>CAJHNH020008561.1:332500-348865 GCA_905116865.2 Candidula unifasciata | reverse complement strand
CATTTCCCTCTATTGCGTCCAGTATGGTTGTCGCATCGGCACCAGTCTACTCAATAGCCAAAGTGGCTCTCGACCATCTAACTAAATGTCTGGCTGTTGACTTAGGATCAAAAGGTATCCGTGTAAATGCAGTAAAACCGGGATATTTTGAAACCTTAGTTTTGAGAAGTTTCAAGGATTCAGAGCAAGTCAACCGTCAGATACTGGATAGTGAGAGAAGTGTAACTCCACTAAAAGGAAGAATGGAGTTTCAGAAGATGTAGCTGAAGCTGTGGCTTTCCTGGCATCGGATGCTGGCAGGTTTCATCACTGGTGAGCTAATCAAAGTCGATGGCGCCAGAAATTTTCTCGGCTCGACCACTTCCTGGTCAAGTGAACCTTCTAAGTGACGTACTTCCTGTCAAAGAAGCTGAATGGTGTTATGGCGTCAAATCCAGTTGTGTGATTATTTCGACGATATCTTACATATGTGGTTTTGGTCACGATATAGAGATAACTACTTAGTTGTGTTAGTAGTACTTGTCTTACATGTAAAAAACAAATACTGCTAAATGACTAGAGAGACTTACTCGCAGTTTAGCAAATTACAGAAAACTAAATTGACTGTGTCAATCTCCATGTATTGCTTACACATTCGTAAAGTAAAGTAAAATTACCACATGTTTCTCATTATAGATTATATAATAAAATAACCTAATAATTACATTATTTCGTATACGTTTTGTATTCTGGGTTTTCTCTGAATAAATAATGTTTTGTGGTTAATTATCTAACTGAAGATAAGAGTATGCAGACGTTGTTCACAGTTGTTCGATCAATTGGTTTTCTTCAGGCTGCAACCTATAGGTAGACTATAAGTAAAAAAAGTAAAGTTCCCTTTTCACGCCTTCGGCGCATCGGGCATATGGGCAGAGCGAACCATATTTTTACAGACCATCAGCACTCTGTGGGTAATGTGGTCAGCATTACGCCGGCTGTGCTCTACTTTCCCAGGACAGCCCATCCTGGTACCCATTTTAGGCTGGGTCGACCTGCGACGTCCCATACCACGATAAAAATCCACGCAGCCTGCAGTGGGTTTCGATCGCGGTATGCTGGCTCACGAGTCGGACTCGCAACGCCTTAGCCACGGACGCCGCTATAGGTAGACTATACCCTTCTGATATTAAGAAATCTCAATTTCGATGGCAGGCTAACAAGCCGGATCGCCCATACCCAGCTCAACCTCAAAGAATTTATAATAAGCTCACCCGTAATGCCCGTAACGCACCCAGGCGTAACCTGCAGACTTTTATGAGTCAAGGACAATGGGTCAAGGACAATGGATTAGGAACAGTGACTGAAGAACAATGGGTAAGGGACAATGAGTAAAGGACAATGGGTTAAAGACAATAGGTAAATACAATGGGTTGCAGACAATAGGTAAAGAACAATCGATTAAGGACAATGGGTTAGGAACGACTGGTTAAGGACAAGGGGTTATTGACAAGGTTTAAGGACAATGTGTAAAAGACAATGGGTTAGGGACAATGGGTTAAGGACAATTGGTTAAGGACAATAGGTAAACGACAATGGATTAAGGAAAATGTATAAAAGACAATGGGTTAAGAACAACGGGTAAACGACAATGGTTTAAGGACAATGGGTAAACGACAATGGTTTAAGGACAATGGGTAAACGACAATCGGTTAAGGACAATGGGTAAAGGACAATGGGTTAATGACATTTTTTTTTTCACCATACATGTTTTCAAGACAGAGTTAGTAAAGTCAAGTAAAGTAAAGATCCCTTTACACGCCCTTAGGCGCATCGGGCATATGGAAGAACACCCATATTTTTACAGACCAATCGGCACTCGGTGGGTGATGTGGTCAGCATTACGCCGGCAGTCTTTACTTCCCCAGGACAGCCATCCTTGTACCCATTTGAGGCTGGGTCGACCTGCGACATCCGATACCACGATACAAATCCATGCAGCCCGCAGTGGGTTTCAATCGCAGTACATTGGATTACGAGTCAGACTCGCAACGCCTTAGCCGCGGACGCCGCCTTGAAGACGGAGAACTTTATATATTTTCTCCAGGTAATTTTGGTGTGTTGGAAAACGAGCAGGCAGATGGACTGTTTGTTCTGCTCCACTTGGTGGTGAACTAGATCTTGTGATGGTCCTTTCGGAGCAAGTGAACAATGCGCAAGCACAAATAGATCATTGCAATCTAAGGACAGTGGCGATGCGAGGAGTTGCCAGGAGATTTCGCCGACTCTCTACTTTCAAGGGGAAGTCGAGACCGATATAAAATTAGACAGTTACTGGTACCATCGCAATACCATCATCTTTTTTCCTAGGTAGTAAAGCCGTTGATTATATCAAGAATGTGATTGTTTAGTTTGATGTCAGCATTATACAATTTAGAGCTATAAATCTGATTCAAAAACAGTGAATGGTTTACAATGGCGACTTGTCGGGTTGTGGATCAACAATCTTAAGCCAAGCTAGAGGGAAACACGTTCCGCCATCTTGACCCAAACCGGAAATATATGTATGTAAAGAACCCTGTTTACAGTAGTTCCAAACCAGCAGACATATGATGCTAGTGACATTTTTATAGACCTCGATGGCTGCAATGATCATCATTACACCAAACGCCTTTACGCACACGGACCTCTCCAGCAACCCCTTTCAGTCTGGGGAGATCTGGGAGGTAAAGCCAATTTTTCAAATCTGGTATGTTCAGTTCCTTCAGAGCTCTGGGCGGGCTTGCAGCTGCTTGAGTTAGAGCCCTTTTCCCGTTTAATGATGAGGAGCTTATGATATTCTTAAAAATGACGTGACTAAAAAAATACCAAAATCAAAAAGCCAATTTGCACAAACACAAACATATACAGATACAAAAATAAAATTAAAAATTAAAAACAAATTAACCAACTAAAAAATTTTTTTTTTTAAATTCATCATCATCAATCAGCAAGTCCTTTACAGAATCACTCTTCTCACGGTATGCGTGAAAGTATCCCTTTCCCTGGCCAGCTCTCTAACCCCATGTGCTTTCATTTCTAATGGATTTTCAATGTCCTGTTATCCATCTTCTCAGAGATCCACTCCTGCCTCGCCTTCCACAAACTGCACCATTCAACACTTTACCCAGCCACCATAACGTTTGTACAAAATAAATGAATCAATCAATAAATATTTTGTGTGGCAACCGTTTTTGAGCGAATTTTTTCCATGTACCAACAAGAAAAGTAAAACTGACATCGTGAAAGATATGAAGATTAGCTTGTTAACTGCATCTTATCTCGGAAATCGAAATACTTTTACTATATCAATAAGCTCTTAGGCGAATTAGAAAGAATAATAGAAGACGGCATGGTGCTAGGGAATAGGAGAAGAGGCCGACCAGCATAAACATCAGCACGGTACATAAATGACTACTGGATAATAAAGTACAACAGGAAGGGGATCTGGAAAGACCTAGTTTCTTTCACACAGACCATGATGAGAGCGACGTTCTGTAAATGACATGCTACATGCTGATGCGTCAGCATCTAGGGCTTAGACTTTGTTAACACGCTTCGTAAAGCTAGGGTGCCGGGTTCGATCGCAGCTGCGTTCAATTAGGCAACAGAATGCCTCGAATTGGTTTCGACTGTTGTCCTGAGAGCTTACCATTCAATTAGCAATCGCAGAATACTGAATATGAAATGTACCTTCATCGGCACCTTTCCGTCTTTCCAGACCATAGTGTTTTATTGCTCTATGAGGAGGCATGAGACCACAGCCCATGGCAATAGCGAGTGTGACTAGCAAGACCTGCCCGTGTCAAGAAAGGTCTTCCACAATGATAGCATGAGATTTCAGGACCATTTGTGTCAACATTTGTGTTTAATCCGTCTTTTTTCAGACGCTCTGCTCTCATCCTTTCTGCAATCATTTCTTCTTTCCATCAGTCTCATTTCCTTCCTGATATGCCCTTTCCACACAACACGATCCATAGCATTTTGTTCCCATGAATCCACCTCAATACCTGTATCATTTATGTCCTGCTTGCACACATCTTTATACCGTAATAGAGGTCATCCGCGACATCTTGTTCCTGTCTTTATGGACTCTGCCATCATCGATTCTCCAAGTGTGACCCAGCCACCTGAGCCTTCGTAGACTGAGCATTGAAAAGACTGTTGTAGTACCTGCTCTTTCCAGTAGCTCAGTGTTTGTGATTTTGTCCTGCCACTTAATGCTAAGTATTCTTCTTAGGCATCGCATGTTAAAGCTATTAGGCCGTCTCTCCTAGTGCAAATGGGTTGACCAAGTTTCACTGCCATAAAGCAAAGTGATGAGAGCACAAGCCTGATAGACAAGGGCTTTTGTTTTAATTGTGAGCTTTCTATTCTCCCAAAATCTCTGTAAATCTGCCCATTGCTGTTGCTGCCTTACCAACCCTGATGTCGATTTCTTGGTCCAGCGATAGTTTACTATTCACTGTGGAACCCAGATAGATAAAATGGTCTACTGTCTCAAGCTCTTCACAGTCAATGTAGACTGTAGGTCTGTCATTGACACCTTGCACCATAACCTTTGTCTTCTTTTTGCTGACTATTAGTCCAAATTATCAGCACGCATCAGCAAAGGCAGATAGTAAAAATTTCAGTTCCTCCTCTGATTGGGTGGTTTTTGCGGCATCATCTGCAAACAGCAGCTTTCTGATTAGTACTTTTCTTATCCAGGTTGTGGCCTTCAGCCTGCGAGCATTGTAAAGGCTGCCGTCAGATCGAGAATGAAATTTACCTAGAAAGAACATCACAATAGCCCACATGAATGAAGGGGCTGGTTCTGCAACGCCCCGTAAGCGATACGACACTAACGTTTAACTTGATGATAAACATTTTTACGAATGAGGTCGCAGAATGTACATCCAGCATTTGTGCCACTCACCCTGGATGGTTAAATGCTCACAAACTAATGTTCGTCCGGTTTATAATGTTAGTTCCCCACCTTTCTTCTTCTTCTTCTTCTTCTTGTTCTTTATCTTCTTCTTCTTCTTCTTCTTCTTCTTCTTCTTCTTCTTCTTCTTCTTCTTCTTCTTCTTCTTCTTCTTCTTCTTCTTCTTCTTCTTCTTCTTCTTCTTCTTCTTCTTTTTCTTCTTCTTCTTCTTCTTCTTCTTCTTCTTCTTCTTCTTCTTCTTCTTCTTCTTCTTCTTCTTCTTCTTCTTCTTCTTCTTCTTCTTCTTCTTCTTCTTCTTCTTCTTCTTCTTCTTCTTCTTCTTCTTCTTCTTCTTCTTCTTCTTCTTTGGCTGTTCATCCAGCTCGGGACTTCAGAGTTCTTTCATATACTTTTGCGTGCACATCAGTTTTACAGATCTGACCTAATCGATGCTTTGGTTCCTTGCCTCTCAGACAAATGCACTCCCACATCGAAGGAAACCCCTAAATTAGTCAACTCTTGCGACATGCTTGTTGAGAAGGCAGTGGGTCTAATCTTGATCTCCCCACAATGGGGCCCTAGATCCCACAGGGGGAACCTGTTTATCTCTCTACGTCTACATGGCAACATTTCAACCATTTCTTTCTGGAATGTTTTTTCTTCTTCTTTATTTGTTTATCGGCTGTGAACTAAGACATAAAATGTTGCCTGTTCGTCAGCTCTTGTACTGCGGATTTGATCCATAACCCGAGTTTTGCCTGCACGCCTCTTTTTCATACCTGTGTTGTTTGTTTGCAAACTGTTGTTTCCCTGCCACTCAGACAGGTGTCTCCGACTTTGAAGTAAACATTCCTAATTAGTCTCTGCCCTATTATCATAACTATTAATCGGGACGTCGTGTTTTTTCCTTTCCTCCCAAAATGGAGCCCAGGAACCTACACGGTTAGTTTGTTTTAATAGCAGCTAACTGTCATTCAATTGGGGCTGACTGGGTCTCGAGTTATGAGGACTTTTCAGGGGCTGAGTCGTTTTCAGGCGCAGCGTCCGCTTCGAGTGCTGGAGGTCCTAGGTTCAGACCCTGGTGAAGGCTATGATTTTTTTTTTCACATGGACTACTAGTAATTTCCCCAGGTCTCTGAGTAGTAACATTGGACGCCCGTGTGTATTCTTGTTTAAGAAAAAATATCTCTTGGTTTTTGAAAATGGAAAATTTGGAGTGAAAGATCTACCCAAATTATTTAAGGATCCTTGCCGGTGCAATGGAGTTCGTGCACTGCGCTGAGATTTTTCAGACTCAGGCTTGAGTTAAAAGTAGAAAGGAGAACTGATGGGTTACACCCGTGCGCCATGATGTTTAATAAACATAAACATTTCATTTAAACACACTCAATTCTTTAACATCCCTCTCTCTTTACCCCCACTTCTCTCTCTCTCTCTCTCTCTCTCTCTCTCTCTCTCTCTCTCTCTCTCTCTCTCTCTCTCTCTCTCTCTCTCTCTCACTATGTCACTCAATCTCTCTTTCTTTCAATAACTCTAGTTTGATTTCTAAAATCTCCAAAATTCTTTAATCCAAACGATGAGCATAGTTAACTGCACAATTGTTTTTTTCTAATGATTCGTACAAATGTCAAGGTTACACAAGACAGTGCACCACAAAGAACCCTATCACTGAAACAACAGAAATATAACGTGGCCATGCTGATGAAATATCTTAGGGAATACCAGCATCTGACTGACTGACTGACTTTCTACCCCACCAGGGCATCACACACGCGATAAACACCCGATGACACAATGCGCCACCATGTGGATGAGGATCACCGTGGAGAGGTCCCAGAAACCTTATTTATGGCCAGGCTATAATGCGGCCCCTGGCGAAGGCTAGAGTAGGGCTTCAAATAACGGAAAATGTCATCCTAAAAAGGACGAGAATCCACACATTGTGGCCATGCGAGTGATAAACTGATTAATTGTCTTGGGGAACACCAGCATCCATTACGCAGAACAATCCAAGGTTCACACCTTTTCAAAACCTGACACTGAAAAGCGGAACAAGGCTAGAAAAAAAAAAACTCATAGTTTTTTTCTAATCAGTCATGAAATAATAATCACATTATTGTCACTCCATAGGGTTTCACATGTTTTAGAAATATATATTGTGTTTATTTTTCAAATGACCATGCAGTAGTTCCTGTGAAACTCCTGCCGCCGTCGACTGTGATTAGCTCCCCTGTGATAAAACCAGCAGCTTGAGATGCCAAGAAAGCCACGGCTTCGGCAACATCATCTAGAACTCCGATTCTCCCTTTAAGAGGTTGAAGATGCCTCTCCGCTTTCTCGATTTGTCTCTGGGCTTCTTCCGGATCTTTAAGATCTCTAAGGACCAGAGTTGGGAAATATCCAGGGTTTACTGAATTCACTCGAATGCCTTTTGGGCCTAGCTCCACAGCCAAACATTTTGTCAGGTGATCGAGAGCTACTTTACTTAGTGAATAAGTAATCGCATTTGTCATTATCATAAGTGCCGCAATGGATGATATATTTACGATGCTTCCCTTAGTTTTCTCCAGATACGGCACAGCTTGTTGGATGAGAAAGAACACTGATTTTAAGTTGGTGTTCATAACAGTGTCAAATTCGTTTTCAGTTTCTTCCATAAAGGAACTGCAGGTTGATAAAACTCCAGCGTTGGCCACAAGAATATCTAGCCGTCCAAACTTCTCAATAGTGTGTTCAATTATTTCCTTTCGTGTTTTCTGGTCTTTCAAGTCTCCGGAAACTGTTAGGAACCTATCCTGGTGACCACCGCTGATTTTCACAACCTTATCCATAACTGCCCGCAGTCGGAGCTGATCGCGTCCACACAGAGTGACCTTGGCCCCTCTAGAAGCAAACAGGATGGCCATGGCCTCTCCCAAACCAGCGCTGGATCCGGTTACTATGACAACTTTGTTAGCGAATTGTGGCGCCATTGTTACAAGCACTTTGTATAAAAAGCTACTATTTCAGATAATGTTATGGCTTTAACAATACACAACTATCAATAGACGATCATCAGAAATGTCCAAGCATTGCCACACCAGCGTGTAAGCACCACGAGTTATATAGCCAGAGTATACCGGAGTGGAAAGAAAAAAAAATTGTTGATGTCATAATACTTCATTTCTGGCATGTGCGGTATGACAGTGTGACAGCTGGGTTATCTAAGTTTGTTTACAGTTTGGCGCATCACATCCGGCATTAATTGGGGTTAATTGGGGTTTATGCACCATCTAAGTTAGAAGCTGATAAACATGTATAGGTTTAGTGTGTTTGTGTGTGTTTGGAAAGGGGGGGGGGGGGGTAATGGACACGATAATAACTACTGCACGAGAAAACTGTAAGGTCTAAAATGCAATAGGCAGCTGCACACATACACACACAAATACACACACTCACTCCTGCGAAATCACACACGATGACACACATATTTATGTAGTTAGGTAGAATGTTGAATTACAAATCTAAATCAAAGCATTTGGTATATTCCCATAAGCGCTCCCTCCCCATCTTCAGCAGCAAGCGACGAGCTCCAATTCTTATGGTACCAGTAACAGTCTGATTGTACATCCATCACGCAGAGTACCAATGTTGTCTTTGAGACTATTGCTTGATAAGGCCATAATTTATTCCACAGTACGCCTCTCGTACAGCTGTTCAAACACCACGAGAACGGATTTCTCTTTCTTCCCTTTTTCCTTCCCTATTCCGAGACGTGGAGCGAACCACAGCACTTAATGATTATGAAATAGTTCACCGTACTGGCTAGCCTCTAAGCCACGGTGCCGCTCTAATGTAATAATAAAACGTGGTATTGCTATACAAGAACAACCAAGAGGTTTTGAAAGAGGCGGGAGCCCGAAGACAACTTATCATAGATATCAGAAGGAGACAGCCATTATTTTTCGGCCATGTTATGAGAAGAGGGAAAATAGAACATGTTGTGACTACTGGAAAGATCTGTGGAAGCAGGGATAGAGGAAGACAACGAGAGAAGATTCTTGACAGTCTTGTTGCATGGCATGGAGGTGTGTCGGCACACGAACTGATACATGCTGCAGGAGATCGTGGATTACGGAAGGCATGATCGCCCACGCCAGTCGGCAAGGCACCTGATGATGATGATTGCTATACATGAGAGTCGCGTAGCTGAGCGGCAAGACATCCATCTTGTGCTGATTGGTCTATAAAAATATAGGTCTAGCCCTATATGCCCTATACGTCTAAAGGCGTGTAAAAAGGTCCTTTACTTTTTTTTTTTTTTCACTTGTTGCTATTCTTACTAAAACAGGCTGACCCCTCTTCATTACTATTTAAACCCCTCTAGGTCTAAATATTAATTACTGTAGCAACATATTAAAAAGGTGGATGGTTATACCAATGCAAAGATTAAACAGCCTTTAAAAAGTCTATGGTTAAGCTCCAGAAAGGAGATCAAAATTATAATTTTGAAAGCAGGCATCTTCCCTGTAGCAACATAAGGATGTGAGTCGTGGACTATATTCCCAGTCCTTACGAAAGAGAATAGGGTCTTTTGAGCAGAAATCCAGTAGAAAGATCCCAGAATATTTTGGACATTCTATGGCCTGCTATGTCAAATGTATTGTTGTTATTTAGTAAAAAGACATTAGTGTCATTAGTTTATGCAGATGGTGACACAAATGTGTCTATGTCTGTCATAAATGACAGGTTCTAACAAAAAAGCAAATGACATTCAAATACATATGTTTATGTCGTTTCTGACACATAAGGCATTCACAAGTGATCTCCGTTGCTGCTGGTCAGCAATTTGTTTGTTTGTGTGTGTGTGCGTGTGTGTGTGTGCGTGTGTGTGTGTGTGTGTGCCTAAGTTCCATTTCATGTTATATACCTTCAAAACTCTTTCTACAATCTTTCTCCAGGGTTTCCTTAGTCAACCACGTCTCCTTTTCCACCTGCCGTTTATCGGAGAGCTATCCTTACCAAGATGTCACAATGCATTATGCTTAAGCCATCCTGATCTTATTTTGACTTTTTTTTTTTCAAGTATCCAGAAATCATGAGTTGTTAACCCTTTGGCTCGGCACTATGGATATTCCAGCACAAATCGGCGACACATGTGGCGTTTCTGCCTACCCTCTTTGGTGTTTGTCCATTGTCAATACAATTTGTATGTAGAACACATTTGGAAAACAAATTACGCGACATCAGAAAATGCGCCCCATCTTCAGTCATAAGGCAAAATGCAGTGAATGGTTGTCGCTCTTTGTAATAATTTTTTGCATTCAAAACAAAAAAAACAAAATTGTCCTAGGAATGAAAGAAAGCATTTATTTTGTTGTTGACTGAAAAAGTGCTTAAAAATGGCCTGCGATACACACGTACGGTTGTTCAAAGATTCATAACCAGATTTCCTGCTAAAAAGCCTCCTCATCACACTAAAGTTGGAAATTTGCGCATAAGTTTTTTAGGAAATGCAAAAGATGCTCCGCGATCTGTTAGAGTTGTATATCTAAAGGAAAATGTATATATATCCAAGACAGAATCCTGAAAAGTCAAAGCAAGCACTCAAGAAAAAGTTTATAAACCATCAGTTTACCACCAACCGGTGAAGAAACAGCAAGTCTGTCTGCCTGTTCATTTTCCAGCATAACTTGCATAACAGGGAGAAAACATGCAGAAGACGCTAACTACCCGTGTTCTAGTTTGAACTACCATGTTTTTCACCTTAGTCCCTTTTTCATCTTTCCATTACTATCTCCTTGTTATTTATTTATTTATTTATTTATTTATTTATTTATTTATTTATTTATTTATTTATTTATTTATTTATTTATTTAGTTATTTATCTGTATATATGAATCAATGTTCGTGTGTTTGTTTATAGCCTATAGACTCGGAAACTACTGAACCGATTTAGCTGAAATTTTCAGGATATATTTGTTTTGATACAGGATGTTTACCCATCATGGTTTGAAATTCAATCTGTCATTGTTAGAGATAGTGTGCGACAATTTTTGCAAAAAATATTCGAAACTAATATTTAAATTTTCACTGACATCTAATTATAGCCACGTTACTTCATGCGCATATGCGATCGATTTGCCGCGCATGCGCAGTAGTGGCGCTCCATCGTCAACATTCGCCCGCCACATTTAAGTTATATTACAAAGAAAACAATTGCCTGCGTTTTTAGTTTTGTTATCTAGAAATATCTAAAAAGGTAAGAGCGTTTATTTTAGTAACATTAGTCAGTATGAACATGTTTTTAGTTTACTTCAAACAAGTGTGCACCACTTCTTAAATCCCGCAATGATAAATGTATACACATTATCATTAATCATTATCTGTTTTATTAATCATACTCATGAGTACAACAGTTTTCGTTGGCTTTCTTCTGTTATTCAAAAGAATTATATAAATTTACACGGCATTCCGTCTCAGGTCAGTGTTAGAATCTAGAAATATCTAAACAGGTGAGCACATTTATTTCAGTGACATCAGTCAGTATGTACATGTTTTTGTTAACTTCAAACAAGTGTGGACCACTTCTTAAATCCAGCAATGATAAATGTATACACATTATCATTAATCATTATCTGTTATCTTTCTCATACTCATGAGTACAACAGTTTTGGTTGGCTTTCTTCTGTTATTCAAAAGAATTATATAAATTTACACGACATTCCGTCTCAGGTCAGCGTTAGAATCTAGAAATATCTAAACAGGTGAGCACATTTATTTCAGTGACATCAGTCATTATATACATTTTTAAAACTCCAAATACATGTGTGGACCACTTCTTAAGGCCCACAATGATAAATGTATGCACAATATATGTTGGCTTTCTCATATTGTCTTATATACCGCTTTTTCCTACTATTTACTGCCTAGTTTCTATGCATTTTCTCTTGAGTCAAAATAGATTGTTATCTCATGCTCATATTTTCATTTACTTCAGCTGTACTTCAAGTCACATTTCATTCAGTGCGTGAGGACGAACAAGCTATTGATGATCAACGCTCACAAAATTTTGCAGTTATGCTTCCCAAACGACAAGCGATTGGCCCATCTACACCTAAAACACGCAAGAGAAGGGCATTAATTGCTTCAGAAACAGACGAGCAACGTGAGGTAAGACTGGAAACCATTCGAGTGCGCACTGCTGAAGCCCGTTCATCTCAATCAGACCAGCAACGGAAAGCAAGACTAGAAAACGTTCGAGTGCACACTACTGAAACCAGATCGTCTCAGTCAGACGAGCATCCAGAAGCAAGACTGGAAACCAATAGAGTACTCACTGCTCAAGTCCGTTTATCAGCAACGGAATGCAAGACTGGACACCGTTCGAATGCACACTACTTTATCCAGGCGAACACTACATGTTGATTTGAATCTTGGTGCATTCCATTACAACTGCAATTATGATTACAGTCTTCATCCACAGGTGCTTATTGGCAAAATGGATAAATTGTGCATACATTGCAGTGCCTTCAAATTCAAGAATGACACGCCGGGTATGTGCTGCGTTGGTGGAAAAGTTAAATTGCCATCATTACATTCACCACCCGGACCATTATCATCATTGGTAGCAGGTGACACAGGCCAGTCGACATATTTCTTGGCAAACATAAGTACATTTGCAAATATGTCAACAAAGGAGGCGATATGGCAGTCTTTGGAGTGGGACATGTAGCTGTATCTATCGATGAAATCAAGCAATATCAGCTGGGGCGCTACATTAGTAGCAATAAAGCGGTATGGCGCATTTTGTCTTTTCCAGTTCATGAACGACATCTAGCAGTTGTTCATTTGGCAGTGCACCTTGACAATAGACAGCGCGTGTACTTCACTACAGAAAATGCACATGCACGAGCATTGTTACGACCGCCAACCACGTTAACTGATTGTTCTCATTGTGTAGAGATGATATGTTTGCAAAGACACTACTTTATTCTGACCAGCCAACATACTACACGAGGAATGCATCAGCTAAAAAGTTTCAACGTTGCAAGCATGGTCAAACGGTTGACGGACATCCTAATTTATATTCTACTGATGTTTTAGGCCGTCTGTACACTGTTTATCCCAAAAATACAGATTGCTTTTACTTGCGATTACTTTTAATCAACCAACGGGGACCGACATCCTTCCAGGACTTGAGAACAGTTTATGGTAAAGTATGTGCTACTTACCGTGAAGGTTGCCAAGAATTAAATCTTCTTGAAAATGATGCACATTGGGACACTTCACTCGCTGATGCTTCGAATACTGCTCGACCACAGCAAATACGCAGATTATTTGCAATAATATTAACAACTTGCTTCCCATCCAATCCAAAAGAGCTTTGGGAAAAATACAAAGACTACATGAGTGAAGACATCCTACATCGCTGGCATGAAACGGAGCAAGATCAGGACCTTCAATTCACACCAAATGTATATAATGAGGCATTGGTTTGCATTGAGGACATATGTTTGGCAATAACTAATAAAGCACTGGTTCAGCTGGGACTAGCTCCACCAGAACGATCTGCAAACAACCTCTTCGATCGTTTGCAACGAGAGACACACTTTGATGTCACCGAATTAGGTACATTTGTTCAAACAAATCTTCCAAAATTGGTTCCAGCATATGACACAATTATGCATGCCGTTACAAGACCAAACATGCAATATCAACAATGATTCTGCAATGGGTAAAGTACTTAAAGTATGTCAAATTGTTCTCCAGTGGATCCCGGCTCACTGCGGCATACCAGGAAATGAGTTAGCAGACAGACTTGCAAAAAAAAAAAAGGAACAAAGGAGAAACAACACGCCAATTCATTGTCATTACCAGAAATCAGAAGACTGATGTTGCGCGCTGATTTGGGTAAAGTGTAATATTGTGTGAAGGGACAGTGGTATGCAAGTACTTTCTGTGAGCTCAAGGGGGGAATAGTGTCAACATGGTCCGAGTATTGAGAGGAGACCAGTGAAAATGTCTATTCATGAGCAAGGCGTGCACGCACGAGAGAATGTGGACCCGTGGGTTACTGGGCGCTAAAAGCATGGCTAACGAGATAAACAGAGAAAGTGTGAATTAAGTAACAGCGTGATTCTCAGGTAACATCAGCCACCCGCATAAGTGTGATCCTCGAGAACGCTCACATGAGCGTGAGTCTCGAGAACACCCACAGGATCATACGAGCGTGCCTCTCGTGTAGACATCATCCATTTGAGGGGGATAAATTGGAGGCCTGAGTAGCCACTCGAAGGCAATCGAGAAGCAGTCGATGGAGACGCGAGGAGAGATAGAGAGAGGGGGAGAGGGACAGAGGGACAGAGGGAGAGGAAGGGAGAGAGGGAGGGAGGGAGAGGGGGAGGGAGGGAGAGGGGGGAGAGGGAGAGAGGGAGAGGAGGGAGAGAGAGGAAGAGAGAGAGGGAGAGAGAGAGACCAAGTCAGGGTCCGTGATATCTCTCGCGAGTCTAACAGACAAGAATACCGTACGACTATCAGGCATTGAGGTCTGAGTGAGTGTCTAGGTTGCGGTACTGAACAAAGATATGGTCCCGCTGGCAAAGTAAGTCCAGGGGACGGAAGGCTCCAGTAGTACCTGTTCTGGGTGGCGACGTAGGGAAACGTAGGAGGGCTACTACTGAAACAGAACAGGGGGGAGTGGCACCGACGAGAGCTGTATGCTAGAGGGGACTTATGGTAGAAGTCCTGTCGGTTGTCGGAGCCCTGCGACAAGCTGACGACAGCTGTGTGTTTTCGGAGTACGGCAAGGAAAGTTCGTCTCCAGTCAGCCGTGTTGTATGCTGAAATAATATCAAGGTCCAGTGAATGGGAGAATTCGTCCTGTTCAGCTGTACGGCGCGTCCAGAATGTGAGAAGCTGTAGTCATTGGAGCTGTAGTAGTCAAGGAGGGGCCGCTACAAATTGAGAGAGAGAGAGAGAGAGAGAGAGATAGAGAGAGAGAGAGAGAGAGAGAGAGAGAGAGAGAGCGAGTGGGGACAAAGTGACGATGTGCGAATGTCAACTGTGATCATTAACTACGTCTATGCATTTGTGTCCCGTATCCTGTTAAATAAAATGTATGACGGTGTCATCGTCGTCGAATTCTATTTCTAAAGAGAGGAAGCTGAAGGGTACCTGCTAGACACCTGGTAGGGTGCTGACTAGTGGTAACTCATTTAGCACACAACCCTTATCAAAGGAAAATAAAAGGGATTGTGGAGAGAACAAACTAACAGTAAACATCCACAAGACCCCATCAGCAGACTCAACAGAAAGCAATATACAACAATTTTCCGTCTACGAACAGGACACTGCAGGCTCAACTACCACATGCATAAAATAAAGATTGTACAGTCCCCGCAGTGTGCCTGTCAAACAGGACCCCAAACACCTGAGCACATTTTGCAGACCTGCCTACTCTACCTGCAACTTCGAAATGACACCTGGCCTCAAGAGCAAAGTGTGCAGAGCAGGCTATGGGAACCATGCAGGACCTGCAGCTGACATGCGAGTTCATAGAGGCAACCCACCTGATGGTCTGATCTGAACATACGAAACCGAACGCAAAGAAGAAGAAGAAGAAGAAGAAGAAGAAGAAGAAGAAGAAGAAGAAGAAGAAGAAGAAGAAGACCGTTAATGACCTATTTGTTGACTTGTATTCAGATGAAATAGACTAAGCTGTGGACTTGTATTGAGTCTAAACAGACTGAGGAACTTGATGACAACAGGCAAGATTTTGAGAAAACATAAATAATTACCTAAAAAGTTCGGCCACATGGATGAGGTGATGTGAGGACACTGACCTGATCCGTAATTGTAGTTATCGTCGCAGATGGTGAATAAAATGACCAACTGCGCTTTATTATCGGCAGAGCACATGATGATGTTCAAAAGCAGGGCAGAGGCAAAAGCGCGGGAACCACATTGAGCCAACCCTAGTTCCTTGGAGGGAGTTGGCTCCATCCCCTTGTGAGTGGGGAGGGGTGAGGGGGGGGGGGGGTGGTTAGACGCCGATCTAGAACATTTGCAATGTTTTCAAGTAGCCATTTTGACTATATTTTCACACCAATCCATAGATGCATTAGTGTACACTTTTTCCACTTTTGATTTTAAATATCAAAGTATTGTTAAGATTTCCTGGCATTTTGTTGCAGCAGTCTTTCATAAACTTTATCCTTCTTTTACACTGTGTATTGCTAGTGGCGAAATCTCTCTCTCCCTCGTGCCCTTGCATGCTCTATCTATCCATCTATCTATCTATCTATCTATCTATCTATCTATCTATCTATCTATCTATCTATCTATCTATCTATCTATCTATCTATCTATCTATCTATCTATCTATCTATCTATCTATCTATCTATCTATCTATCTATCTATCTATCTATCTATCTATCTATCTATCTATCTATCTATCTATCTA
>CAJHNH020008561.1:242500-327500 GCA_905116865.2 Candidula unifasciata | reverse complement strand
CAAATTAAGCGATTTCTCCATCACACATTTATACATACATCAGTGGATGTTGATGAGTTGTTGTACATCAACAGCAACAAGGCTAGATTACATACGCAACACAATTTGTATACTGTTAATTGTGAATTTGACACCAACAAAACATGTGAATGTGATAATTCGATAGCATTACATTTTATCTGAGGTCACGTCTAAAGCACATTACCATAGTAGGTTCGGTAGTTATTCTCTGTTGAAAAATTGTTAAGATCCAGCTGTTGCATAGTTGCATTTAGATTACAGGAAACTTCATCATACAAAACATTGTTTTCCTTACGTAAATTTAAATAATGGGGGCACAAAAACTACATTGCATAATTTTTTCGCCTGGCAGATTTCGCTGTATCTCGTCAGGTGCGTATACCACCTCTTCATTATAACAGTTTGTCATCTGATTATCTATACAGATGGTTCGGTGTTGAGAGGAAAGAAGAGTGCCTGGGAATTCGTAGCGAAAGCCAATGTTTAATTTTTAGTGCAAGACAGCCTAGCATACGACATCACAACATCTAGCATAAGAATGGAGGTGGAGGCGGTAGCCGCAGCTCTCCGGTGGCTAGAGAACAAGATGCATACACATGTCGTAATAGTAACAGACTCTGAAAGCATGTCGAGAAAGGTGAAGACAGGGATGCATCGAGCAGAGTGGCAAGCTATACTAGGTAGGTCACGGGTAGTGAGCCTACTTTAGATCTTTTCTCCAGGCCATGCCGGCGTAGTGGGTAATGAACAGGCAGATATATTGGCTGGATCTGCACCAGTGGGTGGTTGAATTGATACATGACAAGGCAGATGTGGCCAAGGTCCTTTGCGAACAAGCAACGGAGTTAGTAGATAAAGAAGATTATTATGGCCTGGAGGGAATGAGGCACCTGGGTGTAACCAGAGGCTGGCACTACACTCAGAGGAAATGTAAGATGGACATATAACCAGATTGTAACCGGTACCATCAGTATTGAAACTCTGCGCTGGCTGCTGAACATGAGGACGGAACACGCATGGGAATGTCCCGAGTGCTGTGATATCAATTCTTGGCTCAACTTACCTCAACTCAAATCTTTGTTATTATTGATGAGAGTTTTATTTGAAAGTAGCATGAACATGTATAGATCGTACGTGGCCTGCAATGTTAAATTTTTAGAAGAAAAAAAAGTATGTGGGGGGGGGGGGGGGATTTTATGTTTTTACAAGTCAAATCTGCCCTTTAACAAACTGAGTTAGCCTTTTTGCAAATCAAACTCTTTCTTTGCAGTTTTAGTTTTTCTAAAAAGTCATTTTCTTAAGCTGTTTTAATGAAAGTACACAAACACACACAGAGCTTTTAATACTGTATTAAAAATATAAAACCCTGAAAATTGGAGCTTTGTTCAAAGCATAAAGTGTTATCACTAATCAAAGAAACATGCGCCAGTTATTTTGATTAAATTAAAATAGCACTAAAATAAAAGTGGATTGTGGAAAGGGGGACTTTAGGAGAAATCAGCTGACGGACGTCAAGAGCAAGGGACTAGATTCCATCCAAGCAGCTGGCGGACGCCAAGAGCAAGGGACTGGATTCCATCCATGACACCAGAAGGATTCCACCGGATAGAGGATAATAGAGGGCACGACTGCCAGCCCTATGTGACGTATAACGATGATGATGATGATGAATGAAAAGTCTCCGGAAATGTGAATATACAGAAGAACATGTGCTATTAAATGGAAATTGTTTGTTTTAGTATCCAGAAGCCTTGAGTTGTTAACCCTTAGGCTCGGTATTATGGATATCGCAACCTTTCGGCCTTGATTCCATTGTAAATACCGTAAATCTGGGAGAAAATGTGGCTTTCCTGCCTACCCCCGGGATTGAACCCGGACCACACAGGAGTACGTCACATGTGCTATTAAATGGAAATCCGGTTTAGCCAATTCCGCTAGAGAGCCGGGCACATTAAATGGAAATAAAAGTTGTCAATGCAGAATAACAAGATCGTCGACAAAGGAAATATCACTGCTTATTAAAATACACAATGCTCTTGCGAACTAGCAGTAAACGAACAAACTGTATTTAGAATAATGTAAACTGATTAAACAAATACTGTTCAAGAGAATATGCATGGTTATATCGGCGTCTGTGGCTTAGGCGTTGCGAACGCGTTTCGTAATATCTACGTTCGATCCGAGCTGTGGGCCTTGTGCCTTGCGCTGTTTTCGACATTGGTATCGAGAAGCCTACCGTCCAGAAAGCAATGACAAACTACTGGACGTAAATTTGCCTAGAAAAACCACAACAGAGAAAAAAAATGCCTGGGTTGGTTCTGCAACGTCCTGTAAAGAATACGCAACTAACCTTATACATGGTTATAGGTGACTGCTTCGCCTACTAACAAATTGATCAGGGTGAGGGGTGATAGCTTGGGCTCCTAAAAATGACCAGAGCCTAAAGATTCCCGGGCCACTGGTTGTCTATCCACAACCGTCTGTCTCGAGTACTTTCAATAGTTTCAAACATAGATGATCGTCCATGCCATGATGTCCAACTGGCTTGCGTATTCTCTCTGTTGGTCTCCCTCTACCGTATTCGATCCACACTCTTCTAAATATCCCTCTCCTTCTTGGTGACTCTCTTTTCATACTAGCCGGGTCGCTGACGGCATTTTTGAATTCATTCTTATCATGAGACCAAACAATATCAGTCTTTATTTCTCAATGAACTCAACACTGGGTTTTGATAAGCCACACAACAGCCAACAAATCTGAGGTGTCTTCACAACGTGCTGTTAAGCCATGGTGTTCAACTATTGTAAGTAAGTTTGTAAATTTTACCCTACCAGGACATCACACAAAGCGGTAAACACCCGGTGACACAAAGTGCCACCATGTGGATGAGGATCACCCGTAGTGAGGTCCCGGAAACCCTGTTCAGTCGTTAGGCCCTATTTAAGGACCGTCTATGTTTAGGGCCCCCGTAGAAAAGCCTGGGTGGAGCTTAAAAATAAACGAATAAAAATTGCATCCCACATGGGAACGACAAGATAGTTAGTTAACAACAACTCTTGTACACTCCTTGGAACTGCACATCAGGGAACATTGCTTCCTGGTTTGCTAAACATAATGTAAACATAAACAATGAAGACGCAAACAAAAGGTGGCACAATTTATTGCTGTGTATTTTTCACTGTATATGGTCAGACGCATACTGCAGTAACGTTTTGAAGAAATGAAGCAAATAAATGAATCTGTTACAACTGAAGTAAAAATTTACATCATTCAAAAGCAACTGAGTGTTTTACTGCAATCTGGACACTGTGGTCTTCGAGCACACCTGTACAGGTTAGGCATAAAAGAATCTGTTGCCTGTGATTGTGGAGCAGAAAGACAGACCCCTGCACACATACTGCAGTACTGTCCTAACCTCTCCCAGCAAAGACTGTGGATCTGGCCCAAGGGAGCCACATTGAAAGAGAAGCTATGGGGGACCGGTGAAGACCTTAAACGCATAATCCTATTTGTGACCCAGACGGAACTCAATGTTTAGCATGACTGATGTCGAACGCAGAAGAAGAAAAAAGGAAGAAGAAGAAGAAGAAGAAACTGCAATCTATTATCTGTGGCTTCTTTGTCCAGAATTATAACAGGGAAGCATTGCTTTAATTTCCTAAAATGTAAAAAGCAATTAATTCAATGTCACAATGTAAAATTATCAGCTCTGTAACATCTGCTACTAGTACGTGATTAGAAAATCTTATATGTGATTAGAAAATCTCAGCAGCAATTTACAGTTAACAAAAAAAAATAAAAGATATATACAGTAATCGCCCTGTATTGAAATGTATGTACAAGTACGATATTTGCTGTCTTTGAATACATTGCTTACCAATGTGTTACAATTTGTACAAATATTTTGATACAAAATTTATTCAGACACGAAGAGGTGGATGCAAGATAAGATGTATGACGTTATTACAGTTGCTCGAAGTGATTCCCATTAGCCTCCATACACTTTTCATGACCATAATACAGCACATAGCTACCGCAATTCGATCCTAAAATGGCCCAGTATGTCACAAAAAGATGACTGTTTTTTTTTTCCCCAAACAAGTAGCCTCTAAGAAAATGTTTAAGCATTTCACTGCTAGGCGATTACTATGTATATATTTTACCTGGCTATCTCTGCAGTGTCGTGATCATTTCACTACAGCATGAGTGTGCATCAGTGTCCAACGAAGGGCCCTAGCATTCAGCGGACCACATGTGAACAACGCTGCGTCCGTGGCTTAGGCGTTGCGAGTCCAACTCGTAATACCAACGTACCGGGATCGAAACCCACTGCTGGTTGTGTGGATGTTTATCATAGTATGGGGCGTCGCAGGTCGACCCAGCCTAAAATGGGTATCAAGATGGGCTGTCCTGGAGAAGTTAAGACGGCTGGCGTAATGCTGACCACATTACCTACCGTGCTGATGGTCTGTAAAAATATAGGCGCTCTTCCCGTATGCCCGAAATAAAGGCTTGAAAAGGGATCTTTAGATTACTTACTCTACTGGTGATCATTGAAGCATCTGTTGAAAAGCGCTGCTGTTAAGGATCTGTAACTCATCATCCTAATAAGCACAAAATGAAAGTCATTATTTCAAAGTAAACAAAGGACACATCCATAGTTTTACTACAAATTAGGGTGTCCCGGAAGTTTCACACATGGAAAGAAAATCTTTGTTTAATCAAAACGATACTTTTTAAATTTATATAGTTTGCTCTACGTGACTACCATTGTGTGTTGATAACATGGTTTAATGCTTGTCCTCCATTGCTAAATAGCATGAATAAGCACATATATTCTTGTAATGGCTACAGTGACATGACACCCTCCCCCCCCCCCACCACCCGCCAACCACCACGTACACAAACTTATCTTACACATTGTATATGACTCTCTAAACGTTTTGCTGTAGATGAATGAGGGATACTGCAGTAATCTTGCAAAAAGGCACTCGATGAGGTCACGTGATATTTGCTGAGATAAAGTGACTCTTACGTAATTATTGTTATCAAAAGTATGCTTGTGTTATTCTCCTCTGCACTGGTGGCTAAAGATTTGACACCTTCAGATTACATATCGATGACAGCTTCATGTGGCAAACTCAGATTACTCATTCAACCATACAAGAAATTATAACTGGAGCACTTATAATGGTAGTCGGCTCTGTGGCTAAGTCTATGCGAACGCTTCGTAATGACGGGGTGCCGGGTTCGATCCCAGCTGCGGGCCATGCGCCTTGCGTTGGTTTCGAAAGTGGTATCAAGAAGCCGACGGTCCAGAAAACAATGGCAAACTACTGGACGTAAATTTGCCTAGAGAAACCACACAACAGCCAGGAGCTGCTGGGGTTGGTTCTGCAACGTCCTGTAAAGGATAACAAAACAAAAAACTTGTAACGGTGACAGCAGCATGGGTAACTTGCAGTACTAAGTGGTGAGGCTGTGTCATAAAAGTAAACGTACACGATATAAAAGACATTTCCAAAGACTAAAACCCAACGAAAGGAATAAAAAATTATGCACACAGATATATACTATGTTTTGAGTTGCTTTCAGTTTCGTGGAAATAGATTCTTTACTAAATAGATGTATACCCTGGGTGTAGCAACTGGAGTCACGAGACAGGATAACCATACGGAAGCCGCCTGTCGTCACATCAACCACGACAAAATGGAAGTTCTTAGCCTAAAAACTCATGGAGACATACGCAGGAGGAGATCGAAGCACTCGTGGTTATGTCCGATGTGCCATTAAGATCTTTAAATGAACAATGAACAAAGAGCTTTATGTGTTTGTGTGTGTGTGTGTGTGTGTGTGTGTGTGTGTGTGTGTGTGTGTGTGTGTTAGCAACACGCTTACAAATCTAGCAAAACTCGAAATTATCTCTCGAACATGAGAATGAATTCACATGCGGATCCATTATTTTCTCGGTGAGGCAAACGTAGAAGTGCCTACGAAATTTCTTCCGCCATCAACTTTAACTAGCTCACCGGTGATGAAACCTGCAGCGTCCGATGCCAGAAATGCTACTGCTTCGGCCACATCTTCTGAAACGCCTCTTCTTCCTTGCAGTGGTTGCATGTCCTTCTGGCTAAGCTCGAATTGCTCATTGATTTGTGTCGGATCTTTTGCGTGTCTGAAGATTAGCGTCTGAAAGTAACCAGGGTTGACTGAATTCACACGGATCCCCTTTGGACCCAGTTCAACGGCCAAACACTTCGTTAGGTGATCAAGAGCTACTTTTGTTAAAGAGTAGGTCATTAAAGGTGTAAATATCAGGTGTGAAGCAATCGAGGAGATGTTGACAACATTTCCTTTGAACTTCTCCAGGTGTGGTACAGCTTGCTGAATGAGAAAAAACACCGACTTTAGGTTGGTATTGAAAATTTTGTCATAATTGTCTTCAGTTTCTTCAAGAAACAAATTGTTCTTTCCCACAACCCCAGCATTTGCAACCACAATGTCCAGCCGGTGGAACTTCTCGATTGTGCGGTCAATAATTTCCTTTCGAACTTTGGCTTCTGTCAAATCTCCGGGAACTGCAAGAAATGAATCCTTCTTACTACCACCGGACTTCACGACTTTGTCCAGCACAGACCTCAACCTCTCTTCATCGCGTCCACAAAGCGTGACTTTGGCCCCTCTGGAGGCCAACAAGATGGCAATAGTTTCACCCAATCCAGCGCTAGAACCTGTTACTATGACAACCTTGTTGTTGAATTCTGTTGACATTTCTACTGAAAATCAGTCTACAGAGCGCTTGACTAAACGATGCTGACGGAGACAAATGAAAGCACACTGTTGCGCTATAGCAATACCAGTTTGAAGGGTTTTATAGTCAATAGAAAACAAAAAATGTGTTTCTTTTTAAACGCTTAGCCTTATCAACTTGTAAAGAAAAACATGCCTATTTCATAATAGCAATTTACCGAAATTGCCTTGTTATACAGTTGTACTAGTGGTTCCCAACCTCCCTAATGCAGCGACCCTTTAAAACAGTTTCTCATGTGCTCCCCAACCATAAAAAATTTTGCCGATCGTAGTAGGCGACCTTTGCGAAAGGGTCGTTAGACACCTGAAGGGGCCGCGACCCATAAGTTGAGAACAGCTGAGTTAGACAGAGATGGCATTAATGGCAGTCACAAGTGGTTCAATTATTGATTGCCAAATCTGTGTGACCTAATGATTACTTTCAAGTACGAAAAATAATGACTGACTTCAATCCCCCTCCCACCCTCAATTTTGTTTTTTTTGTTTTTTGTAGTTCCTGTTTCTGTTCCTAAACCTTTTAGGTCTATTTACTGCGGAAACAAATATAACTATAGAATATTAAAACATTCAGAGACACCTTGCTTTGCAGATAACATAAATATAGTTGGAGAAAATGAATTATAGATAGTAAAAATATGAACTCAATTACAGGAAGCTGAAAAAGGACTAGTTATCAATCAAGATAAAACAAAATTTACTGTAATAACAAGACAATAAAGAAATTATACAAACTCTGGTAACAGACAAATAGGTTATAATAAAATCAAACTTCAACTGCGCTACAACCAAGCTTCAAATCTTCAATTCTAACGTAATTTCAATTCTAACATATGCCAGCGAAAGCTGGCGAATCACTAAAGATATGTAACGAAATTTGAATTCATTTGGGGAAAATAAATGTCTAAGAAAATAATGAACACAAAAAAGGATGAAATTAAAAAAAAAAAAAAAATGGGGACATCAGAGAAATGACTGGACAAATATCGGTATCGACTGCATTCAAACAAGGAAGGTGGAGATATACTGAACACAACTGAGACGAAATTAGCATAGAATTACAAAACAAGCACAAAATTACACAACATGCACTAAAATTGAAAACAAAAGGTCGGACAAAAAAAAAAAAAAAAGAGGACGTCTAAGGAAAACATTAAGAAGAACATTGTTACCAGGAGCACATAACGTTGGATTGAACTCCATGTCAGAAATCAGAAGAGTTGCATGCAATAGAGCGGATGGGGATATTGAATGCGAGAAGGATAATGTTGATGCCCTACAATAAATGTTGCATTCAAATGCTCTATCTCTTAATGTCAAAGTAATTTTAAATACAGTATAGTGATAAGACCAGTAGTCTTATATGGATATGAAACCCGTAAAACAGCTAAACAGATTTGAAACCTTATTCCAAATCTCTGAAACCAACGGTCTTACGACGGATCTTTCGACCAATAATAGATGTGGCCACTTGTAAATGGAGAAGGAGAAGAAGGAATACAATTCATAATTTGTAAAAATCACCATTGATCTGTGGCATCATGAGAGCTAATAGAATAAATAGCTGTGGCACACATACTGTGGAAGAAGAAGAGAAGAAGAGAAGAAGAAGAAGAGAAGAAGAAGAAGAAGAAGAAGAAGGAAGAAGAAGAAGAAGAAGAAAAAGAAGAAGAGAAGAAGAGAGAAAGAAGAAGAGAGAAGAAGAAGAAAAGAAGGAAGAAGAAGACGAAAGAAGAAGAAGAAGAAAGAAGAAGAAAAGAGAAGAATAAGATAAAGAAGAGAAGAAGAAGAAGAATCCGAAGAAAGAAAGAAGAAGAATCAAGAATACGAACGAAGAACTGAAGAAGAAGAGAAAAGAATAAAAGAATTAGATACGCATAATAAGAAAGAAGAAGAATAAAGAATAATAATAATAAGAGAAATACAGAAGAAGAAGAAAGAATAATGCCGAATAACTGAATAATAATGAGAAGGAAGAAGAAGAAGAATAGAATATAAGAAGACTAAAAGAAGAATTAAGAATAAGAATAGAGAATAATAAGAAAGAATAATAATAAAAGAAAATAAGAATAAAGAATAAGAAAAGAAGAAGAAGAATACTAATAAGAAGAAGAATAAGCAAAGGAAGAAGAAGAAGAATCAGAAATAGGAGAAGAAGAAAAATAATAATGAAGAATAATAAGAATAAGAGAAGAAGAATAAGAAGAAGAAGAATAAGAAGAAGAAGATAAGCATAAATAATAAAACAATAATAAGAATAATAATAAAAGAAGAATAATAAGAAGAAGATAAGAAGAAGAAGAATAAGAAGAATAAGAATAAGAAGTAAGAAGAAATAGAAGAAGAAGAATAATAAGAAAGAAGAAGAATAAAGAAATAATAAGAATAAGAAGAAGAAATAGAAGAAGAATAAGATAAAGAAGAATAAGATAGAAAGAAGAATAGATAAATAAGAATGAATAAGAATCCTCCATAAGATAAAAGAATAATAAAGAGGAAGATAAGAAGAATAGATCATAATAAGAATAAAAGAAGAAGAATAAGAAGTAATAAATGAAGAAAGAAGAAGAGAATAAGAATCAAAGAAGGAAGAATAGAATAATAAGAAGAAGCAGAAGAAGACTAGAAGGAATAAAAGAAGAAGAAGAAGAAGATTAGAAGAATAAAGAGATAGATAAGAAGAAGAAGATAGAAGACTAATAAAATAAGAATAATATAAGAATAAGAAAAGAGAAGATAAAGATAGATAATAATAAGAATAAGAAGAAGAAATAGAATAAGAATAAGAAGAAGAAGAAGAAGAAGAAGAAAGAATAAGAAGAAAGAATAATAAGAGAGAAGAATAAGAAGAAAGAAGAAGAAGAAGAAGAAGAATATATAGAAGAAGAATAAGAGAAAGAAGAAGAAGAGAAGAAGAAGAATAAGAATAAGAAGAAGAAGAAGAAGAAGAATAAGAAGAAGAAGAATAATAATAAGAATGAAGAAGAATAAGAAGAATAAGAATAATAAGAAGAAGAATAATAAGAAATAAGAAGAATAAGAATAATAAGAAGAAGAAGAATAAGAATAATAGAATAAGAGAAGAGATAAGAAGAAGAAAAAGAATAAATAGAAGATAGAAGAAGAAGAATAAGAAGAAGAAGAAGAGAGAAGAAGAAGAAGAATAATAATAATAATAATAAGAAGAAGTAATAATAATAAGAAGATAATAAGAAGAATAATCAGAAGAAGAAGAAGAAGATAATAAGAATAAGAAGAAGAAGATAATCATATAATAATAATAATTCCTAAGGGGGCGAATAATAATAATAAAAATGAAAAGAGAATAATAATAATAATTCCCTACTATCCTCCTAATCCTCCTAAGATAAAGAAGATAGAGATAATAACCCCTAATCCTCCTCATCATACCTCATCGCTCAAGAATCCTACTCTCCTCCCTCCTAATAATCCTCCTCCTCCTCCTCCTCCCCTCCTCCTCCTCCTCCTCTAGCTTCTTACCTCATCACTCATCCTCCTCATCCTTCCTCCTTATCATCATCCTCCTCTTCACTCCCTAGAAGCCTACTCCTCCTCATTCCTCAATCCTCCTCACTCTCCTTCTCCTATACCCCTCACTCCTCACCTCCTACCTCACTCCTCATCTGCTCATCCTCCTACTCCTCCATCCTCCTACCCTCCTTCTACTCCTCCTTCACTCCTAATCACCTCCTCAGTCTCACGAAGAATACAGACAAATAAGAGGATGAAAACAAGAAAATAAGAAAAACCGAATCAATAAGACAAAGAAGAATGAGAATTAGAAAGACGGAAATATCATTTTACCAAAATAGGACCGGTGTTGAGGGGTTGAGTGTCTATGCTAGAGCCCACTAACTCCCAAAAGGAATCCCTGAACGAGCAAACGGATTTGAAACCTCTCAGTACCTAGATCGAAATCCAAACTTTTTTGGAGATAGACGAGAGAGGTTCAGTTTTTGTAAATTATCATCTCCTGTAGAATCATATCTGGGTATTTCTTTACAACTTGCTAATAATTTTAACGGTCTGCTATTGTATACATATACTCTCAGTGTCCATCTTTAGGTTAAATTTACGGCCAAGATTAATTGCACCGATTTTTAAACCATCCGCAA
This sequence comes from Candidula unifasciata, assembly GCA_905116865.2. Taxonomy (NCBI): domain Eukaryota; kingdom Metazoa; phylum Mollusca; class Gastropoda; order Stylommatophora; family Geomitridae; genus Candidula; species Candidula unifasciata. The sequence goes on along the minus strand of CAJHNH020008561.1, from coordinate 316,536 downwards.
AAAAAAAAAATGCGAGCACAAATTCCAGAGCTTCTGCAACGACCCCTGCGGACACCATTACAACTGCCTTAAACAGTCGATCCAACGAACACACAAGCTTCAGAGAGCTAGGTATACGGCTTGACTACTTGACCACGAAGAACCCAGACATCCATTGTTCCTATCAAATGCCACGAGAAGGAAAAGTACCACATGTCACATTAGGTATCCGGAGAATGACAGCTTGGTTTGGGACATCGGTCCATGACATATTAGTGTCACTAATGACACACTGCGACACTATGGTGACAGGAGATAGCAGGTACAGGAAACAAGAAAACTGGGTAACCTACGTCAAGATGTATAGACAGGCAGAAAGGGGGAGAAAATGTGTACAGACAGACAGATAGACAGGGTATATAGGGCTAAACCTAAATTTTATAGACCAAACGGCGCTTGGTGTGTGATGTGGTCAGCTTACGCTGGCCGCCTTTACTCCTTAGGATTGTACATTCTACCCACACAAGGCTCGGTAGGCTTTTGGAGCCAAAATCATTTTGGAAAAAAATCCGGCCCTCGTCAGGAACCGAACCCACGACCTACCTGTCCGCTGCCGATCGTCTAGCCGCTTGACCACAGCGCCTACCTTTCCGACCACAGATAATTCAAAAATTTAAACAAGAGAAATGCAGTGCATTTACATTTTTTTCAAGCGCAGTGACAAAGCATAAACGAGTTCAAGGATTTTTTGTCAGAGGCCGTGTCTGTATGTAATGGCTCCGTCGTGAAAATGTTGCCACTAAAAGCCCTGACACATGGCACTGTGATCCAAAAATTGTCATAAGTACTTTGCTGCTAAAGTATGGGACGTGTTATAGTTTTCAAATTAGGAAGAGTTTGGAAGCAACAGAGATGTGGTTTTTGAGACGAATGTTACGAATACCTTGAATGGCCAGAGTAACTAACAACGATTGCTTGAATGAAGCTAATGAAAGTAGATCTCTATTTACAACAATAAGGGGGAAAAAAGACAAACATTGTTCTTTTGGCCAATTATGAGAAGAGAGACACTGGAGAACATCGTGACAACTGGAAAGATCAGTGGAAAATGGGGTAGAGGCAGGCCAGAAGAGATGATGCTGGATAGGCTGAAACGATGGCATGAAGGGATATCATCAAGAGAGCTGTTCCAGGCAACCAGGGATCGTGATCTGTGGAGACGCATGAGCACCTACGCCAGTTGGCAGGGCACATGATAATGATAGTTGTTCCACTCCTGTGGCAAGAAAACTATACAAAACGTCCACCACTGTCCTTGTGTGGAAAAAAAATTGAGTCTTAGTAAATCCAACACCATGCACACGCATCAAATAACTAAGGCAGCAGTCAGAACACCAGTAGAAGCAGCAATTACAGCGGATCTCAGCCTTTTCCCAATGACTTCCAAAACAGCTTACTATTTCGTTCATCCAGTCATCATCATCATGAAGCAGGTTCTTTGCAGAACATTGCTCTCATGACAGTCTGCCTGAAAGTCTGTTCATCCAGTACTACATGTATTTTCTATTTCCTGTTATGTTATTTAAAGCTATTGGTGCTACAGCACATTGGGTATTCCCATGCCTCCTCAGTCCTCCAATGCAGCAGCTACTTCTATTTATACTTAATGTTTCTATGAGAAGTTGGTTATAGTGTTTCATCCTGACCTTGAAGACAGCATAGGCATGCTTCACCAGTCTCTACTCCCAGGCCATACAGTCATGTTAGTCGAGTCAGCAATGTATGGTTTTAATCCATTTGTTTTTCTATCCTTTCGTGGTATTCTTTGCATTCTTCTCAGATACCAGATCCCTGCCAAGAGTAAATGTGTTACAGTTTGAAGAGAACCAGATTAGGTAATCCCTTTTGGGACTGAAGTGGTTAGCCAACATGTGATGCAAAGCCTCTGATTAAGATTTTGCCGAAATTGGATGTACTGTAAACCACAACACAATGTACGAACCCCTCTTTTAATGGTGATCTCAGAAGAAAAATAAGAAAAATGAGAATAAGAAGAAAAAGAAAGAAGAAAGGAGAACAAGAATTCAAGACATGAAAGCAAAACCTGCTCACTGGGGAAGATTCATGTCAAGAAATACAACCTCAAAACCTAATGTGGCAGAGCAGACTAGGCTTTTCGTCTCTGTTGGCACCTGTTCTTAGAGGGAAGACTCTGTTGGCACCTGTTCTTAGAGAGAAGACTCTGTTGGCACCTGTTCTTAGAGGGAAGACTCTGTTGGCACCTGTTCTTAGAGGAAAGACTCTGTTGACACCTGTTCTTGTAGGGAAGACTCTGTTGGCACCTGCTCTTAGAGGGCAGACTCTGTTGGCACCTGTTCTTAGAGGAAATACTCTGTTGGCACCTGTTCTTAGAGGGAAGACTATGTTGGCACCTGTTCTATAAAGGAAGACTGTTAGCAGGTGGTATAGGAGAGAAGACTGCTGGCAGCTTGTCTAGGAGGAAAGACTGTTGGCAGGTGGTCTAAAAGGGAAGACTCTATTGGTAACTGGTCTAGGAGGGAAGACTGTTGGCAGATGGTCTAGGATGGAAGACTCTATTGGCAACTGGTCCAGGAGTGAAGACTATTGGCAGCTAGTCTAGCAGGAAAGATTCTGTTGGCAGGTGGTCAAGGATGGAAGACTCTATTGACAGCTGGTCCAGGTGGGAAGACTATTGGCAGCTAGTCTAGCAGTTGAGATTCTATTGGCAGCTGGTCTAGGAGAGAGGACTCTGTTGGCAGCTTGTCTACGACGGAAGACTATTGGCAGCTAGTCTAGCTGGAAAGATTCTGTTGGCAGCTGGTCTAGGAGAGAGGACTCTGTTGGCAGCTTGTCTACGAGGGAAGACTATTGGCAGCTAGTCTAGCAGGAAAGATTCTGTTGGCAGCTGGTCTAGGAGAGAGGACTCTGTTGGCAGCTTGTCTACGAGGAAAGACTATTGGCAACTAGTCTAGCAGGAAAGATTCTGTTGGCAGCTGGTCTAGGAGAGAGGACTCGGTTGGCAGCTTGTCTACGAGGAAAGACTATTGGCAACTAGTCTAGCAGGAAAGATTCTGTTGGCAGCTTGTCTAGGAGAGAGGACTCTGTTGGCAGCTTGTCTACGAGGAAAGACTATTGGCAACTAGTCTAGCAGGAAAGATTCTGTTGGCAGGTGGTCTGGGAGGGAGGACTATGTTGGCAGCTGGTCTAGGAGGGAAATTCTGATAGGCAGACAGATCACTGCTCTTCCGATCCAACAACTTTAGCAGCATGCTTGGTTTCAAACATTGGTGTTACCTTTCTTTTGAAGTTAACAAAGCAGCCCAGATGGTAGACAATGTTGCATGTGCAACACATGGTTTCTGCAATACTGCCAAAACTTGTGCTATGGCAAGGAGGAACTTTATCCCTGGCCTTAATTGGTAGCCCCACAAGCTAGACTCATAACTCTCTGTGGCATAATTGAACACAGCGGTCTGAAAAGAAGGAAATGTACCAACAGACTTAACCCTAACAGACTTGAGACCCTGAACGTAACTGCCCACTATTCATGAGCTCCTGGGCAATTACCAAGAAAAAATCAACGTGATATACAAACATATTACTTACATGCAAACAAGTGGTTAGACTAAGATGAAACTTAAAGGCATTGTAGAAAAAAGGTTTACCTTTTATCTAGCACCAATATTTCACCTTTGTTTGCCAATCCACCAGCAGGATCAGTCTTGTTTCACAAAGTGAGCAGTAGATGTTGCTGTTTGAGGAACACGCATTCCTTATCTTACTGTCGATCTAGTTTTAAATCTAGCATTTTCAAGATTCTCCTCATCACTCGGGCTCTAACTGACTGTGTCCCTTCAGATGGGAACTTATTGTTCATGAAATTCTGACTCCTTAGAGTGTGAATCAACCAAAGTATCGATCATCTGTTGGACTGTAAAATGCCTAGACCTACTTCACTTTCCTGTCAAAGTGCTTGGTTTATCAGCCTCTCGTTTCATTGTGAATGTTCAGAATTTTTTCACATTAAACCACACAGAGTAAATCCAAACACACGTGTGCAGACATCTAAAATGACTATCCACGAGGTCTGACCACGATTGGCTAGTTATTTTTAGTTTATGGCGCATTGTTTTCATATGACACAAAGATTTCCTGGCTTTTGAACATGAAGATTTAAGGCCGCTTGGCTAGGGCTGTCGGGAGATAGAAAAGGGAGAGGGGGGGGGGGGGGGGGGTGTTTGAGCCTAAAGATTTTTAGCCGCTTGGCTAGTGCTGTCGGGGGATTGGATGGGGGGGGGGGGGGGGGCGTCTTTGAGTCTGAAGATTTTTGGCTGCATGGCTAGTGCTGTCGGGGGGGGGGGGGGGGGTGTTGAGCCTAAAGATTTTTAGCCGCTTGGCTAGTGCTGTCGGGGGATTGGATGGGGGGGGGGGGCGTCTTTGAGTCTGAAGATTTTTGGCTGCATGGCTAGTTCTGTCGGGGGGGATGGGGGGAGGGGGCGTCTTTGAGTCTGAAGATTTTGGCCGAATTGCTAGTGCTGTCGGGGGGGGGGGGGGCGTTTTTGAGCCTGAAGATTTTTTTTTTTTGGCCGAATTGCTAGTGCTGTCGGGAGATGGGGGGGGGGGGGGGGGGGGGGGGGGGGCGTCTTTGAGTCTGAAGATTTTTGGCTGCATGGCTAGTGCTGTCGGGAGATGGGGGGGGGGGGGGGCGTCTTTTGAGTCTGAAGATTTTTGGCCGAATTGCTAGTGCTGTCGGGAGATGGGGGTCTTTAAATCTGAAGATTTTTGGCCGCATGGCTAGTGCTGTCGGGGGATAGGGAGGGGGAGGGGGGGGGCGTTTTTGAGCCTGAAGATTTAAGGCCGCATGGCTAGTGCTGTCGGGGGGGGGGGGGCGTCTTTAAACCTGAAGATTTAGGGTCGCATGCCTAGTGCTGTCGGGGGTTGGGGGGTAGGGTGGGGTCTTTGAACCTGAAGATATAGGGCCGCAAGGCTAGTGCTGTCGAGAAGGGGAAGTTTGTTCGAACCTGAAGATTTAGGGCCTCATGGCTAGTGCTGTCGGGGGGTGCGGGGGATGGGTCTTTAAACCTGAAGATTTAGGGTCCCATGGCTAGGGCTGTCGGGAGATGGGGGGGGGGGGGGGTCTTTGATCCTGAAGATTTAGGGCTGCATGGCTCGTGCCGTCGAATGATGGGGGGGGGGGGGGCTTTGCGCATAAAGATTCATGGCCACATGCCTAGTGCTGTCGGAAAGGTGGGGGGGGGGAAGGGTTGGTTCTTTAAAACCTGAAGATTTAGAGCCGCATGGCTGGTGCTGTCACCATGAACTGCAGGTGAGGCTAGACTTGTCAGGGGGTGGGTGGGGGGGGGGGGTCTGTGAAACTGAAAATTTGGGGCCACATGGCTAATGCTGTCGGGGAATGGGTCTTAGAACCTGAAGATTTAGGGTCACATTGCTAGTGCTCTCAGGGGGGTGCGGGGGGGGGGGGAGGCGTCTTTAAAACTGAAGATTTATGGCCGCATGACTAGTGCTCTCGGGGGATGCGGGTGAGTGGTGGGTCTTTAAACCTGAAGATTTAGGGCAGCATGGCTAGTGCTGTCAGGAGGGGGGGGGGGGGTTTGAACCTGAAGATTTAGGGCCGCGTGGCTACTGCTGTCGGGAAGCGGGGGTGTTTGAACCTAAAGATTTAGGGCCGCATGGCTAGTGCTGTCGAGGGGTAGGGGTGGGTATTTGATCCTGAAGATTTAGGGACGCATGGCAAGTGCTGTCGGGGGATGTGGGGGGTCGGAATGGGGTCTTTAAACCTGAAGATTGAGGGCTGCTTGGCTAGGGCTGTCGGGAGATGGAGGGCGTCTTTGAACCTGAAGATTTAGATCCGCATGGCTAGTGCTGCCTCCAAGGTAAGGTTGTTTTTTTTTTTTTTTTTCTGACAGAAAAAGTAACTAACCTTACTGAGGTCTGACACACCAGAATGCGGCATTATCACCGTTCGGTGATAATTATTTATTCTTTTTTTTAAACTAAAAATGACTATTGTCTAATAATATAATAGAATAATGCGAGCAGATTTTGATGACGTAAAAAAAAAATTATTACTCTTGATCATGTTTACGAAAAAGACAAGTCATTTCAAAGTAAATGAATAAATGACATGATCTCTAGTTACGCTGTACATCTGACTGCAAAAGTTTCAGATTAACCCATCTGATCTGTGTTCTCTCAGCAGGCTCAACACCAGTCAAGCAGAAGAAGGCACTGATTGGCACCGAAATCACCCTGGGTCCCATGCAGGTTAGGACTCTTCAAGGCAACATCAATTTATAGTCAATTGTGTTTGATTTTTGCATGACCACTTCCAAGGAAACAACCAACACACTGAATAGCTCCTCTAGCATCATTATCATCAAGTGCCATCCCACTACCTCGAATTCTTAACAGATCATCATCATCATCATCATCGTCATCATCAAGGGCTAGCCAATAACCTGCGATCCCTAACAGCCTATTTTAGTTCATGTGCTGACACCCCTCTGTGCCATAAAAAAAGTTTCTCGAGAATCTTCTCACATTGGTTTCCTATATCTCTCTTTGCACACCTTTTTTTTTTCACTGGTCACATAGTTCCAGTTTCCCTGTTTGCAAAACGAGGCCAGAAAATTTATGTCGGGAAGAAGGGGGGGGGGGAAGGGTGGTTTTAAACCTGAAGTTTTAGGGCCGCATGGCTAGTGCTGTCGAGGGATAGGGGTGGGGGAGGGAGGGGATCTTTGAACCTGAAGATTTAGTGTCGCCCCTACTCTGATTTTTGTGATTTCTCCTCTGGCCCTTGCTTCTTTCAGAACAAGGTATTTTGAGTGCTCTTCAGTAAAATTATTTCTCTGAGACTGACCTTAAGAAATTGTTTGGTTTGTTTATTAATTGTCCTGGATCCATGTGTGGGTTCCGTTGCCCCACGGGGGGGGGGGGGAGGGACTTATAGAGCCAGCATGTCGTAAGGCTCGACTAATTGAGGACTTCCTTGGCAGTTGGAGTGCATCTGCCTTAGAGGCAAGGAATCAACAGTCCGCGTACAGATAAATCTGTAAAACGGATGTACATGCAACACTCAGATTCTGGAACAAGACTAAAGTCCAGAAGTGGACGAACAACCAGAACGTTCCGCTGAAGTTTACAGCCAATGAATGTGGAGAGAAGAGAGAGAATTGTCCAGGACTTACAGCGAAATGTTTTTCTCAGAACGATTAAATGCTTTCAGTTTTGCTGCTATAGGTAAGGTAAACAAAACATATTAAGCCTATAGGGCCATCTTCATGTCACTTGCCCACAGGGAACATGATGCTAACTCATATTTTATGTAAACTAGTCAGCACTCGGCGGGTTGATGTCATTATTAGGCCGTCTGCCTTTATTTTACAGGACAATTTGTTTTTAAAAAAAATATAGGTGTATGTTTACAAATTTAATCTTGGCTGCCTCCCTTGGTGACATCTTGGTAATGGCTGCAGAACAGTGAACTGTTTTCACTGGTTGATAAAGGACCAGCATGTGTGTTACAACTGTTAGGCATACAACTGGCCACAACAGTAAACACAGACTTGTAATATTGTGTAGGCATATGGTTAGCTGGGGGGTCGCCGTGGCCGAGCGGCTAGACGCTAGCCGCGGATCGGAAGGTCGTGGGTTCGCTCCCTGGCGGAGCCGGACTATTTTCAAAAATGACCTTGGCTCCCAGGTCGACCCAGCCTTGAGTGGGTACCGGGTGCAGTCCCGGGAAGTAGAGGCGGCCGGCGTGATGCTGACCACATCACCCATCTTGTGCCGTTGGTCTATAAAAATATAGGTCTAGCCATATATGCCCTATACGCTTAAAGGCTTGAAAAAGGGTCCTTACTTTTCTTTTTTTTTTTATTTGGTTAGTTTGGTAACTAATAGTTGAAGTAGAAAGGGATTCACATGAAGTATAATATGATTGCATTTATTACTTGAATGGCACAGTAGTTGTTCAACATTTATGGATTGTTAGTTCTTTTTATCTAGTTTCGTAGCATTACTACTACTCGTTCTTTTTATCTAGTTTCGTAGCATTACTCGTTCTTTTCGTAATGGATTTTTTTTATTTGAAGCCCTGCTCTGGCTCTTGCCAGGGGCCGCAATATAGCCTGGCAATAAATATGGCCTAAAGGCTGGGCAGTTTCTGGGACCTCTCCACGGTGATCCTCACCAGCATGGTGGCACATTGTGTCATCGGGTGTTTATCGCTTGTGTGATGTCCTGGTGGGGTAGAAAGTCAGTCAGTCCGTTTTATTTAGTTTGTCTATCCCCATTTCCATTTGAAAAATTCCTTTTCTTTATCTTCTTTCTTTTCTCTGTTCTTTCCTTGTCTTTTCCACTCAGTGTATTTCTTCAGTTATTTCACTTTAAACTTCAACTATTGCTTGTGTGGGGTTTATAGCTTTATACATACATATTTATATTCTTACAGAGTGAATATAAGTTGCCGGCGACAAGTCAGGACATTTCTTCTCATCAGCACCAGATGACAAGCACCAGCTCCAAAAGAGCCAGCTTATTCTCTGCCGAATGACAACACATAATTATTCAAAGTGTCAAGAAGTTTGTACCTTTTATAGATTTCAAAATATAATAATTGTGAGCTTGATAAATGTTTGGGTCTAGTGACACTCCCACCCCACGTCTGGTGAATAATAAAACTCCCCAGTTAGTTTACGCAACAGCAAGAACAATAAATACACATTTAAGAACGAAACTGCGCGAATAGTTACCATATGCATAGATTTAGCTTGAAGCAAAGGGCAGCACACATGATTTCAAATCTGTTACAATTTTGTAAGGTTGCGGCGGTTATAATTTTTGCCCAGATGGTCAATCGGCATAAACAAATGAGTCAGAAACACATCTGTGACACACTTACATGGGACACAAATCAATTGAGGAAATGAGGACGTCTAAAAGAAATACTTAACATGATCATTGGGGATATAGTCAGTCCCAAGGTGCTGGCCTAGATTCCATCCTTGACATTGTAACAATTGCTCAGGAAGGTCTGAATGGAAGAATGGTCTGCAAGCCCTGTGGGACATACATCAGCACAAGAGGAGGACGATATATCACATGCACTTAACCATTGAGAAAATTATTTATACAGCCAGACTTTGTTTCCCCTTCTAGTTTCTGACAATTTGATACACTTCACAGCACATTTGCCTATGTGATTAGCAGAGGGTGGCAAATATTCCTACAGTGTACACGTATTTTAAAGCCGCAGTGAAGTATTAGTCACATATACTTGAGATGCGATAAATCTGCTGTGTGTTGTTAATATTTATATCTCACGGAATGTGTTACTCACATATATATATATATTGTTTCTGCGTTGAATTGTCTGTAATTTGATATGCAAAATGACTTCTCTTGATAACTTGCATAGCTAGTTAAGTAATTATTCACACCAGACCTCATTGTCCATATATCTGTTTTGTAAATCTGTGTGGGCAGTATTTGTCACGCTGAACTGTGACCCATTTAGTCACTTAATATATTATTTACACACACACATACTATGGGCCTGTATTCTATTCACTGCAGTTTGATGTACAACATGGCATATTTGCTCATTGCCTACATATCTTCCTTGTAAGTAAGGCACAGTTAACTATGCAGTTTATCACAGGAACCCTAAGCTGAGTGATACTGTCATGTATAATTTAGAAATGGCACAAGCAGTAATGCAGAAATGCTGATAACATGATTGCAAATCAACAGGATGCGATACTTATGCCATATGGAGACATGTAGAATATATCAGTGATAAGCAGTATGCAAAATTTATGAACCACGGTTGAAAAGAAATTTGAAAATTTGTGAAAATGAATCAAGAAATTAAAAAATATTACATGCCTTTGAAAGCCAAGTGGTCTTCTTCAATAGAAACTAACTGCTGCCTGTACATAACTTAGATGCCTCCTTGAGGTCCAAGGTCCAGTTCACTAAGCAAGGTATGATCGCCCTCATGGGGTCCGAGCTGGATTCCTCCCCTTATGGTTATGGTAAGGATGAAGATTGGGATGAGGAGTTAGGTCAGGCATTTTCCTTATTAGTGCAGAGAAGGCAATCTGTGCGTCCTTGTGGTAGTTTGTTACTGGCCATATCGTCTCACTGAAGGGTCTGGGTTCCTTTTTTCAGAAGACAATGATCTTGAGAGGTGAGATGCTTGGCTGGGTACCCATCATTTTTGTTTAAAAAAAAATATTTGTGTATACAGTAACGGGGTGTGCCGCTGGCTCAGTGATATACTGTAGCAGATACCGCTGGCTAGTACCATGCAGTAGCGGTGTGTGCCGCTGGCTCATTGATATACTGTAGCAAATGCCGCTGGCTAGTACTATACAGTAACGGTGTGTGCCGCTGGCTCAGTGAAATACTGTAGCAGATACCGCTGGCTAGTACCATGCAGTAGCGGTGTGTGCCGCTGGCTCATTGATATACTGTAGCAGATGCCGCTGGCTAGCACTATACAGTAACGGTGTGTGCCGCTGGCTCATTGATATACTGTAGCAGATGCCGCTGGCTAGCACTATACAGTAACGGTGTGTGCCGCTGGCTCAGTGAAATACTGAAGCAGATACCGCTGGCTAGTACCATGCAGTAGCGGTGTGTGCCGCTGGCTCATTGATATACTGTAGCAGATACCGCTGGCTAGTACCATGCAGTAGCGGGGTGTGCCGCTGGCTCAGTGATATACTGTAGCAGATGCCGCTGGCTAGTACCATACAGTAACGGTGTGTGCCGCTGGCTCATTGATATACTGTAGCAGATGTCGCTGGCTAGTACCATACAGTAGCGGTGTGTGCCGCTGGCTCATTGATATACTGTAGCAGATGTCGCTGGCTAGTACCATACAGTAGCGGTGTGTGCCGCTGGCTCATTGATATACTGTAGCAGATGCCGCTGGCTAGCACTATACAGTAACGGTGTGTGCCGCTGGCTCATTGATATACTGTAGCAGATGCCGCTGGCTAGTACCATGCAGTAGCGGTGTGTGCTGCTGGCTCATTGATATACTGTAGCAGATGCCGCTGGCAAGCATTATACAGTAGCGGTGTGTGCCGCTGGCTCATTCCCATGCATTAACGGGGTGTGCATGTAACAGCTGTAATTGGCGATTACACTTTCCTTAGAATGCATTGTTTTACTACTTATTATGATGATTACTGTTTATTATTATTGTTTGCTTTTTATTATTGTTTAGTTTTTATTATTATAGTTTACTGTTTATTAATAATTTTTACTTGTTGTTAATTCTTCTTCTTCTTCTGCCTTTCTATCCCCCAATGGAGCATAGGCCCTCAACCAACTCACGCCAAGTCGTTCTATCCTTCGCCATTGCATGGAGCTCTCCCCATGTCCTCCCAATCTTTCTAACCTCGTTCTCCAGCTCTCTTCTCCATGTGTTTTTTGGCCTTCCTTTATTCCTATGCCCCTGTGGGTTCCAATGCAAAGACATTCTAGTAATGCTGTTCTCCTGTTTTCTCAGTGTGTGCCCTATCCAACGCCAGCGTCTTTTCCTCACTTCCTGATCCACTGGAGCCTGTTTAGTTCTCTCCCAAAGTTCTACATTAGTTATTCTATCATACCATTTTATTCCCTCTATTCTGCGCAGGCACCAGTTAATGAATGTCTGTAATTTATTAGTAATTGCCTTGGTTGTTCTCCACATTTCCGCCCAAACAATAGTACTGATTTGACATTAGAATTAAAAATTTTTAGTTTAGTATTTCTTTTAATTTCTTTTGACCTCCACAAATTCCCTAGTGCTATGAAAGCCCCTCTTGCCTTTTGTATTCTTATTTTAATATCTCTATCAGTTCCTCCATCTTTATCTACATTACTGCCTAAATAGGTGTACGACTCCACGTCTTGGAGTGGGGTGCCATCAAGAGAAACCACATTACTATTTGCCTGATTTATTCTCATTATCTTTGTCTTTCCTTTATGGATTTTCAGATCAAGCTGCTGTGATCTCGCATTAAGTATATTTAATTTATCTTGCATCTGATTCCGTGAATGGGACAGAAGAGCAATATCATTTGCGAAGTCCAGATCATCAAGCTGTTTTGTAGGGGTCCACTGAATTCCATTCTTGGTGTTAGCAGTTACTGTTTTCATAGTCCAGTCTATAGCCAGTAAAAATAAGAGGGGCGACAAAAGACATCCTTGTCGCACACCTGTTTTATTTCAAATGCATCTGTTAGTTTTCCCTCATGAAGAACTCGACATTTCATGTCTTTATATGTTGCCTTTACTACGTTGATAAATTTCTGTGGGATTCCATAGTGCCCCATCAATTTCCAGAGAGATTCCCTATCTATGCTGTCAAATGCTTTTTCATAGTCTATAAATCCAATGTAAAGTGGTGAGTTCAGTTCAATGCTTTGCTCTATTATAATACGTAATGTGGCTATCTGATCAGTACAGGATCTGTTTGACCGAAAACCTGCCTGCTCATCTCTTAGCATTTTATCAATAGCATCTTTTAATCTTTCCAAAATAATTCTACTTAAAATTTTTCCAGGAACTGACAGCAACATAATTCCTCTATAGTTTTCACACTCCTGTAGATCACCTTTTTTGGGCAGTTTCACAAGATATCCTTCTCTCCAGTCTGCTGGTATTTCTTTGGTCTCCCAGACTTTACTGAATAATCTATGTAGCAATTCTGTTGATGTGTTTATGTTGGCCCTGATGGCTTCAACTGGGATACCGTCTGGGCCTGTCGCCTTTCCTTCCTTGAGAAGATTTATAGCTTTCCTAATTTCCTCTTTGGATGGTATCTCACAGTTGATATCCAGTTCCATTTCTAAAGGCTGGATATCTGGGAGAACCTCTGGGCCTGGTCTATTTAGAAGCATTTCAAAATATTCAACCCATCTGTCCATTTGATCTTTAGTGTTAGTAAGTACCTTTCCTTGACTATTTTTGATTGATCCAGTTGGCTGACTATATTTACCTACTAATTTTCTTGTGTTACTGTAAAGTTCTCTGAGGTTTCCTTTTGCTGCCGCTGTCTCTGCTTCTTGTGCTAGATCATTTAGATATTTCACTTTATCTGCCCTTATATGCCTCCTAACTTCCTTGTTGGCTTCTGTGTATTTCTCCTGAGCTCTAGCTTTAGCAGCTCTAGTTTTGCTATTGTTTAATTCTGCCTTTTTACTTTTCCTATCTTCAATCAGTTTAATGGTTTCTGGTGTTATCCATGCTTTATGTTTCCTTTCTTTCTTGCCAAGAACTTCTACGCAAGATTCATTCCAGATTCCTTTGATCTGATCCCAGCAGACTTCCGTGTTGACATCTTCAGCTAGCTGCTGCAACACCTGGTACTTATTAGAGACCGTAACTGAGAACTGTTCCTTAATTTCTTTATCTCTGAGAAAGCCTACATTATATTGGTTTCTATGATTTTAAGATGTTATATATCTTTTTAGTTTCAGCTTGATTTTACTTACCACCAGGAAATGGTCAGTAAATACATCGGCACCTCTGAAAGCCCTAACATCGTAAAGGGATGATCTAAACTTTTTGTTAATACATATGTGGTCAATTTGATTAGTTGTCTTATGATCTGGTGATTCCCATGTTGCCTTGTGTATACCTTTATGGGAACAAATACTTCCACCAATAACATACTGGTTACCTGCACAAAAATTTGTGAACAATTCTCCATTTTCATTCATTAATCCTAGACCATGTCTCCCCATAATTTCTTCATAACCGACATTCAAGTCGCCCATCAAAATTTTTAAGTTGCCCTTTCTTTCATTATTTATAATATTTTGAAGCTGCATGTAAAATTCTTCCTTAACAGATGCATCTTTATCATTTGTTGATGCATAACACTGTATTACCGAGATGTTCACCTTCTGTTTAACTGTTTTAAAAGATGCTCTTATTATTCTGGGACTCACAGCTTCCCATTCTATTAGTGCCCTGTCTGCTTCTTTTGATAGCATCAGGGCCACTCCCTCACTGTGCGGCGAATTTTCCTCTGTGTGTCCTGAGAACAAAATAGTTTCTTCTGAATTTAGAATACTTTTCCCTGCCCCAGTCCATCTAGTTTCACATAACCCTAAAATACTAATTCTATAAAGTTTCATTTCCTTTGCCACTTCCATTGTTCTCCCTATATCATAGAGAGTTCTAACATTCCAGGTGCCAATTCTGGAGAATTTCCTAGCTGAGAGGAGGTACGTCAACGGTCCGGACTCCTTACGGCTTTCTCCACACCGTGTCATACTTCTTCTATTTGAAGAGCCTTCCCTCATCTTGGTTGGCTGGATTTTATTTGCTTCTCTTTTTGACTTATCCATGGTTGGTTGGTTTTTGTGGCTATGGTTTTTTACAGGATGAGGTAGCCAACCTCAAGCCCAACCCTACCCTTAGTCGCCTCTTACGACATGCCTGGTAGGGTGCAGTGTCACTATTCTTTGCTTCCCGTGAGGGCCCCGGTGACACACGGGCCTTGTTGTTAATAAGGTTTACTATTTATTGTTGTTTATTATTTATTATAAATGTTTACTTTTTATTATTACTATTGATGGGGCACTATGGAATCCCACAGAAATTTATCAACGTAGTAAAGGCAACATATAAAGACATGAAATGTCGAGTTCTTCATGAGGGAAAACTAACAGATGCATTTGAAATAAAACAGGTGTGCGACAAGGATGTCTTTTGTCGCCCCTCTTATTTTTACTGGCTATAGACTGGACTATGAAAACAGTAACTGCTAACACCAAGAATGGAATTCAGTGGACCCCTACAAAACAGCTTGATGATCTGGACTTCCCTGATGATATTGCTCTTCTGTCCCATTCACGGAATCAGAAACAAGATAAATTAAATATACTTAATGCGAGATCACAGCAGCTTGATCTAAAAATCCATAAAGGACAGACAAAGATAATGAGAATAAATCAGGCAAATAGTAATGTGGTTTCTCTTGATGGCACCCCACTCCAAGACGTGGAGTCGTACACCTATTTAGGCAGTAATGTAGATAAAGATGGAGGAACTGATAGAGATATTAAAATAAGAATACAAAAGGCAAGAGGGGCTTTCATAGCACTCGGGAATTTGTGGAGGTCAAAAGAAATTAAAAGGAATACTAAACTAAAAATTTTTAATTCTAATGTCAAATCAGTACTATTGTATGGGGCGGAAACATGGAGAACAACCAAGGCAATTACTAATAAATTACAGACATTCATTAACTGGTGCCTGCGCATAATAGAGGGAATAAAATGGTATGATAGAATAACTAATGTAGAACTTTGGGAGAGAACTAAACAGGCTCCAGTGGATCAGGAGGTGAGGAAAAGACGCTGGCGTTGGATAGGGCACACACTGATAAAACAGGAGAACAGCATAACTAGAATGTCTTTGCATTGGAACCCACAGGGGCATAGGAATAAAGGAAGGTCAAAAAACACATGGAGAAGAGATCTGGAGAATGAGGTTAGAAAGGTTGGGAGGACATGGGGAGAGCTCCATGCAATGGCGAAGGATAGAACGACTTGGCGTGAGTTGGTTGAGGGCGTATGTTCCATTGGGGAATAGAAAGGCAGAAGAAGAAGAGATTTATTATTACTGTTGACTATTCATTATAAGTAGGCCTCTCGGTTTACATTTAACAGACTCTTATCCACGTCTTAACGGGTTTACTGGGCATATAGGGCTAGACCTATATTTGGTAAAATCGGCACTTAGTGGGTGATGTAGTCAACATCACGCCGGTCGCCTTTACTTCTTGTACTGTCCTGATACTAATTTAAGGCTGCGTCGACCTGGAAGCCAATCTCATTTTTTAAAGAAAAAAAGTCGGGCTCCGTCAGGTGGTACATTACAATCTGCAAGCGAGCATCTAACCGCTGTAGCACGGTGGCTCTTATCGCTGGTCACATAAAGCTTGTTATTAAAAGCTGTGTTTGTCTGATCTAAACATAGGAAAGGAGTCCCGGAAACAACACGGGTACCTGAGCTTTCCATATAAAGATCTCTTTAATAAAGTAACTTGTTTGTTCTCGCAGATACAATCCCAGCAGCGAAGAGGACGAGGATTGCCCGTCCTAGGAGCCAGAGTGAGCACCGGCTGTGGGAGACTTGGAAGAAAATCCGACTCACTCAGACATGGTGAGTTAGCAGCTGTTGTGTCTGTGTGATTAGACTCTGTAATCAGACACTTTGGGTCGTTGTCTGTGTTGGCTGTCTGATCCGAACATGTGTATTTTGTACTGTACTGTTGATTCCATTGTTGTGTAAATTCTTTATGTCACGGCAGGTTCTGTTCAGTTTGCTGTACGGGACCTTACAGTCATCATCACCATCATCATAAATCACGTCTGCTAATAAGCACCGTGGGGAGGAATAATCCACGATCCAGTGAACGTTGGCTGCCACTGGCTATTATCTTGCCGTGAAGGCGTAAAGTGTCTTTAATGTTGTCGATCCATTTATTTTCGCGGCTGTCCTCTTGATCTTGTAGCTGATCTCCTGAGATGTAGTGCTGGTGATGGTGTTTGATCTTACTGCATTTTACCGAGATGGCTAAACAACTTGATCTGCTATTTCTTGATAAATTATAGTACAAGTTGTCGTTCCTACAATGTGTCTGATAATGTAACTCGATCTTGGACGCTTACAGACCTTACAGAAAGACGGCAAATTCGTGTTACCAACTGCGTCTATTTTATCAGTTGGCTGGACACGGTGCAGCAAAAACTTAATCGGTGACCTATATGCACAAGAACTGTAAGCTGATTACCTAAACCCTAACCTATCCTTGTGTGCAGTTTGTACAGTTTCACTCAATATATTGCACAGATTTTGAATGTCAATATTATGTCCTTTTTATTAGCCATACACCCCCCCCCTGTCTGTCCGTCTGTCCGTCTGTCTGTCTGTCTGTCTGTCCGTCTGTCTGTCTATCTGTCTATCTGTCTGTCTGTCTGTCTGTCTGTCTGTCTGTCTGTCTGTCTGTCTGTCTGTCTGTCTGTCTGTCTGTCTGTCTGTCTGTCTGTCTGTCTGTCTGTCTGTCTGTCTGTCTGTCTGTCTGTCTGTCTGTCTGTCTGTCTGTCTGTCTGTCTGTCTGTCTTTCTCACTCTCTCTCTCTCTCTCTCTCTCTCTCTCTCTCATTAGTAGTAATTGTTAACAGCTTCCAGATGATTACGGTCTGAGAAAAATGTGATCTATAAAGCAGGCATGTCAAACCGAGCGTCGTATGGATCGTATGTGTGTCGTCATGAGGGCCACACATGACAGCTGATTGAAATCATTTCATAAACATTGTTGCAGAATATTTCCTTCGTGCGGCCCGCAGCTGTGTTTGCAAAGAGCCACATGCGGTCCGCGGACCATCAGTGTGACATGCCTTCTGTTAAGAATAAGCAACTAATATTTGTAATTCATGGATTTCTACCTAAAATGTGTGCACTAATGAAGGCCCTCTTGTCTTGCAACGTTTATTTATCGTTTGTGCTTGTGGTATTGTGAAGCTCGGTGGTTCGACTTTCGTGTGGCTTGAAATCTATCCTAGAAATGAAGTTAAAGCGACTAACTTTTCATGTTATTATCTGTACCGTCGATTTGCCATTTATATACAAGGTGTGAAATGAAAGCAGGCCAGATATCTGCGACGGGGCGCCTGTAGAGTATACATAAACATTGTTTTTGTTTATAGTTATCGGCTTTTTTAATATATAGTTTGTTTAGTGGTACCATCAAACGAACATATTTTGTCAGTTGCATTCGGCCTGATATGTTGAAGTTAAATGGACTAAGATTTCACTTTATTATCTGTACTCACAATTTGCCAGTTTGAGACTAGCTGCAGAATTAAAGGAGGTCAGATATCGATCGAACGAACGAACGAACGAACAAACTTTATTTTCAAAGGGTTAAGAATTGGGCACACAGGCCTGTCTTACATTCTGCCCTTCTGGCTTCACGCCATGCATACATTATTAATGCACACATTGTTTTAGAAGATAGTAATGATAATAATAATAATAATAATAATAATAATAATTACAGGCATCATCAATAACATGTTTGTAACAATTTACTCTAAGTATGCCTACATTTTAAAACAATTATAATACTAAATTTAATAAATCTTGGTGGAAATCAACATTGTTCTTAGGAAACTTTATCTTCTAAGAGGGCATGTAGTCGGAAGTGAGATAATTTTCAAAAAGCTTCCAGTTTGTATTTATAGGGGTTTTTGATATTTTTAATTGGTTGTGGAAGTTGGTTCTATCTCCAATATAAGCCCCTGCAAAGTTTACATAAACACCGGTTTTGTTTATAGTTCTCCGATTTTTGTTTAGTCTGTCTAATGATACCATAAAATAAACCCGTTTTATGATAGAAGGGTATTACCACTCTTATATACGAGATCTTCAAACATTCTTTTCCTTGTTTTGTAAAATAATTTATTGCTCTCTGAATGTCAAGGCCCTTTGAGAACAAGCAACGGAACCAGTAGAGAAACAAGACTATTATGTCCTGGAGAGAATGAGACACCTGGGTGTAACTAGAGGGTCTGGCCAGCTAACTTCACTCAGAAGAAAGGCAAGACGGACGTACAACCATATTGTGACCGGTACCAACAGTATTGAAACTCTGCGCTGCTGAAGATAAGGACGGAGCACACATGGGGGTGCTGTAATGTCAATTCTTGACTCAACTTAACTCAACTCAACTCATTGCTCTTTGAATCTTCACTCACGCCACGTTTTACTCTCATATGAAATTGATATAGACTTTGTTCTAACGTATAAATTAGAATTATTATTGAAACAACACCAAACAAAAACACGTTTTTCATGGTTCAATCATTCAAGTGTCGTCTCTACGTCAAAATTGGCCGCAGTGCATTTTCAACACCCTTTGTTTAGCGTCATGTTTTAGACTACTTTTAGTCCATCTCATGATGCTGTCTGCTCTGTGTTGAGAGGCAGACGAAATGTATAGAGGCGGAAAGGGGTGGAAAAGGAGGGGGGTGGGGTTGTACATAGCAAAAGCGAATGGACGTCGCCTACTGCAGGAAAGTCCGGCATATGATGTCACAACTCCTACGTTGAGAATGGAGGTGGAGGCAGTCATGCTGTCTTCTGTTGGCTTGAGAATCAGCTGTACATACGGGTCGTAATTGTAACTGACTCTCAAGGCATGTTGAGAAAAGTGGAGACAGGCATGCTCCATGCAGAGTGGCAAGCATCGCTTCAGAGATCACGGACGTCCTTTGAAAATTTCCTTCAGTAATGCTGGCGTGTTGGGAAACGAACAAGCAGATAGGCGGGTTCTGCACCACTGGGTGGTAAACTGATGAATGACAATCTAGATATTGTGAAGACCCTGTGGGAGCGTGTGAACTGTGCGGAGGCACAAATAGATCATTTTGGTATGAGGAGAATGGCGCTGCGATGAGTTACCAATGGATCTGGCCCACGCTCAACACTCAAGTATATTCTGGATCGTACATTTGAGAAAATAATTGATAACATGCATTAGTGTTATCACCAAGGTCTACAACTCATTAACCCTTTGAAACAGAAAACGATAACCAATCACTGTGGGTTTTATAATCTGAAGAAAAAAAAAATGAAATCGCAGGTATTTTTCTGTCTTTTCGGTGCCAGTTCCGCGACTTTGTTGCAGGTCGGAAGAAAATGGGCATGGGGAGGGGGGGGGGGGGTGAAAAAAAAAGGGGGGGGGGATCGCATACATAGTCTGAAGAAATAGAAGATGTGTTATTAGCAACTGCCCATGTGTATGACCGCAACACAGTTCATGCTATTCTGTCTTCTATGTTTGGTCTGTGTGTACTAACGAAATCTGGCTAAATATTTTACTGCGCAGCCAATTACACGTTGTATCTTTGACTGCAACATGCTGATGCTTTCTCTTTGTGGTTATCGTGCTAGATTGAGGTTGAGCTGTGAAATCTGCATGGTTACGCCACTCATACATAAACTTTAGGGAGGAAAAGCTACCAATTACTAGTACTGCAAGGTTAGCTGAGCATGCATACTCTCATCAGTGAAGCGACGAGGAGGAAACTATCTGGTTTAATTTTTACCAACTAACGCTTACAAATGTGAATTGTTTATGTCCTACCACTGCTGTGTACAGCCTACTTAACTATCTCGTGTACTTATGATACACAAGTTCTACATTGTCATGATGTCGAACTGTCAACCATCATCTCTTTCAGTCGCTCCCTGCCTCTCTTTCGCTCTAACTATTCCATTGTCACTACGTACTTGTGGCTTTTCTTTTCACTACAAAACCACATAATGTAGATTCACCTTTTTGATAGACTTATTAAATTATACTGAGGGTATGCTGGTTGCTATAGCACCCCTAGGGCCAGTGTGTGTTAAAGATGAGTGTATGTGTGATTGTCTATTTATGTGCAGGTATGAATATATTAGTTTATGTGTGTCAGTTTAGCGAGTCGCTGTGGCGTAGCGGCTAGACGCTCTCCTGAGGATCGGAAGGTCGTTGGTTCGCTCCCTGACGGAGCCGGAGTTTTTTCAGAAGGGACCTTGGCTCCCAGTTCGACCCAGCCTTGAGTGGGTACTAGGTGCAATCCTGGAAAGTAAAGGCGGCCAGCGTGATACTGGCCACATCACCCATCTTGTGCCGTTGGTCTATACAATATAGGTCTAGCCCTATATACCCATTACCCCAGAAAGCCGTGGGAAAAGGGTCCTTTACTTTATTTATATGTGTCTGTTTCTGTGGTTTAGGCGTTGCAAACGCGCTTTGTAATGCCAGGCTGCAGGCGATTTGGAAGCAGGACGTCTTGCGTTGGTTTCGACAGTGGTATCCAGAACTGATCTCCAGTAAGCAATGGCAAACTACTAAATGTCAAAATATTTGCCTATAAAATCCACAACAGCTCAAATTTGCTAGAGTTGGTTCTGCAAAGTCCTGTAAAAAATAAGCAAATAGCTATTTTATTATTATTTTTTTAAGTTCGTCTGTCTGTATGTATATTTATAAATGTGTAAATGTGTTCTGTGTAGAAATGTATGTAAATGAATGCTCATATTTATGTCTATATGTGCGTGTATGTATATATGTATATGTGCGTGTATGTATATATGTATATGTGCGTGTATGTATATATGTATATGTGTACGCGTGTATGAGTGTGTATGTATCTATACAGACATATGGCAGGCCCTGACCCTAACGACAGCATCGACCATCTAACAAGGAGGGACCTGAAGGAGGGCAATGCTTATCAAAATGGTTGTACTTTGTGTCAAAGGGTGTTCATTGCTGGTCGTGTGGTCCTGGTGGGGTTGGAACTCACTAACACACTTTCAAGACATAACATAACATAGCCCTTGACCCATTAAGGTCGTTGTGGTGTATTGATGGACCAAATCAAGATAAAACAAACATTTTTGAATAAATGGAGAACCAGTTAGGTTAGTTGTACTCTACCAGGACATCTCACACGTGATGAAAACTCAGTGACACAAAGTGCCACCATGCAGATGAGGATCACCCGTGGAGATGTCTCGAAAATCTCATTCAGCCATTAGGCCATTTTTATGGCCTGGCTATATTTAGGGCCCTCGGCACAATGTATAATAAAAAAAAAAAGAATCGCACGAAATAATCATCACCGTGCCAATAAATTTAACTATTGGTTTACTGGTGCTCCTTTAGTACAAGTCGGATGAATTTTTTTGGTTATTTTGAAGCTCCACCTCGGCTTGTGCTGAGGGCCCTAATTAAAGCCGGGCCATAACTCTTATCCGTTACTGGGAATTGAACCTGGAACCTCTAGCGATCGAGGCGGACACCTCCATACCACGCAGCCCTCTACAAGAATAGATAAAAATCATATGTTTTATCTTTGATGAAAATCACGTTTCAGTCTGACCACTTGCAAAATCGACGCGTATGTGGCCAGAAGAATTAAATAATGGCTTTCACAAGTAGTCAAGGACAAGGGATGTAATTCACATATGCTAGACACAATTGCATTAAATATTAAATCCCCTAGGTGAATTAGTGCTCAAATATGGATACAGCATGAAGATGTCCAAACTAAAATATGACTGAATACTGTATAATTAGAAATGTCTTCTCTTTGACACGCTTGGTAATGCCGGGATGCCGGGTTCGATTCCAGCTGCGGGCCATGCGCCTTGCGTTGGTTTTGACAGTGGTATCAAGAAAGCCGACCGTCCAGAGGCAATGGCAAACTACTATTTGCCTAGAAAAACCACACAACCACAACAGCCAGGGGCTGTTGGTTCTGCAACGTCCTGTAAAGGATAAGCAACTAACTAACCCTTCCCTTTGACCGCGGTTAAACTATCAGATGTCTCCAGGTTTCCTAATCACTGATGCAGCTGGTGTTTCAAGTTTTATAGAAATGTGAATATGTTGAAGATCAAATTGAACACACAGTTTCGTCCTTATTAGGGCGAAATTTTGTGTCATTTGAAGCCCCACCCTGGCTTTTGCCAGGGGCCGCAATATAGGCAGGCCAAAAATATGGCCAAGTGTCTGAACGCGGTTTCTGGGACCTCTCCACGGCGATCCTCATCCGCATGGTGGCACTTTGTGTCATCGGTTGTTTATCGCTTGTGTGATGTCCTAGTGGGGTAGAAAGTCAAGTCAAGTCGAAGATCAAATTGAACACCCAGCTTGTCGCATAATTATAATAAACAGGACATTCCTACAGAAACGGGAATGATCGTATAGAATATTTTAGAAAGAGCACAAGGAAGATCCTTGCATGTTTCCACCGCAAAACTTTGATGAGGTGTCTGGAAGAGAAGAAGAAGAAGAAAGAGAAGAAAAAGAAGATGAAGAAGAAGAGAATGACGATAATGATGATCATGAGAAAGAAAAGTAGAAGAAGAAGTAGAATGAAGATCATTAGGAAGAAGATTAGAGAGAATTACAATAATTATAATTAGATCATAATGATGATTATAAAAATGATGATGATAGTTGTGATGATGATGATGCAGATAAGGAAGAAGAAGAAGTAAAAGAAAAAGAAGAAGGAGGAGAAGGAGGAGAAGGAGGAAGTGAAGGAAGAGAAGAAGTAAAAGAAGAAGAAGAAGAATTAGCAGTAGTAACTGATGTAATAATTGTTGATGTCGCTGTATTAACTGTATGATGCACTACGTACTTGCTGAAACAGTTATTTTGTTGTGTATTGTTTAAATAAAGTAAACAAGCCTTTCATTTCAGAGCTAACTGTACTTTCTCTAAATTTTTTTCTTTAATTTTCTAAAATAATGTCTGAAATCTTTTATTATTAACCTTTTGCATTGGAGTCAAGCTGTGCATTTTGTAATTAATATGAATCCCCATTTCCCCTATCACTTGGAATTTGAAAAATGAATACGCTGGTAAAGACGGCATAGTTTTACAAGAAATGAAACATGTTATAAAGAATATAATTTTTATGTCTTTTCTTTAAAATCCACATGGCAAAGTACATAGGCAGGGTGAGAGAGATGGAGGAAGGAGAGACATGGTATCTTAAACACACGATGAGGATTTGAGACTCAGACAAATAATAGGAGACGACACAAAAAAGAAATAAGATTACTTTATTTTTATTTTTTTAATAATAATTACATAATTTGCATTAAAGTCACGTTTACTTTTTTTTTCTATTAAAAAATAAAAAATAAAATTCCCTACTTTAAATGTCTGACAAAATTATCTCTTGTAATAGAAAATGTTTTTCGGAAAATCAGGCAGCAAATTTTACAAGTGCTGAATTCGGCATTTACCCCATAAGAGCTGAGGAAAGCAGATATAATTACATAGAAATGTGAAAGTATAATGGGAAAAAATTTGGAGAGCTTGGCCATAATAATTTTTAAAGAACCAAAACTGAAATAAGATAATTGTTCTAATTTCATTGTTTTTATATAGCAAGAATGTTTATATGTCCAACTGCTACGAAAGAAAGCAAAAAGAGCGATGTAAACCAGAGTCTCATATATAAATTCATGTTTCTAGGATTGTTTGTGACTGGTTTTACGAATTAGTAAATATCGGAAGAGACTTTCTGGCATACACATTTCTCCAGCGGGAAGAGGCAGTAGCCTCTGGCCAGGTTCATGCACTCCATGTTGTTGCAGCAACTAGTCTCCCAGGGGACACACGTTTCCATATAGTTCTTGCACTGGGGAGGAAAAGGTACATTTTTTTGTGGCAATAATAAATTAGAGACAAAAAGTTATGTGATCACATGATTATTATAATACTTTCTTAGTGAGATTTACCATGTAAAAATCACATTTAAGCTCAAAGGATCCTAATTCTTTTTTCTTCTTTATCATTAGTTTGAGTGAAGTAAATGTGTTGTATCCGTCTAAGCATAGCTGCGATATTTGCTTATTGGAGCCGATGTTTTCCGTGTTTACCTTCCCATTTAGTTTTGTGGAAGAAATAGGGACACATTAAGCCTCATTTGCGAGATGTGGTCGTCATCCCCAGCTCTACAGATTTTATTCTTGGAGCAATCGTCCAGGAGAGTCGCGTGCAGACTGTTCAATCCTAAAGGGAAGACAGAATCAAAAATAAGCATTCCTCGCCATCCAAAAGGCTTCCATCAGTGTAGAGCTAATACATAACGCTCTGGTACCGGGCTCACCCAAGGAATTGTCAAGTCTTAAACATGACTACTTTACTTCAGATCCAAATATTCAGCTTTCTGCTCTTCACGGCCTGCATCCATTAACATCCCCAAGAAAAAAATCCACAGACCCGAGACTTCGATTACTTTCATAGAATAAGCATCTCGATTTCTCAGCATGTTAGGCCTCCCTCTCTGTGCCAGTGGCATTTGTAGCACAGCTGCTCCGGGGCACTTTGTGCAGCATTTATGGAAGGCATGCATCATGTAAAAAAAAATATGGTGGGGGGGGGGGGGGAGTCGGGAAATGTGAACTAGCGTCATTGTACATGGTTATACACTATAAGTGCTCTGTCACCTGTACGGACAGCTGACAAGAAACTGTTAGAGTGTGTTGCTGTCAGCACCAAAACATCGTAGCGACAACCACGTTCCTCAATTTAACCCAGAGTGTTAACTTTGGTACCCTTTTAGGTGGAATCCGGGAACCGCCTGGTTTCGAACACCAGTCGTGGGCTGCAGCGAGTGGCAGCTGGATTTGAAAGCGAGTCTCCTATCGACTACGCTAACGCGGCCCAGTATTTGTATAGATTTGTGTATGGTCACTTCACTCCGAAGAGTCTCATAAAGTATGATCTTCGAGTAAAAGACAGCTGAACATTTACTGTCACTTCGTAGTACTGAGGAACGCATATTTGAACCAAGTAGTCATACAGTTGGACATAATCTGCAGTTGTTTGAAATAGAGTGTGTAATTGAGTAGGAGACGCCTTTGAGGAACTGCACTATTATTCCAAATGAGTTTTCGGTGGGCGTTATCTCTCAGGCAAAAAAAATAGATTTGTAAGTTAGAGAGGATTTCTAGACAACCTTTAGAGCACACTAACTCTAACTCAGAGATCCCCTGCCATCTGTGCTTAGGCAGAGGCCATTACCCCGTGAGGCATTCAATGATGAATACAACGAGAAATGTGACTAGGCAGCTGAACAGAGGAAATGGAAAAGACGCACACAAACATAACCGAACGTTTTGACCAAAGTCTTTATTAACGGCCTACTATACAGCACAAACTGACTGGAGAACTCAATGGACAAAACAACATAAAACCAAGAAGTACGTAACTGGGAGAGGCAATTGGGGGGGGGGGGGGGTATAAATATGAAGAATTATAATACAAAAGAAGGCTTATGTGGCATTAGTTTTGGAATGAAGATCTGTGAAACCATCAAAGAGCCTGCAGGTTCGTCAGTCACCCAGTATTTTCCTAAACACAGCAAAATGCCCGGACATTTCGCTTATGCCTTGACCGAAATCACTGAGGTACATATTTTGTGTTTTATTATGCCATATGTAAATTTATATTGTGTAGTATTGAACTGAAGGAAACGGCCGTGGTGTAGCGGCTAGATGTTTGCCTGCGGATCTCAAGATTGTTGGTTCAAATGCGAACGGTACAGGACTTTCTTTTCGGTACCAAGAGAAATGATGCAAAATATACTTCGATGTTCCCTTTTTAGTGAGAACTTGTCAGTCACAGTAAAATATCGTGTCAGTCCCAGCAGAATCTTAAAGCTTGCACACTCAAAATTAAAATATATAACGC
Source organism: Candidula unifasciata (assembly GCA_905116865.2). Classification (NCBI taxonomy): domain Eukaryota; kingdom Metazoa; phylum Mollusca; class Gastropoda; order Stylommatophora; family Geomitridae; genus Candidula; species Candidula unifasciata. The sequence continues at coordinate 290,232 of CAJHNH020008561.1, read as the reverse complement.
AGCGGTCATTTGTCCCAACACAAGCGGTACCACACCAGAATTGTAGATTACCTTTAGCACAAACGGTCTGTCACGAAAACTGGACTTGAAACTGCGAAAGTACAGGTCATTCTGGTCGTAACTGGCCAGCTGCCATTTTACCGATATTCTAGTGCAGTTAAGAACTCACCGCGGGAACAACGGCGAGCGTAAAAATGAAAAAAAATTAAATTGACAGCTCAGCGTGTCACACCAAGCACTCAACTCAGTAGCTGGGCTCTATAACCTTTAGACTTACGATCCACAAATCCTGAAGTTTTATCACAGCGTCAGGTATAAGCTAGCTATCGTTTTGATTCTACCACATTACTCCAACCCCCCCCCCCCCTCCCACTCCCCCCCCCACCCCCTCCCCCCCCCCCCCCCAAAAAAATAACTCATCATGGAAGCCAAAAAAGAGTCTGAACTTTATGGAATATTGGCTCATAAACAGCATTCTGTCTCGAAAGCTGAAATATACTGATCATATTAAGCGCCACGACGAATTGAAAAAAAAAAAATTATAACAGAAGGCGTTGTACAATGAAGAAGGGGCAGGGACCGAGCAACACATAGATGGACACAGAATATAAGTGACTCTTTGAGAATGAAAGTACATGAGTCGGGAGAGCTGATAGAGACCGAGTTTCTTTCAGGCGGACCGTGATGAGAGCGACGTTCTGCAAAGGACTTGCTACGTGATGATGATCATTTGGTCGTTTACGAAAAAAAAAAAAGGTGCAATGAAGTTGATTCTCTTCAGTTTAAACAACGTTGACATTTTCAATTAACAAAAACTCTGTGTTGTAAGTAAATGGTTAATCTTACCACGTTTTCTCGAACAACCCTCGTAGGATAGTTAACGCTGGCGAACTGTCTGGTGGACATTCTGGGAAGAGCGAGTATCCCTTGCTGAACCACTAGGATGCAGGCAACGAGAACGACTATTCGTGGGCTGGTCATGGCTGGAACAGAATAAATGTTCTTCACATAAACCTCGAATAGAAAAAACCTTTTACACGCAAGAAACGATGTTTATATATCGAGAGAGAGAGAGAGAGAGAGAGAGAGAGAGAGAGAGAGAGAGAAAGAGAGAGATACAGAGAGAGATACAGAGAGAGCGAGAGAGATACAGAGAGAGAGAGAGATACAGAGAGAGAGAGATACAGAGAGAGATACAGAGAGAGATACAGAGAGAGAGATACAGAGAGAGATACAGAGAGAGATACAGAGAGAGAGATACAGAGAGAGAGATACAGAGAGAGAGATACAGAGAGAGAGGGAGAGAGAGAGAGAGAGAGAGAGAGAGAGAGAGCCACCCCACAGAGGTAGTCAGAAAAAGACACTTAAGCAATGCAAGGTCTAGACAGCCTGTAGTACCTACGGCATACATAACACATGCAAGCTGGTTGGAGTAAACATTTTAAGATCATGCATCCTTCCCCTTGTCACTTTTTGATGTTAGTCATGAACTCTTACCCAGTCAATTTTAAAAAAAAAATGAAGCTTTCGAACTGAAATGCTACAGAAACATTCTTAGATTACCACAGATTTAGAAGGATAAAAACGTGGCATGGAGAGAATTGTGGTGGATCATCCATGTATCTATTTTATGAAACTGAAACAAAGAACCGACCACGTTCAACTTACTGCGAGCAGTTTCGGCTATAATTCTGGTTCGGTTTCTTTGTGCCAAGCATTTAGGCTAAGGAATGTTAAGGAGTGGCAGCTAAGCACAGATGGACCCCCGTGGAGGATACAAGACATTAAAGATGCATTGGCTACGACAGCACATAGTGTTGGCTATGACAGCACGTAGGGTTGGCTATGACAGCACATAGGGTTGGCTATGACAACACGTAGGGTTGGCTATGACAGCACATAGGGTTGGCTATGACAGCACACATGGTTGGCTATGACAGCACACAGGGTTGGCTATGACAGCACATATTGTTGGCTATGACAGCTCATAGGATTGGTTATAACAGCAAATAGTGTTGGCCATGACAGCACATAGTATTGCCTATGACAGCACGTAGTATTGGCTATGACAGCACATAGGGTTGCCCATGACAGCACATAGGTTGGCCATAACAGCATACAGTATTGGCTTTGACAGAACATAGGGTTGGCTAATACAGCACATAGTGTTGGCCATGACAGCACATAGGGTTGACTATGACAGCACATAGTATTGGCTATGACAGCACACATTTATAGATATAAAGAGAAACTATTTCAGGAACCTCGCCCCAGTTATACAGACTTCGTGCACTGCATTGAGATTCTCCAGACTTAGGCTCAAGTTAGAAGTAGGACTGAGCACTTATGGGTTACACCCGTGTGTCATGACGGTAATCCCTCGAATAAACAATAAACATAGGGATCGAGAGAGAGAGAGAGAGAGAGAGAGAGAGAGAGAGAGAGAGAGAGAGAGAGAGAGAGAGAGAGAGAGAGAGAGAGACGTTTTGTAAAGGCCAGGCTTATTGATAATGTTAATAAATGTATCGGACACACTAAATATGCATTTATAAAATCAAGAATATTTATATAGAGAGAGAGCAACTTTTACTATGAATCCAGGACAATTAGAAACAAGCCAACAGATTTCTCGATTTCCCAAAGATGTGGTTTTACAGAAGAATCCTTATAATTCCTTGGGCATCCAAAAGAGCAACTTGGATGTTTTGAAAGAGGCGTGGAATCAAAGACAACTTATCACAAGCATTTGAAAAAAAAAATAAAAAAAAGAGACAGTCATCATTTTTTAATTATATTGTTTAAAGGTGAAAAACTGGAGCATATGACCACTTGAAAAATCTGTGGAAAGAGACAGAGGAAGACAGAGTGAGAAAAAAACCACCTTTATATAATGTCTTCGAGGGGTGTTAGCACACCAAACGGTACATTCTAGTGAAGATGGCAGATTCTGGAGAGACATGATTCACCTTGGACAGTTTGCTGGACATTTGATTTCATTTATAATAATAAAAGGCAACAGAATAATTGCAGTCTATAGAAAACAATATGTCACATTCATTTTATGAGAAATAATTTCAAATAAATGAATCAACATTCCGATACTATACAGTGTTAAGTTTACAAGTCTGAATGTCAGCACGGAGACACACCGGCACAAATTTCCCACTATATGTCAGTTAGCATTTCCATCGCTTACAATTACAAGCAGCCAATTGTTCCCATGGGCAATGTACAATTCGCACCTCTGTCTCAGATGGATATAAAACAATAGTACCTCAGCTTGTAAAAAAATAATTACGACCAACAGGCAATCAGTTTTTGGTGCCAGTATTTCATCTTTCCTAACGTTATTATAGAACTAATGTACAAATCAACAATCCTCAAGGGATGTTGAGGTTATCTCTGTGTGATTGCTAAACGTGTAAAGGAAACAGGGTTGATTTCATTGCACCGGGCGTTGTCCCAAATGGGTTAGTCTCTCTTTAAGAAGCAATTGTCCGGTGGCCGAGTGCGAAGCACAAATCACCAACTCCGTAATGACCTCTGGGGTTGTTAAAATACACTGCAGTGGGTTAACCGAACAAACCAATGTAAAAATATTCAGAGCATAAGGAAACCAGCTCGTTCACCTCGTTTGTTTGTCAGGACAAATGTATTCCTATTATTCTTTGCGTTCAATGGTTGTAAACTCCAGTGGAAAAGTTCTGGTTTGTTTCGTCCACTTCTAAACTCTAGCCCTGTTTCAGAAACGGAGTGTTGGGTGCACATCCGTTTAACAATTCTGAATCACCGGTATGTAGACCTTTGGTTAATTATCTCCTAGACAGATGCACTCCCACTTCGAAGAAAGCATTTAATTAGTCGAATACTACGACATGCTTGTTTGGTAGTCAGTGGGCCTATTCGTGCAGTGACCAGAATGGGAGCCTCGGAGCCCGCGCTGGAAATAACATGAAACAAAACTGTTACAATTCTATTTAGACATTCTTGCGGCGAACCCAGAGCGGTAAATCCTGTGCTGTGAACGCTGTGAAGTGAACGTTGTGCTGTGAACGCTGTGCTGTGAACGTTGTGCTGTGAACCCTGTGCTGTGAACCCTGTGCTGTGAACCCTGTGCTGTGAATCCTGTGCTGTGAACCCTGTGCTGTGGGTTCCGGAGCCACACTGGGGGGGGGGGGGGGGAAGCGAATGTGAGGGGGAATGGACCCACTGTCCCTATCAAGCGTGTCGTAAAAAGTGACTAATTAGGGATGTCTTTTTCGAAGACGGAGTGTATCTCACTGAATGGCAAGGAACTAACAATCTGCATAAAAATAAACCGGATCTGTAAAACCGATGTACATGCAAAACTCATGTTTTGGAACAAGACCAAAGTATAGAAGTGGTCGAACAACCAGAACTTTCCACCAGAGTTTACAGCCAGTGAACGCTAAGAAGTCTGTAGTCTCTCCTCGGTATTGGCAATTTCAAAATGTATGTAAAGCCCCACTCCCGGCTTTTGTGAGGTGATTGTTCCGGCTATTGTGAGGTGAATGTTCCGGCTATTGTGAGGTGATTGTTCCGGCTATTGTGAGGTGATTGTTCCGGCTATTGTGAGGTGAATGTTCCGGCTATTGTGAGGTGATTGTTCCGGCTATTGTGAGGTAAATGTTCCGGCTATTGTGAGGTGATTGTTCCTGTTATTGTGAGGTTTTTGTTCCGGCTTTTGTGGGGTGATTGTTCCGGCTATTGTGAAGTGAATGTTCCGGCTATTGTGAAATGATTGTTCCGGCTATTGTGGGGTGATTGTTCCGGATATTGTGAGGTGAATGTTCCGGCTATTGTGAGGTGATTGTTCCGGCTATTGTGGGGTGAATGTTCCGGCTATTGTGAGGTGATTATTCCGTTTATTGTTAGGTTTATGTTCCGGCTTTTGTGAGGTGATTGTTCCGGCTATTGTGAAGTAAATGTTCCGGCTATTGTGAGGTGATTATTCCGGCTATTGTGGGGTGATTGTTCCGGCTATTGTGGGGTGATTGTTCCGGCTATAGTGGGGTGATTGTTCCAGCTATTGTGGGGTGAATGTTCCAGCTATTGTGAAGTGAATGTTCCGGCTATTGTTGGGTGATTGTTCACTAGATGACTTACATTACAATTAATGATGTGCCGTCTTCTGAATGAGGGTTGGCGACAGACATCCACAGCTGCCTTCTAGGAATATTACATGAAGACGGGACTGGAGCTGCCTGGTGTAGCCGCTAGTCGCCCGCCTGTGTATACGAACGTCGTAGGTTCACTTCTGAAGGGAGCTGCACTATTTTGTTCCCCAAAATAACCTTGGCTCCGAACTCAATCCAACATTAAAACGGATACCAAATGGAAGCATGTGAAGTAAAGGCAGCAGGCGTCATGTTGACTGCAGCACCCACCTAGTGCCAATTGGTCTATTCAAAACGAAAACGTGGAAAAGGGTCCTTCAAGTGTTGAGGCCCTAGTCTCTTTCACGGCACCACTCAGATACTAGTGACCCAAAGCTGTGAAACTGATTCATTCTCTAATTAATTAGTGAGCGGTTTATTCTCTAGGCTATGATGAGGATGATGTTGATTATGATGATGAGGATGATGTTGATGATATTGATGACGATGATTATAATGCTGTCAATGACGGCGATCATGACGGCAACGATGATGATGATGATTTTAATGTTGCCATTAAACAATTATAATGTTGACGCAATTTTTATGAATAGAATGCCTATAAAGGATGATGTTGATGATGATCATGATCATCATGTTGGTCATGTCAATATTGATGACGATAATAATGATGCTGATGATGATGATGTTAATGATAATGAAAATGATGATGTTGGTGATAATTATGATGATGTTGGTGATGTTGATGATGATGATTTTAATGATGATAAGTATGATAATGATGATGTTGATTATCTGATGTTGATGATGATTATTGTGTTAATGATGATAACTATGTCAATCATGATGTTGATAATGATGACAATGACAATGATCATGACGACGATGATGTGGATGATGATGATGATGATGTTGATGATGTTAATAATGATGTTGATAATGATAATGCCGACGATCATGATGACAATGATGTTGATGATGTCATTAACCAGTAATAATGATGACACCATTTTATTGAATATAATGCCTACAAAAGATGCACAACGGTATTTCTAGAGACAAGAGATGTTTAATTTAACAAACAATTTAAGAGAAATTCACAGAAAACGTTTTTCATCACACTGAACTTGGAATGCCTGCAGGTGAAACTAAATGTCTATACTCAAACACAAATGGAATGTAAATAAAATGTATAACATTAAATGCTATCGAGACAATTTCATTCATGCGTCCATTGTATTTTTGTGCCATTATAAGTCTCGTAGGGCTTCCAGTCTATTTTTCTGCTCTTTTCTGATCTGTGCAATCACTACGATATCACTCCAGCGCCCATGGTCCCTCACATCAATGTTCGCTTTAGGGTTTCTAAACAAATTATACAGTGCAGGGTTGTTATCTGAATCTCTTTCACTCGCAAAAGATTTTACAGTGTGCCCAGGAGGACAACGTTTAAAGCACAGATCAATCAACTGAAGGACCCTTGTATGTGTTATGCTGTTGGATCAATAGTGTTGTAGTCCATTTGTGCACTCCGCTATCCCCTTGAGCATCATATGCCCTGCCCAGCGCGTAGGCGTTTATGTCTCTCTACAGATCCCATAAATGGTATTCTAAATCAGAACCACGTACGCTATTCCACAATGGTTCCTCTCGCTTTACCTACCCTTGCCTTATATGCTGTTGATGTGTCCGGTCACCACGATGATAATCAATGCTGTTATAACAGAGCCCACAAAGTCGTCACATTGTTTTCTAATGTTGCTCCAATGCAAAGATCTCAACACCCGACAGAAGAACAGTGATTGCCTACGGCGTCTACGATTTGGTGGCTTAGGCGTTGCAAACGAGTTTCGTAATGCCGGGGTGCCGGGTTCGATCCCAACTGCGGACGATTTGTCTAGTGTTGGATGTGGCGGTAGTACCGAGAGATGACTGTTTAGAAAGCAATGGCAAATTAATGAACGTAAAATTTGGCTAGAAAAACCACAACCGACACAAAATTGCTGTGGTCGGTTCTGCAACGTCGTGTAAAGGATATGCAACTAAATTTTGTTCAACATGTTATAACATTTGATAGTGATATGGTCAACTTAACGTTGTTCTTTTTTTACCTGATAAAGCATCTTCTTGAAATCGAAGAGAATGGGTCTAACCCTTCTGTTACCAAAGGCGACGCAACATAGAGGCGTATACCCCTTGAGTAAGCGGTTAAATCCTGTTATTTGGAATAAGATCCTGTTATTTGGAATAAGATCCCGTTATTTGGGATAAGATCCCGTTATTTGGGATAACATCCCGTTATTTGGAATAAGATTTTATATTAAATGGCCTAGAAAATATCTAAATGATCAAGCGAACACCCCCCCCCCTCCCCCAATTCCACTCCCCGTGCCCCCACAATGTATTCTTTGTGTCGATGCCTCTGGTAAAACATAACTATGGATAACAAATGGAATAATAATATACTCTAGCTTTTACAAAGAAAAAAAAAACAACAACAACGAACTGCTTTTAATAACATGAAATGTTTGATCACGAGATAGCCTCAGTGTTTATCAGTTGTGTAGCTTTACTTATTTATTTTTCTTTCTATTGCACAACACAATTTGTATAAATGATGTAGTAAACATGTCAGGTACTTGAAACTTGATATTATGTCAGTAATTGCATATTTCAACTGACAACTGCTCGTGGTGTTATTAAAATATTAAATATATCGACTGTGATAAATTTTGCTGTTCTCAAGCTTTTTGTCATGGGGAAACAGTTTTTAATGGTAGTCTTGTCGCTAGAAACTGTCCATGAATTAGTGGTTCGGATGAAAAGTTGTTGGCTACAAACTGTTATATATTGGGTTCAAGTCTTATTGTAGAAAATCGAACATGAATATCGGACAGTGTGTTCTTGCAACTTTCAATCTAGGAAAATTTCCAGAACCTGTGTTCAGAATTTGATCTGAAAGTTTTATACAGAAGAAGAAAATGTTCAGTAAGAGTAATAGTTGTTGTAATAGGAGTGTCAGTGGTAGTAGCAATATTTTTGGTAGTGGTAGTAATACTTGTAGCGTAGTAGGGGTGATCATATTAGATGTAGTAGAATTAGAAGTAGAAGTAGTAGTAGTAGTTGTCGTCGTCGTCGTCGTAGTAGCGGCGTAGTAGTAGTAGTAGTAGGTAAGGTAGTAGGTATTAGTAGTAGTAGTAGTAGTAGTAGTGGCAGTATTTTATTAGTAGTAGTATTAGTAGTCTTAGTAGACGTAGTAGTAGTAGATAGTAGTAGTTATAGTAGGTAGTAGTAGTAGGGTAGTAGTAGAGAGGAAACAGTAGTAGGAGTGATGGGGTAGAGTAGTAGTAGTAGTAGTAGTAGTAGTAGTGATAGGGGAAGTAGTAGTAATCAGTTGTTGTCGTCGTGATGGGGGCGAGAAGAAACAGGCGGTGATGGGGGAGAGAAGAATCAGTGGTATTAGTGTATTTGGGGGAGATGGGGAAGAATCAGGCGGTGATGGGGGAGAGAAGAAAAACAGGCGGTGATGGGGGAGAGAAGAAACAGGCGGTGATGGGGGAGAGAGGAAACAGGCGGTGATGGGGAGAGAAGAATCAGGCGGTGATGGGGGAGAGAAGAAACAGGCGGTGATGGGGGAGAGAAGAAACAGGCGGTGATGGGGGAGAGAGGAAAGGCGGTGATGGGGGAGAGAAGAAACAGGCGGTGATGGGGGAGAGAAGAAACAGGCGGTGATGGGGGAGAGAAGAAACAGGCGGTGATGGGGAAGAAGAAACAGGCGGTGATGGGGGAGAGAAGAAACAGGCGGTGATGGGGGAGAGAAGAAACAGGCGGTGATGGGGGAGAGAAGAATCAGGCGGTGATGGGGGAGAGAAGAAACAGGCGGTGATGGGGGAGAGAAGAATCAGGCGGTGATGGGGGAGAGAAGAAACAGGCGGTGATGGGGGAGAGAAGAAACAGGCGGTGATGGGGGAGAGAAGAAACAGGCGGTGATGGGGGAGAGAGGAAACAGGCGGTGATGGGGGAGAGAAGAAACAGGCGGTGATGGGGGAGAGAAGAATCAGGCGGTAATGGGGGAGAGAAGAATCAGGCGGTGATGGGGGAGAGAAGAAACAGGCGGTGATGGGGGAGAGAAGAAACAGGCGGTGATGGGGGAGAGAAGAATCAGGCGGTGATGGGGGAGAAAAGAAACAGGCGGTGAACATAAAGACTGCGGATTATAATGCTGGTGAATTTAAAAAAAAAAAAAAGAACTCATTAAAAGAAAAAAATCAGTAACACAGAATGTCATTGTTATGTAGTGGCAGAGATGATTAGGAATAACACAGAAAGAAAGTATGAGGAAAGACAGAGAGAAAGAAAGAAAGAATGAAAGAAAGAAAGAAATATATAAAATAGGAAAAGGGGAGAAAGAAAGTAGGATACAAATTGAAAGAGAGAAAGAAACAAAGAATGCAAGAAATTGAGAAGGACAGAAAGAAAGAAAATGGAAAAAGTGGTAAGACATAGAGAGAGGAGAAAAAGGGAGGGAAAGAAAGAAAGAAAGAAAGAAAGAAAGAAAGAAAGAAAGAAAGAAAGAAAGAAAGAAAGAAAGAAAGAAAGAAAGAAAGAAAGAAAGAAAGAAAGAAAGAAAGAAAGAAAGAAAGAAAGAAAGAAAGAAAGAAAATTGCGTAGATTAAACATCTGTTCAGCTGTGCTTCTTCAAGTACAGAAACCAGCCTTGCAATACCAGCGAGTGAACAAATAAACGTGTAATTTGGATCGTTCGACAGCGTCCATGTTTTCTCGTGTGTTGTCAGTCAGTGAATGGAAGCGTGCAATGACTAGAACCAGAAGACAATAGAAAGTCATCGCAGATACTCACCACACAGTTCTTAAAAAGGTGCTAAAAACACCACGAAGATTCTTAACAAAGAGCCGGTACACCTAAAAATGAATGTCTATTGCAGTTCCGCTGACAAAATGATTCCTATAAAAGGTTCCAGTTCCGCGTATCGCCGGGAAAAAAAATACATCAACACCTCCTAGGTACAGCTATTAGTTTTGAATGAGTAACTTACCGATCAGACGGAATTCAGCTGAAAACTTGTGGCTTACAGGAGAGAAGACAAAGTCGGACAAGAAAGTCTGCAAGGAGTCTCTAAAGAATTTATTTTGCCGTGTCTTTTAACAGCGGGTGATTCCTCCATTCCGCTCGCGCTGTGACATCGCGTGATTTGTCGAGGACGTGAATAATTGCTTCTCTTGTGGCTGACAAATAATTGACTGAAAGACCGACAAAATAAAATAGATAAGTTGCGAGAGTGTTTTTAGAATAAGGACAGTGGCCATATATACCCAAGGGAGAAAATACAATAGATTCAGAGAGCTGAGTGAAAAAGCATTAACTTATTCTTTTCTATGTCGTAATACTTGGTAATGTTATGTTATGTTATTACAATCGACGTCACTGCACATTGGGCATTCCCATGCGTGCTCAGTCCTCCGATGCAGCAGCCACTCCAAACTACTTCTACTAATTGTTCCCACGAGAAGCTGGTTATATTGTCTCCTATCTGGGCCTAGAAGACGGCATGGATATGCTTCACCATGCTTTACTTCCATGTCACGCAATCGTGTTAGTGTCAGGGATTCTTTATTATCCACTAGCCCTGTTCGTACAGCGCTGATGATATCTGCTTCGTTCATGCTTTTTCCCGCAATCCTCAGTGCAGTGTTTGTCAGTTGATCCGCTCGCTCATTTCCCTTTACGCCCGCATAAGCCGGTTTGTAGATCCAGGTTACGGAGGTTGTGCGATTTTCGAATTCAGAGCCCATACCGCCTGTAGCTATCCTCTGAAGCATGTTCATGGAGTCTGATACAATTACTGCCTGTGTGGCGGTTTGCTCGGATACCCAAGCTTCAGAAGCAGCGGCTATTTCCATGGCCATGCTTGACGTGGTTGTCTTGTAAGCGCCACTGTCCTCCTGTATTGTTTCCCCCTTCTTTGCGCTGTGTATGCCCATGTTGACCTTGATCCGCGCTTCACAGATCCATCTGTGTAGATGATAATATCTTTTAGGTCTGAATGCTGATAGTACTTGGTAAGGATGACTTGGGTTTCAAAGTCGCAGCGCAACATTTTTAGTACGGCCTATCACCAATGACCTGTCCGGCTTGGGTGACCCTGCCAGGAACATACGTTCGCGCCGGCATAGCTCACTAGATCACTTAGGCTCTCAACTTCCTCCACCACTACAAGGTAATGGCCTCGGGGAGAGGAGGGGGAGAAGATTAGAATTATACATTACAAATACCATAGTGTACTTTTTATTGGTACCTCTAAGTGCTGTTTGTCATACTCTATCATAGCTTCTTTTTTTTTTTTAAATTGATTAACATAGGGTAAAGATGCTGTTGGTGCTAACTGTATTGCTCTGGTGGATTGCGTATATTAAACATCTGTTCAGCTGTGCTTCTTCAAGTACAGAAACCCGTCTCCCCCTTCCATTAGGGTCACTGTTTCTCCCTGAGTACACAAGAGTGAGCAAAATGATGTAATACCCGGTAATGAGGGAATTAGGCGGTAATAGATTCTGGGTGGTCAGACAGGATTTCCGCGTTAGGGCTGCAATGGTTGTAATAAGGAGCTGGTTGAGATCGGGAGAGCAGACACACATAAAACAATGGGACGAGAAGGTGGGGGAGGGGATGGGGCGCGGGGAGGGGATGGGGCGCGGGGGGGGGGGTCAATGGGACGAGAAGGTGGGGGAGGGAATGGGGCGCGGGGGGAGGGGAGAGAGATTCCCTGTTAACAAATGTTCTAGTGGTGAGGGTCAAGGCGCCAAAGCCTTGTCTAAGGCTCCAGTGCGCCTGGTTATGGTGGGTTGTGACAGTTACGATTTCGCGTACAGGTTAAGTAAAACGTAGAATTTGCACATCATCGACCTTTACAATAAAACAGATCGCTTAACCTGCTTTCTTTCTTTCTTTCTTTCTTTCTTTCTTTCTTTCTTTCTTTCTTTCTTTCTTTCTTTCTTTCTTTCTTTCTTTCTTTCTTTCTTTCTTTCTTTCTTTCTTTCTTTCTTTCTTTCTTTCTTTCTTTCTTTCTTTCTTTCTTTCTTTCTTTCTTGCTTTCTTTCTTTCTATGTTTGTTGGTTTGTTCGTTTTTTTCTTTCTTTCTTTCTTTTTCTTGGTTTTTTTTTTTCTGTCTTTTTATTCCTGTGGTTTTGGTCATCGTTGTTTACAATTTTTTTTTTCTTTCTTTAAAAAAAAAAAATTTTTTGTTGATTCTTTCTTATCTCCCTTTTAATTCTTTTTTTTTTTCTGTTACTTAGTCTTTCCGTTTTTCTTCCTTGAGTTTTCTTTCTTTCCTTCCTTTCTTTTATTCCTTAGTTTCTTCTTTCTCGGCTTATTATTTGTGGCTTTTCTTCCTTCTGTTATTTTCTTGCCATTTTTATTGTCCCCATTCTTTCTTTCTATCGATCTATCTTTATTTCTTTTTTTTTCCATCTATCTTTCTTCCTATCTTTCTAGCTTTCTTTCTTTCTTTTTTTTCTTTCTTTCCTTCTTTCTTTCCTTCTTTCTTTCTTTCCTTCTTTTTGTCCTGTGTGATCTAAATAAGGAGATTGAAGCTTTAAAGATCATCCATATGAAGTGCACCCCAAGAAATCCTATACCAATATTTATGTCCCATTATTATTCCCCCCCCCCCACTATAATTAATAATTAAATTTAAAAAAAATCAAGGTTTGTTTCTTGTTATTTGTTATATGTATCTGCATCCTAGCGCATGATGGGAAAACAAGACTGCTGGATGTCAAAACCAAATTAAGAATTGGCTTCTGGAATGAAAGAACCATGTTTGAAACTGCCAAAACCACCCAAGTAATTAAAGTAATGCAGAACTATAAACTGCAGATTCTTGGAATTGGTGAAAGCAGGTGGACAGGGTTTGGACAATCCACAAAAGGTACAGGAGAAACCATAATATACTCTGGAAGAGATGATAACCTACATTCTGCAGGCGTGGCACTCATTTTAAAGAAAGGTTTGCACAAGCATCTCATCGAGTGGCACCCAATTAATGAAAGACTTTTGACAGCACGATTCAATGGGAAACATGCCAAAAATTATCCAATGCTATCCACCGACTAATGAAACTGAGGACGAAGATAAAGAAACATTCTTTAGGAGACTGCAAGAGGTAGTAGATAAAGTACCAGCCCATGATATTCTATGCATTATGGGAGATCTCAATGCAAAAGTTGGTAGCAACAACTTGAATAGAGAACTATCAATGGAAAATCAAGGATGTGGTACAAATAATAACAATGGAGAAAGACTGAGTGACTTCTGCACGGCGAATAGACTTATTATAGGAGGAACACTATTTCCTCACAAGAATATACACAAGCTTACATGGATATCTCCAAATAGAAGAAATGTAAACCAGATCGACCATTTCATGGTAAACAGAAAATGGCGTGGGTCCCTACTCGATGTGCGTGTCAAAAGGGGAGCAGACGTAGGAAGCGATCATCACCTAGTAGTTGCTTTACTACGACTTAAACTCAAAAAAGTTCACATGCAAGTTAAGACACAGACAACACGCTACAATGTTAACCTTTTAGGAGAAAAAGACATTGCCACTAAATTTATAGTAGAACTCAAGAATAGATTTCAAACCCTATCAAGTGACCCAGACACTCAAACTACAATCAGCATTCAAGACAGATGCAACCAGATCAAATAAACACACAAATCAGCTAGCAATAACATATTAGGAACCAGGAAACAACACCACAAAGAATGGATAAGCAGTCAAACCATGGACTTTATTGCCAAGCGAAAAAGAACAAAGAGCCTCATAAATCACACTAAAGAACGTAAGAAAGACAAACTAATGTTAGAATATAGCAAACTAAAAAAAAAATGACAAAGAAAAGTGCTAGAGCTGACAAGAGAAGATTTATGGAAAATCTAGTAGTAACAGCAGAAAATGCTGCTAAAGCTCATGATCTACAAACCCTTCACAAAACTACCCAGCAAATTTGCGGAAGCAGAAACAATTATCACAGCATACCCATCAGAGATAACCAAGGCAGACTGCTCACCACAGAACAAAAACAAGACAGGCAGTGGACTAAACACTTCTCCGACCTCTTGAACAGACCTGATCCTGAAAATACCCCAGATATTCAACCAGCCTCTCAGGACATTGACATTATTACTGAACCACCAAGCAAACAAGAAATCCTTAACGCTATCCACACTTTAAAGAACAACAAAGCACCAGGCAAAGACGAACTGCCAGCAGAACTTCTCAAAGTAGATCCTAACACAACTACTTGCATCTAGAACCATTGTTCAAGGATATTTGGGAAAAAGATGTGTTGCCTGATGACTGGAATGAAGGAACAATGGTCAAAATCCCTAAGTCTAAACAGACTGCAATAATTGGAGGGGAATTACTCTGCTCTCAGTACCAAACAAAATATTTAGTAAAATCATCATAATGCAGCTTGAAAAAGGAATAGATAAATGCCTACGAGTGGAACAAGCAGGATTCAGAAAGGGCAGAGGGACAACTGAGCACATCTTCGCCATACGTAACATTTTAGAACAATGCAACGAATGGCAGAGAAGTTTATATATTAATTGTGTGGACTTTGAGAAAGCTTTTGACAGCGTCCATAGAGACGGCCTGTGGAAAATTTTACGACATTATGGAATTCCAGAAAAAAAAATCAACATAATTGCTCTCTTCTATAAAGACTTTTCCTGCAGTATAAAAAATTACAATACGTCTTTCCCAGTAAAGACAGGTGTAAGACAGGGATGTGTTACGTCGTCTCTTCTCTTCAATCTTGTGATTGATTGGATACTAATGAACACAGTAGACAGGACATCGAAAGGCATACGATAGACTCCATTCACCATGCTGGAGGACCTTGATTTTGCAGATGATATAGCACTCCTATCACGTAAACATGAACATATACAAGAGAAAAGTAACAGATTACACTGCACAGCAGAAATGGTGGGACTGAGAATAAATACAAAGAAAACTAAGATCATGACAAGCAGTCCAAACCAACAACCAGTGACCATAAATAACCAAACTCTTGAAAATGTAGAAAATTTCACATATCTTGGCAGTGTAGTGACCCTACCAGAGGGACCGAAGAGGATATACAGTCACGTCTGAACAAAGCTAGAGCTGCTTTTGGAAGGATGAGGCAAATCTGGAAATGCAACAATTACTGCAGAGAAACGAAACTCCAACTCTACAAGAGCATCATTTTGCCAGTTTTTCTTTATGGAGCGGAAAGCTGGAGAATGACCAAAAAGGATGCACACAAGCTGTCCACCTTCCACCACACATGTCTACGTAGAATTATCAAAATTTTCTGGCCAGATACAATCTCAAACACTCAACTACTTCAAGTGACAAACCAAGAAACTTTAGACATTATGATAACTAAGAGAAGATGGAAATGGCTTGGCCACGTTATGAGAATGAATCCTGATATACCCGTCAAAACAGCTATCACATGGACACCAGAGGGAAAGAGAAAACAGGCGCGCCCAAAAACAACCCGGAGACGAACGATGGAAAGTGACCTGGGTGCGGCATCTTTGACATGGAAAACTGCACTGAAGATTGCACAGGACAGGAAAGCATGGAAAGTCCTCTCTGAAGCCTCATGTGCCACTAGGCATAACGAGAACTGATTCTAGCACATAGTTCGCCGCCCTAGTCTACAGCAGCCAGACCAGTTTCTCCACGTTTGCCGTACCCAGTAGGAGTTATTTGGCATATCTTTTGTATGTGCCTCCCGAACGGGTTCTGATTGAATGACCTCCTTTAATACTCATTTCTAAGAGGCGGTTCATATAGGTCCAACCCAATATGCGTAAAAAAACCTGAGGGCGTGGAAAGGGGTTCAATAATTTCATGCATAAATTTTATAGACCAACTGGCCCTTGGTGGGTGATGTGGTCAACATAACGCCGGCCACCTTTGCTTTCTAGGACTCTACCTAGCACCACTTTAAGGCTGGTTCGACGTGGAAGCCAAGTTCAGTTTCGAACAAAAAAGTCCACCACTTTTTGGGTTCGAATCCACAACTTTCGGATCCGCATCAAAGCGTTTACCCGCCACACCACAGAGATTCCGATGTTTTGTGTGAGCCCGCATTATTTTATTTACCGATTAAGCCAGATTTCCTCGCAATTCTCAGACGACAGTTAGAATAAACAATAATACAACATGTTATGATGTACACGCATGCCTTTCCCACGCAACCAAACCCTCGCAGTTGTACATTTTCACGATATTATTCCTAAAGATGCTATATGAGGGTAGCTGCGTCATTTGGCCATATTACTCCATTGTCTGTATTTGTCAGTGTAATTGAATACACAGCCACATATTGTATTATCATCGCACTGTGGGCAGCTAGGTGGCGTAGACGTTTGTGATGGTTTGATTGTTTGGGTCAAATCCTCCTAGATATTCTTTGATGAGGCCGTTTCAGTCCGCCCGTCAGCATTTTTTTCGATTTGGCTAGGATGGTGTGTGTATGTGTGTCAAGATGTTTATGATAAAGTAAACATGAAAAGGTGTGTATAAGAAGATGAATGTGAGAGGTGTGTGAGAGAAGGTGTATGTGAGAAGGTGTGTGTGAGAAGATGTGTGTAAGAAGGTGTGTGTAAGAAGGTGTGTGTAAGAAGGTGTGTGTAAGAAGGTGTGTGTGAGAAGGTGTGTGTAAGAAAGTGTGTGTGAGAAGGTGTAAATGAGCTGAACATGAAAAGGTGTGTGTGAGAAGGTGAATGTAAGAGGGTGTGTGTAAGAAGGTGTGTGTAAGAAGGTGTGTGTAAGAAGGTGTGTGTGAGAAGCTGTATATGAGGTGTATATGAGAAGGTGTGTGAGAAGGTGTATGTAAGAAGATGTATATGAAAAGGTGAATGTGAGCAGGTGTATGTGAGAAGGTGTATGTGAGAAGGTGTATGTGAAAAGGTGTATGTGAAACGGTGTATGTGAGAAAGGTGTATGTGATAAGGTGTATGTGACAAGGTGTATGTGAGACGGTGTATGTGGGAAGGTGTATGGGAGAAGGTGTATATGTGAAGGTGTATGTGAGACGGTGTATGTGGAAAGGTGTATGGGAGAAGGTGTATATGTGAAGGTGTATATGAGAAGGTGTGTGAGAAGGTGTATGGGAGAAGGTGTATGTGAGAACGTGTATGTGAGAATGTGTGTATGAGAAGGTGTGTTTGAGAAAAATTATGTGAGAAAGCGAATTTGAGAAGGTTATGTGCGAAGGTGTATGTTAGAAAGAGTATGTGAAAAGGTGTGTCTGGAAACGTGTATTTGAGAAGGTGTATGTGAGACGGTGTGTGTGAGAAGGTGTATGAGAAAAGGTGTGTGTGATAATGTGTGTGTGAGAAGGTGTATGTGAGACGGGGTGTGTGAGAAGGTGTATGTGAAAAGGTGTGTGTGATAATGTGTGTGTGAGAAGGTGTATGTGAGACGGTGTGTGTGAGAAGGTGTGTGTGAAAAGGTGTGTGTGATAATGTGTGTGTGAGAAGGTGTATGTGAGAAGGTGTATGTGAGAAGGTGTGTGTGAGAAGGTGTATGTGAAAAGGTGTGTGTGATAATGTGTGTGTGAGAAGGTGTATGTGAGAAGGTGTGTGTGAGAAGGTGTATGTGAGAAGGTGTATGTGAGAAGGTGTGTGTGAGAAAATGTGTGTGGAAAGGTGTATTTGAAAAGGTGTGTGAGAAGGTGTATGGGAGAAATTGTGTATGAGATGGTGTGTGTGAGAAGGTGACTGTGCACACAAACATACTGCGAGAAAAAGAGCAAGAAACATGGGAGAGGAGAGAAAAGCTTTAATTTCTTAGTCTAAAACAACCAACAGTGTATTTTTCTTCTGTCTTTAACTCTTTTCTTCCAAATTTGTATTTCCTAAATTATTATCTTACAAATTAGTATCTTCCAAAAATGTATTTCTCAAATTATTATCTTCCAAATTATCTTTCAAATTAGTATCTCCCAAATTAGTATCTACCAAATTAGTATCTTTCAAAAAAGTATCTTCTAATTAGTGTCTTTCAAATTAGTATCTTATAAATTATTATCTCCAAAGTGAGTATCTCCCAAAAGAGTAACTTCCAAATTAGTATTTCCCAAATTAGTATCTCTCAAAAAAGTATTTCCCAAATATGTATTTTCAAAATTAGTATCTCCTAAATTAGTAACTTCCACATTAATGTCTTTCAAATTAGTATCTTTTAAATTAGTATCTCCCAAATAAGTATCTCCTAAATGAGTATCTTCCAAATTAGTATCTTTCAAATTAGTAAATCCCAAATAAGTATTTCTCAAATTAGCATCTTCAAAATTAGTATCTCCTCAATTAGTATTTTCCACATTAGTATCTTTCAAATTAGTATCTTTCAAATTAGTATCTTCCAAGTTAGTTTCTCCCAAAATTAGTATCTCCTAATTGAGTATCTCCTAAATGAGTATCTTCCAAATTAGTATATTTTAAATTACTATCTCCCAAATTAGTATCTCCCAAATTAGTATCTCCTAAATCAGTATCTCCCAAATTTGTATCTCCAAAAATAGTATCTCCTAAAAAAGTATCTCCCAAATTAGTATCTCCCAAACTAGCATCTTCTAAATTAGCATCACCTAAATTAGTGTCTCCTAAATTCGAATTTTCCAAATTTAGTATCTCCAAAATTAGTATCTCCCGAATTAGTTTTTTCCAAATGAGTATCTCCTAAATAGTATTAAAGCTGTACCGAATATTCGCTTCGTATTCCCTTCGGGGCCGAATAGTGGACCTAATAACTATTCAGTGTTCGGCCGAATAGTTGCGGTCGGGCCGAATACGAATAGTGGTTACATTACACCCATTCCTAGACTGGTAGAAATTAAACATATCAAGATTTCCCACTTCGGTTCATACTGTCCAGCGTTATCTCTGTGCACCACCTACGAGCGTACCAAGTGAACGTCTGTTTAGTAAATCTGGAAATACTTTCAGCTGCCTAAATGCTGCCAACACGGAAAGATTTTGTGTATGTGTGTGTATGTGTGTGTGTGTGTGTGTGTGTGCGTGTGTGTGTGTGTGTGTGTGTGTGTGTGTGTGTGTGTGTGTGTGTGTGTGTGTGTGTGTGGAAAGCTAATGCCGCTTTCATGGATTAATTAAGCTGTCAGTGACAATTTACAAGTTTAGTCACTTGTTATAAAACTAAGAATACTTTCACTCCTATGTATTACTTACCACAGACTGACTGACTGAATGATGCAAAACATGAAATGTATTCAAATGTTTACTATTCTGTATTACATTTTGTGAAGTAAAATGTCAGCGTACATTTGACATTGTGGGTGTTTTCTTTTTAGATCTATTTTATACACGAAAGTGGAAGAATGGGCCTCGGTTTTAATAGTGAGAATACAGAAGTAATGGTGGTATCAAAGAAAATAATTACTCTTAAATGTGTAATAAAAGTTAATGGTTTTATTTTGGAACAAGTACGGAAATTTAAGTATCTGGGCACATGTATAACATTATATGGAAGATGCATTGCTGAAATAAGAAACAGAATAGGACAGGCAAAAACTGCATTTTATTTTAAAAAAAAACATCTTATGCAATATATCTTTGTCATTGAAGGTTAGAAAAAGAATTCTTGCTTGCTACATACATCCAGTGTTAACATATGTCTGTAAGTCCTGGACAATCGGTAGGCTGGCAAAACAATTTCTAGAAACCTCAGAGATGTGGTATAACAGAACAATGCTTAAAATATCCTGCATAAAAAACGAACATCGAACCGCGGCGAGCAGTGCTTACTACAAGAAGACTGGTAAACCAGCAATGAACTGGGTGGAGCAGTGCTCACTACAAGAAGACTGGTGTACCGACAGTAAACTGGCGCGAGCAGTGCTTAATATTTAAAGACTTGTGAACCGCCAATGAACTAGTTCGAGCAGTGCTCACTCAAAGAAGACTGGTGTACAAGCAATGAACTGGGGCAAGCAGTGCTCACAACAAGAAGACTTGTGTACCGCCAATGAACTAGGACGAGCAGTGCTCACTACATAAAGACTGGTGAACGAACATCAAACTGGGGCGAGCAGTGCTTACTTCAAGAAGACTAGTGAACGAACATTGACCTGGGGCGAGCGGTGCTCACTACAAGAAGACTAGTGAACGAGCATCAAACTGGGGCGAGTGGTGCTCACTACAAGAAGACTAGTGAACGAGCATCAAACTGGGGCGAGCAGTGCTTACTTCAAGAAGACTAGTGAACGAACATTGACCTGGGGCGAGCGGTGCTCACTACAAGAAGACTAGTGAACGAGCATCAAACTGGGGCGAGTGGTGCTCACTACAAGAAGACTAGTGAAGGAGCATCAAACTGGGGCGAGTGGTGCTCACTACAAGAAGACTAGTGAACGAACATCGAACCGAGGCGAGCGGCGCTTACTACAAAAAGGCTGGTGAACCAGCAATGAACTGGGTCGGGCAGTGCTCACTACAAGAAGACTAGTGAACGTACATCGAACCGAGGCGAGCGGTGCTCAGAGATGTGGTATTACAGAACAATGCTTAAAATACCCTGGACAGCAACAACAACAAAAAAAGCAACCAAGAAGTTTCGATAGAGGCGGAGCCCGAAGACAACTCATGACAGTCATCATTTTTCGGCCATGGTATAAGATGAGGGACAATGGAACATGTGGTAACCACTGAAAAGATCTGTGGAAGAAGGGATAGAGGAAGAGAAGATTCTTGACAGTCTTGTTGCATGGCATTGAGGTGTGTCAGCACACGAACTAATACATGCTGCAGGAGATCGCAGATTGTGGCGAGGCATAATCGCCCATACCAGTCGGTAAAGCACCTGATGATGATGATTCACTATTCGTATTCGTATTCGGCCGAATAGTTGGTCCACCTATTCGTATTCGGCCGAATAGTGAAAATCACTATTCGGTACAGCCCTAAATAGTATTTTCCCCAAAAATGTATCTTTAAAATTATTATGTCCTAAAAAGTATCTCCCAAATTAGTTTCTTTAAAATTGGTATCTTCAAAATTAGTATCTCTAAAATTAGTATCCCCCCTAAAAGTATCTTCCAAATAAGTACTCCCTAATAAGTATCTCCCAAATTAGTATCTCCCAAATTAGTAAGTCTCCCAAAAAGTATCTTCCAAATTAGTATTTCCTTAATTAGTATATAGAAAATTAGTATTTTCCAAATTTGTATCTACCATATTATTATCTTCAAAATTCGGCTCACTCTAGACTCTCGCCCTGGTCTATCCTAAATTGGTGCTGGGAAATATCGTCGAAAATAGAAGCGGTCAGGTTTATGTTAATCGTATCTCTCATCGATTGTCGATCATCCCAAAAAAAAAAAAAAAAAAGATGGCCTTTTCTCATATACCTGTTGCAGAAATGATTATCCTTAAAGACTCTACAATTCCTTCAGTTACGGGAACATAATTTTGTTATACTCTTATTTTTTGTTTATGTCTGGAGGTCATATTCCGTCTGACTTCTTGAAATGCTAAACTCAACGATAAAGAAATTCGACACTTAAGTTATTATTTGAATCATAGGTCCAATGCGAAGACAATATTGCTTTGCATTATCAATAAGTCAACTGAAATGTCTGTTGGCCACGCATTTCTGATTTATATTTCGGCCTCTTGTTGTAATTAATGAGTAGGCGTGTATGTATACATACACATATATTTATTTAAAACATACATACATACATACACACATACGCCCACCCGCACAGACGCACGCACGCACGCACTTACATACATACATACATACGCACATGCATACATACATACGCACATACATACATACGCACATACACACATACGCACGTACATACATACGCACATACATACCTACTTACACACCTACCTACCTACCTACATACCTGCCTACATAATTACATGCCTGCCTACATACATACATACATACATACATACATACATACATACATACATACATACATACATACATACATACATACATACATACATACATACATACATACATACATACATACATACATACATACATACATACATCATACATACAACATACATACATACATACATACATACATAACATACATACATACATACATACATACATACATACATACATACATACATACATACATACATACATACATACATACATACATACATACATACATACATACATACATACATACATACATACATACATACATACATACATACATACATACATACATACATACATACATACATACATACATACATACATACATACATACATACATACATACATACATACATACACACATACACACATACACACATACACACATACACACATACACACATACACACATACACACATACACACATACACACATACACGCACGCACGCGGGCGGGCGGGCTGGCGGTTGGTCTGCTGGACGGACGGACGGACGGATGGACGGACGGACGGACGGACGGACAGACAAACAGACAGACAGACAGACAGACAGACAGACAGACGGACGGACGGACGGACAGACAGACAGACAGACAGACAGACAGACAGACAGACAGACAGACAGACAGACAGACAGACAGACAGACAGACAGACAGACAGACAGACAGACAGACAGACAGACAGACAGACAGACAGACAGACAGACAGACAAAAAACAAAAACGAACGTACGTACTTTCGTTTTTGTATTTTGTTTTTCTAAAACGAAAGAAACATAAACGAAAAAAAATGTGCACATAAAATCATTGACACAATTTTGATATTATTTCAAATATTTTTCCTTCTTTCAGTTTTAATATTTAAAATACCACATTCACTAAAAAAAAATATTAAACATATTTACAAAAAAATAAAAAACTATAATAATGATGCCATCTTGATGCGGAGAATGATCTTCGTAGTATTTTGATGAAAATCAAACTGTCTCAAGCATCATATTAGTATTTAAACACTAAATCACTAGTTGCCATGATGCTGTCTTTTGTTGTTTTACACTTTGATTTGTATGTATGATTTTTTTAAATAATTTCTCACTAACAAAGCTTTGGAAGAAACAACCTATTCCACATATGTGTGTGTGTCTTTGTGAGTGTGCATGTGTGTGTGTGTGTGTGTGGCTCAGGCGTTGCGAACGCGCTTCGTAATGCTTGGGTGCCGGGATCAATCCCTGCATCCGGTGATTTGACAGAAGATGTCTTGCGTTGGTTTCGACAGTGGGGCTGAAAATTGACCGTTCAGTTGGCAACAAGAACTGACCGTTCAGTTGGCAATAAGAATTGACCTTTCAGATGACAATATCCACTGAATGTAAAATTTGCCTAGAAATTTTGTGTCGAATACTGTCAAAAAAATTTTCTTCAGACTTTGAGCGGGTGTTTTTCAAACATTTTTCATGTGACACCCTCTTGAATATATGGCACTACTCCCCCTCCCTCCCTTCCCCCTCACGTCCCGTTTATAAAATTTGATTATAAAGAGGAGGCCTCACAGGCACTATTAACAAGAACTTGGACAAAAATCATACACAAAAATCAAAGTGACAAACAATATAAAAGAAGCAATCACCAACAATTGGTACGAATGTTAGCTATTTGACGCCTTCGATAGATTACTATACAAACAGCCAAATAGGTAGGTGGTTAGATAAACCGACAGACAGCTATGTAGGCAGACAAAAGACTGGCGCGTTTGAGTAGAAGACCACTAGTTTTGGTTTTGGAAGTCCGCGACTTGGTATTTTCACTGCGTCATGACATTGAAACAGATAAGATTTAAGTAAACATTCAGTCTGTGGTTGACTTATCTAAAGTTATTTGTTCAGTTTTGATAAAATGGTATTAATAAATTTCAAAAGAATGTATAAACATTATGTTTATGTGTATGCTATAACTTGAAAAAAAAAGGGGTGTGGGTGCCGGGGAGACAGAGATATGGAGAGATACAGAGTGAGAAACAGAGACAATAACAGAAAATAAAGAGAGAAAGAGAGCGATAGAGAGACATAAATATTATGCGTGGGAGAGAGGCAGAGTGACTGACACTGATAAATAGAGTCACATACACAGACAGACAGACAGACAGACAGACAGACAGACAGACAGACAGACAGACAGACAGACAGACAGACAGACAGACAGGCAGGCAGGCAGGCAGACAGACAGACAGACAGACAGACAGACAGACAGACAGACAGACAGACAGACAGACAGACAGACAGACAGACAGACAGACAGACAGACAGACAGACAGACAGACAGACAGACAGACAGACAGACAGACAGACAGACAGACAGACAGACAGACAGACAGACAGGCAGACAGACAGACAGACAGACAACAGCTTGGTGTTCTTAGTGTTTTTTTTTTCCGACAACGGGTAAACTGTTTCAGTAACATCCTATTTTCAGTGGCTAACAAAACAAACCACACATATATTACGATAACAATTAACAGTGATCACTTTCATCCTTCCTGTGCGTACCCCATTGACAAGCCATCAGCATGCTTGGTTGAGCTTCATGGCTATGCAGTCATAAGTTCTTCTCGGCGCAAAACTTCCGATTAACACAACCCCTATAGTATGGCTTTTTACATCATGCCTCCTCCAAAATAGGACTCCCGAAAACTAAACCTCTGACCAGCTCCTCGACCCCCACCCCCCCCCCCCCCCCCCCCCCCACCCCTCCCCTCTTTCGTGCATTTTCCTACCCTAGGTGTCAATTAAAACCTGTGCCCATATTCATGATGGTCGGCCCCTGCCCCTTTTTCCTGGTACCATGCCTTCTACTATTATATTTTTTCACCAGTATGCTGAGGTGCTTGAGTGAAAAAAAAAAAAAAAAAGTTTGGTGACCGAGACAAGAAGCTGTTTACTATCAAATTTTCCTTTGTGTTCAGATCGTTTAAAATGTCAGTATTTGTTTTCTTCTTTGCCAGTGGTATTCAGAGAAACTTTCTACAGAATTTTGGTTCACACGCCCATATTTGCCACGGTCAAAACTACCGTAAGACTAACTGTCTGCAGCAGGAATCGAACCCGGCACACCGACATTACGAAGCGCGTTCCGCAACGCCTAAGCCACTGACGCCGACCATCTCCCTTGATTGCCTCTTTTAATGTATGGATTCTCTATCTCTTCTAGTGCACCAGCCTTCTGATCCGAGAGAGTCTTCGACACGTCTGTTTCCAACGTAGTCTGATTTGATTTGATTCGGTTTAAGAACAGACATCACAGCACTCGGGACATTCCAATAAGCACTCCGTCCCCATCTTTAGCAGTCAGCGACGAGTTCCGATACTAATGGTTCCAGTTGCTTTCTGATTAAACTTCCGCCTTGCCTTTCCTCTGAGCCTCGAGCATCTGCCAGAACCTCTCGTCCCCCCCAACTGCATCAATCTCACCACAATGTGGTGATCAGTCTGCTCCTCCGAACTGTACACGCTCTCCCACAAGGCACTAACCACGTCTGCCTTTTCATGCATCAGTATTCAACCAAGCTGTGCCGAGCCAGCCAGTCTGTCAGCCTGTTCATTTCCCAACACACCGGCATCCCTGGTGAAAAAATCCAGACAATACACCTAACCCGTGTCTTCCGCAGCGAAGCATGATCTTCTCAGCATGCTTTCTGTCTAAAATGAGTTAACAGTTAGAACCGTCAGGGAAACAATGGAATTTGATAGAATTTAGTTTAAGAACTGGGAGATGGTCCACGACTCACATCCGTATATTGCTACAGGAAAGATGTATGCTCTCAAAATGTTTACTTTGATTTTCTTGCTAGTACCTAACTATATAATGACCTTGGCTCCCAGGTCGACCCAGCCTTGAGTGGGTACCGGGTGCAATCCCGGGAAGTAGAGGCGGCCGGCGTGATGCTGACCACATCACCCATCTTGTGCCGTTGGTCTATAAAAATATAGGTCTAGCCCTATATGCCCTATACGCCTAAAGGCGTGGAAAGGGTCCTTTACTTTACTTTTTTACCTAACTATATACTTTTGATGTTATTCTTGCAGAAACATGCAGCAAGAAGTATCTCAGAGAGTTAATGATCATAGTTCACTCTATTTTTTTTTACTCCAGATCGCTTTTTCCTAAACATACATCCAACACAGTAGGCCAGAGATAAGCCACTTGAGAGTAGTGGTTCTCAAACTGGTTGCCGCGGTACCCTGAGGTGCCGCGCGCCCATGCCAGGGTTGCCGCGGCAGAAATCAAGAAAAGCCGGCAGAGCGTTGTGAAATTCTTCTGATCCTAGAGAGTCTTTGACACGTCTGCTTCATTCTGAAGTAGCTCACCGCCCAGATGTGGTGGTCGGCTCCTGCCCCTATTTCATGGCACCATGCATTCTGCAACTATACCAATCCGCCATGGCGCTGGATATGGTAGACATTTTTCAGTTCCAGACACGGGATATTGTATCTTCCTTGGTGTTCTTCAGATCTTTCAGGATGTCAGGATTATTGTTTTTATTTTTTTTTATTTCTTTGTCTGTGGTACTCTGAGATAGTTATATAGTATGTCAGCTCCAACGCCCTTCCTTTTTTTTCCTTCATGACCACAGCAAAATATACCAAACAATAAACTGTGCAGTACATTATCTACATTATTTAAATTCATAGCAGGAGAATTTATTTAAATAAAAAAAAAAAAAAAAAAAAAAAAAAAACATGTTTCCAAAGCAATCTAATATGAACCGTCAGTGAAACATTGGAATTTCATAGAATTTAGTTAAATGTGGAGTTAAGCTTTAACCAAACAATGACTTGGCTTTTTCTTATCAGGGAGATAAGGATTTGCGAGGTTTACATTTTCATGATTTTTTGATGTCTTCTGGTTATTTCTGTTGTTGTTTTTGTTTTGTTGTTGTTATCGTTGAAGTTGTTGTTTCTTCATCATTATTATCATTTTCTTCTTCGTCTTCTACTTCTTCTTCTTTTTGTTCGTCTTTTTTTTTTTTTTCATTACCTAAAACGTAGTCATCACTACTCGTCCTTTAGCTGTAGGGTACTATTTTTAAAAATCATCTATATTGTTTTCTGCTCTTCGTTTTTCTCTAAATTTGTCAGTTCTCTGTTCTTAGTGTACTTAATATTCACATAATATCTTCAACCTGTTGTCCTGGTTCTAGGACAACGGTTTCTCCTTCTTCTTGTTCGTTTGTCCTTAAAACGGGGGAGAGGGGGGGGGGGGGTTGACACATTGTGTTGTAGTTTACAGCTAGGCCACGATATCTAGTCGTTTCGACCACATACTTCCGATTTCGGAAAACTCCTAACTAGTCGTCTTTTACTTGTTTTGGGGCAGTGGATCTATTCTTTTTTCCCCCTTTAAAATGGAACCTCAAACCATACACGATCGACATTGGCAGTCGCACAATGGAAGAAGATGTATTCTTCTCCGTAATTTCCAAAATACTCATGAAACCCTTATACGTACTATAGAACAGCTCTAAGCCAAGGCCAGCAGTGCTGTCACGCTAAACGGACAAATAGGAAACTGGTTCCGAACAACAGTAGGAGTCCGTCAGCGCTGACTCCTCTCTCCAACACTGTTTAACATATTTTTAAAAAGATTTATGACTGATGTCCCAGAACAGCATCATGGAACAGTTAGTATACGAGGTCGAACTATAACAAACTGAAGGTTTGCAGATGACATCGATGGGTTGGACGAAGAAGAACAAGAACTAGTCGAGCTTGTAAATCTACTCGATGAAACATCTGCCAAGTATGGGATGGCAATAATTGCAGGAAAAAAAAAGTAATGACTAATAATCCAGCTGGCAGAATTTGCACCAATCTACGTTAAACACCACAAAAGGCACAAGTTACTCATTTCAAATTTTAGCGATCTATTTTAAGTGACTTGAGGTTACCACCAGAAATCTGGTCTAGGATTGTGGAGACAACATCAGTCCTTGCCAAGCAACAAACATTGTGGAGATCCAAAAACATTTCATGCAAAACTAAGATTCGATTGCTCAGAGCACTACTTGTTAGTAAATTTACATATGGCTGTGAAACGTGGACCTTAGCAGCTGAGCTTGCGAACAAAGACACAAGTATTAGAAATGCGATGTTTCAGTAAAGGTCTTGGCATATGATACTGAGACCACATTACAAACAAAAAGGTTTGCCATAAAATTGTACAGCACATTGGCACCTATGAATCTCATTTAACTACAGTGAAAAGACGAAAAATGCAATGGTATGGACATGTAATAAGATCTAACGGCCTCTCAAAAACAATACTGTAGAGTTCAGTAGAGGGAAAGAGGAGAAGAGGCAGATCAAGAAAGATCTGGTGACAGAACCTGACTGACTAGACAGGCCTCATGCATTCAACCATGAAGTCCATCGCAACTGACCGCCACAGGTGGAGAGAGCTGATCAGACATTCAACAGAAACTGGTGACCCAACGACACGTAGTGTTAGGGGATGATGATGATGAATATTTTTAAAGAAGCAGTATATGTATATCAATAACATCCAGCCTCCATCATTCTTCTTCTTCATCGTTCGCTCTTAAAACAGGCGGTTGTCATATTGTGTTATAGTTAACAGCTAGGCTACGATTATTTACCTTTCAGCCCACATCAACCGATTTCAACCATGTATATATTAGTCAATTTTTACGAACATAATTGTTAGGGGGCTGTGCCCCCCCCCCCCCCCCCTGTCTTGTTCCTAAGCGGGCCCCAGAACGCATAATGTGTCACTTGAATCATGAAAACTGAACAACCGTTTTATCGTTTCATCCATCTCATCTACATCATTCTCGTACTGGTGACTTTACCTTATAACTAGAATTCTGTATATCCTTTTCTCTGGTTTTCCTTTCGTAATAACCCCTTTATTGCTTCATCAATATAAAAGTGTCCATATCATGTGTGTAACTCCAACCGACTTTGCACATCATTTAAGTGGCCAGGACAAAGCAATTACCAGATGTATTTATTACATCATGTTTTGTTTTTCTTTCCTTCATAAAATACCACCAGAAGGCAGAGAGAGCGGCAAAAAGGAGTTAAAAATAACACACTTGAAGAAAAAGCTGTCATTATTGAAAGCAAAAATTGTGATAATTAAATCGGTTCTGTGTCTTGAGTGTTTTTTAATTGTATTTTATTTCTAGCTTGTGGGCACGTAACGTTCCAGCGAAATGAAATCTTCGTCTACCTGTTCGTTCGTTCTGAAGAGGGCGTTATTATTGCGGTCCACAGCTAGACTGCGTTATCTGCACCGTTTTGCCCAACGCACTTGATCTCATCAAACTTTCTAATTAGTCGCTTTTCTTCTTTCGTCTCGCTGATACCTGGTTGTAGCCCGGTGTCGTAGTTTTGTCATCTTACTGATACCCGGTTGTAGCCCAGTGTCGTGGTTTTGTCGTCTTACTGATACCCGGTTGTAGTCTAGTGTCGTGGTTTTGTCGTCTCACTGATACCAGGTTGTAGCCCAATGTCGTGGTTTTGTCGTCTCACTGATACCTGGTTGTAGCCCGGTGTCGTAGTTTTGTCTTCTTACTGATACCTGGTTGTAGCCCAGTGTCGTAATTTTCTCTTCTTACTGATACCTGGTTGTATAACAGTGTCGCAGTTTTGTCTTCTTACTGATACCAGGTTGTAGCCCAGTGTCGTGGTTTTGTCTTCTTACTGATACCTGGTTGTAGCCCAGTGTCATAGTTTTGTCGTCTCACTGATATCTGGTTGTAGCCCAGTGTCGTGGTTTTGTCTTCTTACTGATACCAGGTTTCTGCTCAGTGTCGAGGCTTTGTCGTCTCACTGATACCAGATTGTAGCCCAGTGTCGTGGTTTTGTCGTCTCACTGACACCAGGTTGTAGCCCAGTGTTGTGGTTTTGTCGTCTCACTGATACCAGGTTGTAGCCCAATGTCGTGGTTTTGTCTTCTCACTGATACCAGTTGTAGCCCAGTGTCGTGGTTTTGTCTTCTTACTGATACCAGGTTTCTGCTCAGTGTCGAGGCTTAGCCCAGTGTCGTGGTCGTCGTCACTGATACCAGATTGTAGCCCAGTGTCGTGGTTTTGTCGTCTCACTGACACCAGGTTGTAGCCCAGTGTCGTGGTTTTGTCGTCTCACTTATACCAGGTTGTAGCCCAGTGTCGTGGTTTGTCGTCTTACTGATGCCATGTTGAAGCCCAGTGTCGTAGTTTTGTCGTCTCACTGATACCAGGTTGTAGCCGAGTGTCGTTATTTTGTCGTCACACTTATACCAGGTTGTAGCCCAATGTCGTTGTTTTGTCGTCTCACTGATAGCAGATTGTAGCCCAGTGTCGTGGTTTTGACGTCTCACTAATACTAGATTGAAGCCCACTGTCGTGGTTTTCTGTATTTGTCCTAGTGTGGCTTGGGTGATTGATTTGTTCATCTTTTTTACCGGTTTCGACTACACCATTTATCTATTTCTCTCTTGGTCTTTCTCTTGTCTTCCTCCCAGTTTCCTGTTAGTCACCCTTTACCACATATTTTTAATGGTGCTGTGGATAGACAATCCTCACCCCCACCTTCCCATAAATGGGTCACCGGAAGCCACGGGGTGGGGTATGGAATGAAATTAACAGGCGGAAATAACAGTGTAGTTCAAGAACAGGGACAGAACATTATTGCTATGTGTCTGTATTTTTTTTTTTTGTTAAAGTGAAACAATGCTTTAACCGCTTGTTTGCTCAACTGTTTTAGCGTTAAAACCGATTGAAGTAGTTTCCTGGTCGTCTACCTAATGAATAACCACACGAACAGGGTAAAAATTTTAAAAAAGACCTATTTTGATCTCAAAAGGTTAAGAATTTGCCATGCACGCAGGTTTTATATTCTGCCCTTTTCAGGGATCTTTGACTCAGTGGAAGGTATTTTACACAGGTAAGAGAAAAACTGGTGGCGAAATTGTTCTCCGAAATACCATCTTCACAGGAAAAAATGGCACAAGGAATGATAGATTGAAGTACATAACTTTACAGGACCATAATTTCTTAGATCAGTAGTTTCCAACCTTTCTAATGCCGCCACCCTTAAATACAGTTCTTTGTGTTATAGCGATCCCCCACCCATCCCCCCCCCCCTTTTTTTTTCACTCCTACCATTATTTTCGTTGCTGCTTCATAACTTGGACAAATATGTGTTTTCAGCTGGTTTAAGGCGACCCTTTTCGAAAAAGTCTTTCGACCCAAAAAGGGTCGTGACCCACAGGTTTAGAACCGCAGCCTTATATGTTTATTAAACAACTCTCATTTGGGAAAAAAAAAAAAAAAACAGGGGGGCAAAATGGACACACTAAAAAAAACCTGATTCTCTCTAATGTTTTTTTCTCTCTACATGTGTCCCTCTACTTCTGTCACTCTGAATGTTTCTTTCTACTTCTGTTCTTGTTCTCTACATGAGTCTCTCTACTTCTCTTCTTGCTCTCTACGTGTGTCTCTCTAATTATTTCTTTCTACGTTTGTCTCTCTACTTCTGTCTCTTTACATGGGTCTCTAATTTTTTTTTCTCTACATGAATCTTTCTACTTCTGTCTTTCTTCATATGTCTCTCTAAATATTTCTTTCTACATGTCTCTATCTCTGTAAGTGTCTCTCTACTTCTGTCTCTCTACATGTTTCTCTCTAATTATTTCTTTCTACATGTGTCTCTCTAATTATTTGTCTCTACTTTGTCTCTCTAATTCACTCTCTTTACGAGTGTATCTCTACTTCCTTCTCGCTATACATGATTCTCCAATAATTTCTCTCTATTAGTATCTCTCTAATTCCTTCTCTTTACATGTGTCTCTATAATTTCTGACGTTTGTCTCCATATTTCTTTCTCTCTTTACATGAGTCCTTCTACTTATGTCTCTCTACATATCTCTCTAATTATGTTTCGTTACATTTGTATCTCTAATCATTTCCATGCATGTGTCTCTCTCATTCTTTCTTTAAGTATATCTCTCTACTTCTCTACATGTGTTTCTTTACTTCTGTCTCTCTGCATGTGTCTCTCTAATTCTGTTTCTCAACATATGTTTCTCTAATTCTTTATTTCTTCTTCTTCTGCTTTTATCCGAAGATTTAATTGCGTAGTGTCCGTTTACAGCATGGCTGCGATATTTGCACCTTTCGGCCAACACATCTGACTTCTGGGGGCATTTGTTGACCGCGTTAGCCTTCCCGGATTCTTTCTTTCTTTATGTGTCTCTCTAATTCTTGCTACATGTTCTATCTCTCTGCATGTGTCACTCTACTTCTATGTCTTTACACGTGTCACTCTACTTCTATCTCTGCATGCGTCTCTCTGCTTCTACCTCTCTACATGTGTCACTCTTCTTCTATCTCTCCACATGTGTCGCTTTACTTCTCTCTCTCTTTACATGTGCCTCTCTACTTCTATCTCTCTATATGTGTCACTCTACTTCTATATTTCTACATGTATCACTCTACTTCTATTTCTCTACATTTGTCTCCCTACTTCTATCTTTCCACGTGTGTTCCTCTGCTTCTATCTCTCTACATGTGTCACTCTACTTCTATCTCTCTATATGTGTCTCCCTACTTCTATCTCTCTACATGTGTCACTCTACCTCTATCTCTCTACATGTGGCTCTACTTCTATCTCTCTACATGTGTCTTTCTACTTCTCTCTCTCCACATGTGTCTCTCTATTTCTTTCTCTCTGTGTGTGTCACTCTACTTCTAGCTCTCTACATGTGTCACTCTACTTCTATCACTCCACATGTATCACTCTACTTCTATCTCTCCACGTGTGTCCCTCGACTTATATATCTCTACTTGTGTCACTCTATTTCTATCTATCTACGTGTGTCTCTCTACTTCTATCTCTCTACATGAGTATTCTTTCTCTTTACATGTGTCTCTGTAAATATTTTTTCTCTACAAGTGTCTAATTTGTTCTCTGCAAGTGTCTAATTCTTTGTCTCTACATGTGTGTTTCTAGTTCTTTTTTCTATACATGTCTCTCTTATTATTTCTTTTTAATTACGTTTCTATATTTCTTTCCTACTTGCGTCTCTTTACTTTTGTCTCTCTAAATATGTCTATCTAATTCTTTCTCTCTATATGTCTCTCTACTTCTGTCTCTCTTCATGTGTCTAATTCTTTCTCACTTCATGTATCTCTACTTCTGTCACTCTGTACATGTCTCTTTAATTCTTTTTGATTACATGTGTATCTTTATTTCTTTCTCTCTGCATCTGTCTCTATAATTCTTTCTCTTCAAAAGCGTCTTTCTAATTTTTTCTCTTTACATGCGTGTCTCTAATTCTTTCTCTTTAAATGCGTTTATATATTTCCTTCTCTTTACATGCGTATCGCTAATTCTTTTACTTTATGCGCGTCTCTTTAATTCCTTCTCTTTACTCGAGTCTCTGTAATTCTTTCTCGTACATGCGTCTCTCTAATTCCTTTTTCATTTGCCATAGAAACACCGTTTAATGCCTGCCTCATTTACTAGTCTCTTAGCTCACTACACATCGACCACTAGTCGCATCTCTTCAGTGATTCATAAATCAGGAACAAATGAACAAGGACACTGTTTTAACCTGTTCAAACATCTGTGAAATCTGTGGTGTGATTCGTTTTCTTCTTCGCCACTGGGAATACAGGGATGTGTTTCTTATTGCATATAATTTCACAACTTTTAGTTCCTTAAATTGAGGTGGCGACAGTCACTGCTGCCTTCCACATCCTTGAGAACCAATTGTACACACATGTCGTAATTGTAAGTAACATGACACACAGAGTGTGTTGAGAAATCTGGAGACAAGCATACCCCGTGCAGAGTGGCAAGCATCGCTTCAGAGATCCCAGGCTGTTGGCGTATTTTCGATATTTTTTCCAGGGTATTCTGGTGTGTTGGGAAACAAGCGGGCAGATGAACTGGCTGGTTCTGGACCACTTGGTGGTGAACTAATGTATGACAAGCTAGGTGTTGTGAGGGCAATTTGGGAGCGAGGGAATATTGCGTAGGCACAAATAGATCATTACGGTTTGAGGAGAATGAGGATGCGGGGTTTTAAGAGGGGATCTGGCTGACGCTCAAGACTAAATCAGACAGTTACTTGTACCATGGGATTGGATTTCTTCGCTTACTATGGAAGATGGCTACGAGCGCTTATGGGAGTGTCCCGAGTTCGACAAGATCCGACAATTAAGTCATGTGACTGATTTTATTATGGCCAAGACAAAAAGGCCATCTAGGAAGCAAAGCATAGAATTTAAAGAGGCAACATTCATCTATGATCTGGCAACTTGTTATCGCCGCTCGATAAGCAGGCAACAAAGAAGCCGTCATTTTGTTGACCTAATCAGAGGTACATTGTTACGTAATCAGCACAGAGCAAAAAGCTAACATTAAATTCTTTTTTTTTTTATTAACTCAGAAAAAGCGCAATTTAAACAGTTGAATTGATGCAACAAGTTTATGGAGTTAACTGTTTATCTCCAGCACAAATTTTCAGGTGGTATTCACGATTTAAAAGTGGTGTGGAAATGATTACTAATGCACCTATACCCGGACGCCAAATTTATGTTCGTAATGATGAACTCATTGCA
Organism: Candidula unifasciata; assembly: GCA_905116865.2. Lineage (NCBI taxonomy): Eukaryota > Metazoa > Mollusca > Gastropoda > Stylommatophora > Geomitridae > Candidula > Candidula unifasciata. The sequence goes on along the minus strand of CAJHNH020008561.1, from coordinate 255,450 downwards.
AAAGTTAGAGAATGGATACAAGAAGATCATTGTTTTACTGTGAGGATGATGGCAGATGAATCTGGTGTTAATAGAGAGACCATTTTTAACATTTTAGTGCAAGATTTTGGCAAGAAAAAAGTTGCTTGCCGGTTTGTACCACATTCGTTGTCTGATAACCAAAAACATAAGCGGGTTGAGTACACAAGAGACATCACCAAAACAAGAATGTTTGGCCCAAAAACAAGTGTGTGTTCTTAGTCTTCCACCCTATTCCCCATACTTGTCTCCCTGTGGTTATTTTCTATTCCGAAAATTAAATTTAGGATTGAAAGGACGCTTCTTTAACGATATTGATGTAATAAAAAGGGCCGTAACATCGACTTTAAGGGCCATGACAACAGAAGAACGACATAGGTCGTTCCATTGTTTGTTAGATCGTGCCACTTGCTGTATCAATGCTCAAGGGGCTAACTTTGAATCATATACAGATTATATCTTCAACTGTTAATTATTTAAATTTGTATGCAGTTAGTCTAATTTCTTAATTGTAAGACCTTGTATGATGTCGATTCTTTTTTCAACATATTAAAACATTTTTTAAGGTGAGGGGGGGGGGGGATGGATATATTCCTCGACGAAATCCTCACGGAGGAGGGGGGGGGGGAGATATGGCTTTACTTCCTAAATGTGAGATGAAGTAACAGTGGTAAGCAGTGAGTAAGCAATTCTTTACAGGACATGGCAGAAATAACCACAGCATTTTCTAGCTGTTGTGGATTTTTTAGGCACATTTTCGTCCAGCAGTTTGCCATGGCTTCCTGGAAGGTTGGCTTCTCAATACCACTGTCGAAACCAAGGCAAGGACCAAGGCCCTCAGCTGGGATCGAACCAGAAACCCCGGCATTATGAAGCTCGTTCGCAACGCCTAAGCCACAGACGCCGACCTTCTCCAAACAAGCCCACAAACTTCAAGCAAACATTTTCGCATTGTGACCTTCTGCTTGTAACAAAAAACAATCACACTATGAATTTCACACCTAGCGGGAAAGACAGTAGCACTGTTCATTTATATTCGTTTGCGATTCATTAACCACTGAACATTTGTGACTCTTGGAAGATGCACGGTGAGCTAAACTAAAAGACTACTGCATGGTACAATCAATGAATGTTGTCGATATAGCATACGATTTATTTTTAACAGCCGATCGCAGGTTGGTTTTGCAATCGCTTTGTAATTGTTACTGGCTCCAGGCAGACATTGATACCCAAACAGGTACCAGGATATAAGACGGAAAGTAAATTAGGCTTGAGTGATTTAAACCACCGTTGTCTAGCAACACTTGTGTTTCGGGTTTGGACAACGGATAAACATCCTGGCACCCTTAAATGCTCTGTTCTTTTTTCTAACCCAAGTCTGAGTATAATGAAGCTCAGCAAAAGCTCTTTAGCACCAGCGAGGATCCTGAACTACTTTGGGTAGATTTGTATCTCCAAATTTTACCCATTAGGCTGCTCTTTTCGATATCCAACTGCCAAGGGATTTATAGCGTGCGCAACAATGCACACGGGCGTCTGATCTCACTACCAAGAGACCAGGGGGGAATTACTAGAAGTGTAAGTCCACGTAAAAAAATCCCAGCCCTTACTGGAGATTTGAACCCGGCACCTCTAGCACTCGAGGCGGACACCATGTCTCCAAACCACTCAGCCACCTTAGCAACACTTGTCTGAAGCGCCAGCTGGGTGATAAGAGTCGTTTGCTTTTACAAAACATGTCCTTGAGAGATACGTAATCAGAGATCACGGCTACTCCGTGTCAAGGAACCAAAAACAAAAAAAAAAGTGATAAAAACGATCGTATTTATTCACAGATTAAAATGAACGACATAATAGCTTCTGGAAAGTATGTGGTAAGCAGTTTTTCTTTGATCGTTCACGTATAAATTCAGTGAAGAGTACGGTGCTGCGACTGAAAAAAGGAATATTAAAGGAATCGTTTTAACAATAAAAGGTAAATTTCTCTAAGATGTGTCTGTTGACTTCATTTTTAAATTAAATTAAATGTGATAAGATGTGATGATAGTTGGAACGTTTTATAGGTTATTGTTACTCTCTTGCTTGTGTGTTTACTGTCAAGCTGTTGTACACGCTGTGAAGGCCCCGTCCATTGCAAAACGGCCCGCAGCTGGAATTGAATGCGGCACCCTAGGATTACAAGGCTCGTTCCTAACGCCTAGGCTACAGCTGCCGACCTGAGAAGTAGAGAGGGGATAAAATAGTTTGAAAGAATCAAAGATAGAAACTGATGGTGGTGGTTGTGTGTGTGTGTGTGGGGGGGGGGGGGGACACCATGTTTCCATGCTGGTCTGTTGGCGACTTCTGCTACCATCAATGATGAACTGCAATTCTTATACTGTGATAAACATTCTGTGTGTTTTTCGTTGGCACAGGAGCGGAGCAAAGATGGGGTGACCCGTTTGCTATGAAGCTGAAACTAAGACTACCAGACTACCAGACTACCAATTCAGTCATCGGGGGCGGGGGGAACTACACAGATTGCGACGTATCAGAAAGATAGGAATCGGCTCTTTTCGGGGTTGCTGGCTGAACGTGACGAATTGTTTCTTCTAAAAAAAAAAAAAACGGAGGATGCTGAACGACTGTGTGAGTAAACTAATGAATGAAACATTAGAGTTAAGAAAAATGCGAAAAATCACGGAAGTCTGACCAAATGCTGTTGTCAAGAATGATATGAGAATGAACCACAAACTACACTCCTTAAAATATTATTTATAAAATAAAGTAAAAGACTCTTTTCAAAGCCTTGATGCGTATTGGGCATGTAGGGCCAGACCTATATTTTATAGACCAATCGGCACTGGGTAGGTGATGTGGTCAGTATCACGCCGGCCGCCTTTATTTTCCAGGATTTCACCTGGTACCCGATTCAAGCTGGGTTGATCTGGAAGCCACAGTTATTTTTGAAAAACAAAAAGGAGACCGACTGGGTCAGGACCCGAATCCAGGACCTATAGAACCGCATGCCAGCGTCTAGTCGCTACACCACAGTGACATTAAATCATAGTAATAAAACTAACAGACCCATTTCTACGCATTTAAGCGTATTGGGCATATAGGGTAGACCTATGTTTTATAGACAAATCGACAGTTGCTGGTTGATGTGGTCAACACCACACCGACCGCCTTTACTTCCCTTGACTGAATAATTATTATAATAGTTTAAATTTCTGAAGCTTTTCCCCCTTTCTCCTCTAGCGCTAAAAAATTACCCACCGTTAATTAACTCATCGACTGTGTAGAAATGGGTGATTGATTTGCATCCTGAATTAACTGTGTCTGTTAATTATTTCCTTAGGCTATAAATGTGTGGTTTATTTTAATTCACACGTTTACGTCCTTGTGTAGTTTTAATTCCCAGTCATCCATCTAAATTATTTAATTTCTATTTCTGGGAAAGATATATTCTCATTTCCATGTCTATTGGCTTATGAAACACTTTTTGGGAGCCGCGTTAGCTCAGTCGATACGAAGCTCGCTTTCAAATCCAGCTGCGACTCGCTGCAGCCCACGGTCGGTCTTCGAAACCGGGCGGCTGCCGGGGTTCACCTAGCCTCTAGGAAATGGGTACCAGTGTGACACTCTGGGGTAAATTGAGGAACGTCGCTGTAGCTACAGAGTTACGTGCTGACAGCGACACAGTCTGACAGTTTCTTATCAGCTGTCCGTACTTGTGGCAGAGCACTTATGGTTTATAACCGTGTGCAATGACACTGGTTCACATCTCCCGACTTGACCTTTTTACCTTTTTTAAATGCAATGTTGTGTTTGTACAAGCCAATCAAAACCCAGAAGATGGGATCAAAACTAAGGGGGTGGCCTTTACTTCCGATGAAAATTCCAAATTCTAGATGCGCGTCTTGGGCTAGATCGACGGTTCTCAACTTACCGGTCGCCACCCTTTTGTATGTGTATGTGTGCGTGTGTATGTGTGTGTGTGTGTGGGCTGGTATCGAACGACTCTTTCCTAGCAGTTTACTAAGAGCATCGGGAAACATATATTCATTAAAGTTATAAAGAAACAAAATTGTTTGTAGGTCGCCACAACATGAGGGAACTGTATTAAAGGGTCGCGGAATTAGGACGGTTGAGAGTCACTGTGCTAGATCGACCAGGCATAAAATACGTCAGATCAGTCTGGCCAGGCCTGTCTCTTTAAAACCAGAAAACTATCAGAATATTCTATCTGAGTTTATATTCGGCCAAAGCTAAGAAGAAGAAGAAGAAGAAGAAGAAGAAGAGAAAGAAGAAGAAGAAGAAGAAGAAGAAGAAGAAGAAGAAGAAGAAGAAGAAGAAGAAGAAGAAGAAGAAGAAGAAGAAGAAGAAGAAGAGGGGGCTCTTTGGCGAATCGACCAATCCCTCGCTCTTTCCGGGGTTGTGGCTTCTTTCCACTAGACTGCATCTTCGGTTGCAGTGCCAATTTTAGCACTGGGAACCTCTGCGGATAGTCGCACAAGCTAGGAAGTGTGTGCTTTGTGCTGCACTGTCAGCATGCGCTAACCTGCCTGCGAGGGGAGACAGAGCTGTATGCAATAAAGTCTAGAGCAATGTAGCTGACCTTCCCGATTCTAACTGTAACTCTATTAGAGTAAAGTAAAGTAAGGGAAAGACCCGTTTGCACGCCAGTCGTTTTGAACACATAGGTCTAGACATGTCATTGACCAGTTGGAACTCGGTGGGTGACATAGTCAACATCGCGTTGGCCGTCTTTACTTCCCATGACTATACATGGTACCAACTCAAGGCTAGGTCGACCTAGGGAGCTATGTTATTTTGGGACATAAACCCAAGACTTTCGGATTCGCAGGCGATCTCCTAGCCGCTACACCACGATTTAAAGTTAAAGTTGGTATCGTCTTTTACAGGACGTTGCAAAACCAACCCCATCATTGTTTGGCTGTTGCGATTTTTCTTAGTAAATTTACGTCTAGGAGTTTGCCATTGCTACTGGACGGTGGGCTTCTCGATACCACGAAGCAAAAGCAGGGCTCAAGTCCCGCAGCTGGGATCGAACCCGGCATCCCACCTAAACCACAGACAACGACGATATTACTGGATTAAATTGGCAGCTCAGTATACGCTGGTATAACGCTGTGAGACATATTGTTTCAATTCATTTTTTTTAGTTCCATCTATGCATTGTATGTTGTTAATCTACGTACTTTTGTGATTTCACGAGAAAATAACTTAATCTTTATTACAGGAATTTTAAAGTGGAGACGTGATCGTTTGGTGATGAAGACATTATTTACAGCTCTCTTCTTCGTCTTCACGAGCTATTGTGAAGTACGTGCAGACATTGTTCTGGGGACGTTCCCAGAGGATTTTGCATTTGGAGGTCAGTAGTTCAGCTTTCCCTACAGAGGGCGCATGGGATGAAGATGGTAAGATGTTCTGAATATTTGTAAATCTATAGAGTATTATCTGACTGTCTGGCTGGCTTGCTGGCTGCGTGGCTGGCTATCTGTCTGTCTCGTTGTCTGACTGCCTGTCTGTCTGGCTGTCTGTTTGTCTGCCTGGTTAACTATCTGGCTAGTTGTACGTCTGAATAACTTTCTGGCTCATTATCGGGTTGGCTGTCTGTCTGTCTGTTGGACTGGCTATCTGTCTGTCTGTCTGTCTGTCTGTCTGTCTGTCTGTCTGTCTGTCTGTCTGTCTGTCTGTCTGTCTGTCTGTCTGTCTGTCTGTCTGTCTGTCTGTCTGTCTGTCTGTCTGTCTGACTGACTGACTGACTGACTGAGACTGACTGACTGACTGACTATCTGGCTAGTTAAACCTCTCGCTGTCTGCATGGCTGGCTATCTGTCTGTCTCGTTGTCTGACTGCCAGTCTGTCTGGTTGGTTGGTTGTCTGTCTGTTTGGCTATGTAGTTGGCTGTCTGTTTGTCTGTCTGGTTGACTGTCTGTCTAACTGACTTTCTGGCTAATTATCTGGTTGACTGTGTGTCTGTCGGACTGGTTATCTGTCTCTGTCTGTCTGTCTGTCTGTCTGTCTGTCTGTCTGTCTGTCTGTCTGTCTGTCTGTCTGTCTGTCTGTCTGTCTGTCTGTCTGTCTGTCTGTCTGTCTGTCTGTCTGTCTGTCTGTCTGTCTGTCTGTCGGACTAATTGACTGACTGTCTGGTTGTCTGGAGGTCTATCGGTCTGGTTGATTCTCTGCCTATCTGGCTGACTATGTGTCTGCTTGTCTGGCTGACTTTCCTGATGTCTGTCTGTTTATATATGTGTATGTCAATCGGAATCTAAATTTATGTTTGTCAGCTGGTTTGATGTCTACCTCACTGCCTATCTGCATCTTGGTCTGTCTCTGGGATTAATTTTTCTTTTCTGTAGGTATGCATGTTTCTCTCAGTCTTTGCCTGTCCGTGTTTTTTTTTTTTAAATAATATTTTTGTCGATTTGTTTACCTTTACACACACGAAGCATGAGCTTGCTTAAAAGATAGAGACCCGGTGCATGGACACAAGAGTGCATGGGCGTTTACAGATCGCTCTGATGGCAGGACAGTCCAAGAAGCCAGTCGTGCCTTCTCTATGACCACTACCAGCATAGTGGTGGAGATGATGGCGGTGACACACGCTTTTATCTAGTATCACGGCCTATTCAGGCGTGTGTGTCCTGAGTGATTCTATGAACATGATATGCTGGGTTGAGGCAGGCCCCATTCGCTGACAGTAGGGTCGTTGCGAATCTCCCACGTGCGTGCAGTTACCTTCATCATTGTCCTAGAAATAACAGCTGTTGGTAGCAATGAAAGAGCTGAGATAGTGGCTGGTTCCGTCTCACTTACCAGCCTATGGATCGCACCGACGTCGTTAAGGACCTTACAGATATAGGACGATCCGAGTATTTTGGGAGCAGCTGTGCCCATACCACTGCTAAGAATACGATAACCTGGAGTAGAAATCGGCACAGCCGAGGATGAGAGGCACACCGAATGAACTGATAGTCTTGTTAATCAGTATATGACTGGCACTATTATTCGCAGGATGCTGATGTCGTGTGTTGAAGGAGGAACCTGTGCAGCTATGGATGTGTCCGAAGTGCTGTAAAGATAAGATAATCCAAAACATCATTTATTAACTAAAAAACACTGATGAACAATATATATCTACGATAACACACACAGATGGAAAATGTACTAAACTCGACATACAAGACACAAACTTCTTCGTCTTCTTTAAGTCCATGCCGTGTGGCGTTGGTAGTCATGTGTGTCCATAACCTTCTGTCTCGTGTACTTTCAGTCAACTCTGACACAGATGATCCTCCATGCCATAACGTCAGACTGTCCAGCATCTTTTCTCTCGGTCTCCCTCTGCCTCTCCTCCCCTCCAATTTTCCTACCATCACGATGTACTCGTCTTCTCCTTCTCATCACATGACTAAAGAATGTAGATTGTCTCTTCATAATGTGGGCAATCAGTTCTCTTCGTGAGTCAATTTCTTTTAAGACTCTTCCATTACTTTTTTTTATCTGCGTAGGGTTTTCTCATCATTTGTCTATAAAACCACATCTGCACAGCTTCCAAATCAGTTTCACTAATCTACCAACCATTCGTGATTCACTTCCATATATTAAGATAGGATTTATATGGCTTTTAAGAGTTCTCTTCGTGAGTTTTTTCTCTCAAGACGCCTCCATTACTCTTTTTATCTGCGTAGGGTTTTCTCATCATTTGTCTATAAAACCAAACCTGCGCAGCTTCCAAATCAGTTTCACTAATCTACCAACCATTCGTGATTCACTTCCATATATTAGGATATTATTTATTTAGCTTTTAAGAGTTCTCTTCGTGAGTCGTTTCTTTCAAGACTCTTCCATTACTTTTTTTTATCTGCGTAGGGTTTTCTCATCATTTGTCTATAAAACCACATCTGCACAGCTTCCAAATCAGTTTCACTAATCTACCAACCATTCGTGATTCACTTCCATATATTAAGATATTATTTATTTAGCTTTTAAGAGTTCTCTTCGTGAGTCGTTTCTTTCAAGACTCTTCCATTACTTTTTTTTATCTGCCTAGGGTTTTCTCATCATTTGTCTATAAAACCACATCTGCACAGCTTCCAAATCAGTTTCACTAATCTACCAACCATTCGTGATTCACTTCCATATAATAGGATAGGATTTAAATGGCTTTTACCAGTTCTCTTTCTCGTCTCTATTAACAAAGAAAGATTGCATAACAAATTCTTCATTTTGTAAAATACTGCTTTTGCTTGAACTATTCAAAACTTCCTTAATACATCTTTTATCCGCTGTTATTATTGTACCCTAGTTATTAAACATATCAATTTGCTTGAGGTTTGTCCAATTTACTTCTATCTCACTTTTTGGAGAATTAGTTTGCTTTTTTTTTTACCATTACTTCTGTTGTTTTTTTTTTTTTTCTTTTTTTTTTCTACTGTTTAAACTAAGACCCTTGTTTTCACTTTTCGTTACAATTATGTAATAACATTTTCAACACATACGGAAATACAGAAATGAGACATAAGGTCGTACACACAGACAATACATTAACTACATCAGGAATACAGAAATGAGACAATAATTTGTAGACGCGGACAATACATAAACTACGTCCGGAATTCAGAAATGAGACATTAATTCTTAGACGCGGACAATACATTAACTACGTCAGGAATACAGAAATGAGACTTTACCATGGACAATACATCAGCTACGTCAGGAATACCGAAATGAGACATTAAGTCGTAGACGCGGACAATATATTAACTCTGATACACACTGACAATACATTAACTTTCATACACACGGACATACATTAACTCTAATACACACTGACATTACATTAACTCTAATACACACGGACAATGCATTAACTCTGATACACGCAGACAATACATTAACTCTGATACACACTGACAATACATTAACTCTCATACACACGGACATACATTAACTCTAATACACACGGACATTACATTAACTCTAATACACACGGACAATACATTAAAACTCTGATACACGCAGACAATACATTAACTCTGATACACGCAGACAATACATTAACTCTAATACACACGGACAATACATTAAAACTCTGATACATACAGACAATGCATGATATACACGCAGATATTGCATGCTATTTAGCGAGCTATATAATGCGGATTCTTCTTCTAAAAAAACTGCGAAATAAAGGGTAATTATATTTTTAAAGAGACAATTTTAGCTAACTTAGGTGACATAACATTCTTTTGAAAGCCATACTGGGCTAGATGAGGGATGTGGGAAGTTCGAGGGCAAAAAAGTAAGTCGTGACAGCTATACAAATTGCAGGAAAACATCAAGAGATGGACACAAATCAGTCTGAGATAGTGTACAAACCAAGACAAGGGGTAGAACGTGTTGGTGATCCATTGACAATCTTACCTGTGGAGACGGTGCCTGATTCGCTGACAATTTAATTTTTGTTGTTTTTTTTTTTGTTTGTTTGGGGTAGGCAAAGGAGTCAGTAACTGGGACCTGTTTAGCCTGACCAGTAGCAACATCCAAGGTGGAGGGGACGCCAAGATTGCAGCCGATGGCTACCACAACGTGAAGACAGATGTGCAGCTGTTGAAGTCACTAGGGGTAAGTGAATAATGCCTTTCATTGCAATATTTTGTTGACCTTTTTTCCCAGTTCGACCCAACTTATAATGGGTACCAGGTCATGTCACGGGAAGTTAAGGCGACCAGCGTAAAGTTAACTATATTACCCGTCAAATGACGATTGATCTATAAATTTAGCCCTAGCCCTGAATGCCCGATACGGCATAGGAGTGTGATAAGTCTTAATTTTTTTTTTTTTTTAAATATTTATGCAAGTGGGTGGCGTTTATATAAAAGCTGTAATCGCCTTTTACTATTTCCACTGAGAAAGAGTTGAGTTAGGTCGAGTCAAGAACTGACTTCACGACACTTGGGGCATTCCCATATTCGCTCTGTCCCTATCTTCAACATTGAGCGCAGAGTTCTAATACTAATGGTACCGGTCGTAGTCTGTGTGTAGTGAGCCGACCTGACCTTCGGGTCACACCCAGGTGTTCTATTTTCTCCAGGCTATAATAATCTAGTTTTTCTTCTGACTTCGTCACTTGTTCCCAAAGAGCATTGGTCACGTCTGTCTTGTCATGTATCAATTCACCATCCAGTTGTGCAGATCCAGCCAATCTGTCTGCCTGTTTATTCCCTACAACGCCCGCTTACCCCGAGAAAAGATCCAAAGTATGCTCACTACCCGTGACCTTCCACGTGACGCTTGCCACATTGTTCGATGCATCCCTGTCTTCATCTTTCTGAGCACGCATTACACCATGTGTATGCATCTTGATCTCTAGCACCAGAAAGCTGCAGTGACCGCCTACGCCTCCACTCTCATGCTAGATGTTGTGGTATCATACTAGGCAGTCCTGTACTAAAAATTTTCCATTGGCTGTCGCTACGAACCCCCATGCACTTCTTTTCTCTCTCAATACAGAAGCATCTGTATAGATAATCAGATCATCTGGACGGGAAATTGTAGTGAATCCACTTTAGTCTTCCACCTTTGCAAAAGAAAAATGTACTATTTTGCTATTTATTTTTACTGTTTACTATTTATTACAAATGTCTACTCGCTTCAGGTTTTGCCGAGTAAATAAAGCTTGTTAAGTCTATTAAAACAGCTAAAAATAAGTCTCGCTGCCTGCTTACGCCACTTTTGCAAAACTGTGTTGGGTGAGAGTTACCAGTTACTAATATTACGATGCTAACTGCGCTTGCATAATATGTCAAGTAACTTACCAATCTTTGCCTCTTTTTTAAATAAAATAAGAGAGAACGCCACATATTGGGTTGAAGTAACAAGTGAGAGTGGGGGGATTTATATAACTGAAAGAAAATCAAAAAAAAAAAAAAAAAACAGGTTAAGAAATGTCTGCCCCATTGTGGATAACCAGTAAATTTGTATTGTGTTTGTGCTGAAAAAGCAACTCAAGTTTTTCCTCTCCTCTATGGGAAATGTAAATGACATAAATTACCTGGCGTAGAACCAGCATAATAAACATATTGGCGTACACTGACAAGTTGGTATGCCTCGAATACACTATTTGCTGTTGCGAAGCGCTTTCGTCCTTTGAGGTGATAGGTTCGATTCCGTACGTAATAACTTCCTCTTCTTCGTCTATAGTCCTGTTCTGCTTTTAAGCGTCAGGTTTTGAAGATGTATCAGGCGGAAACCTTGGTATGTGCTACGTGATTTCTAGTATTTACAGTCTCGGATACTCCATCGATCCTATCGCTTGCGTGGTCGGCCTCTAATTCTGCTTCCATTATGTCTAAGTGGCAGGGCTCTCTGTGGTACACTGTCTGATGTCCGAACCATTTCATCTACTGTGTGGCATGGTAACTACAGCTTTCGGGTTTTGAATGATCGAATATGCCCGTCTGGAAGCCGACATGGTCTAGCGGCTAGACGCTCGCCTGCGGATCGGAAGGTCCTGGGTTCGGTTCCTGACGAGGGCCGGATTTTTTCTTTTTAAATGACCTTGGCTCCCAGGTCGACCCAGCCTTGAGTGAATACCAGTTACAGTCCGAGAAGTAAAGGCAGCCGGCGGTTATGCTGACCACATCGTTCACCAAGTGTTGTTTGGTCTATAAAATATAGGTCTAGCCCAATTTACCCAATACGCCTAAAAGGCGTAGAAAAGGGGCCTTTACTTTTTTTTACATTTAATTTGCCCGTCTGTCTTTCTGCATTTTTCTTTATGTGCCGATTATTACGTTTCAGTTAGTTTATTATGCAGAAAAAAGTTTGTGTTCAAATCGCCTACATGTAACCAGTTACATTTGCCACATTGTCTCCAGGTGTCCCACTACAAGTTCTCGTTGTCATGGTCTCGCATCCTGCCATCTGGAACTACCGAAAACGTTAACCCAAAGGAGTGGACCATTATAATCAGTTAATCAACGCCCTCCTGGCCAAAAACATCCAGCCGTTTGTGAGTCTCCATCACTGGGATCTGCCGGAGAGGTTGCAGAACCAAGGAGGATGGGCAAACGAGTCCTCCGTGCAGTGGTTCAGAGATTATGCTGACGTGTGCTTCAAACTGTTCGGCGACAGGGTACGGCTGAGTTTATTTATAATAAGTTTCTTCAGTGAATCTATTCCGAATGTGATTTAAAAAATGTCACAGTTAGGTGATTCTTAAAAACGTGCAGTCCAGATGTACCATATTCAGGTCTGTACGTCAACTCTAAATCTAAATATTTATTTTTGGGCAATTAATTCAAACACTGAAGAAAATTTCCAAATTCAGCTTTCGGAGCTTGTTGGTTAACTTCGCTTGATTAAACTTTCAATCTCCGTCTAAAAATTAATGTTCTATTTAATTATGAATGATTTTTTCAATGTATGTATGTATGTATCTATCTAATCTATCTATCTATCTATCTATCTATCTATCTATCTATCTATCTATCTATCTATCTATCTATCTATCTATCTATCTATCTATCTATCTATCTATCTATCTATCTATCTATCTATCTATCTATCTATCTATCTATCTATCTATCTATCTATCTATCTATCTATCTATCCATCCATCCATCCATCTATCCCTCCCTCCCTATCCCTCCCTCCCTCCCTCCCTATCCTCCCTCGCTCCCTCCCTCCCTCCCTCCCTCCCTCTATCCCTATCTCCCTCCCTCCCTCCCTCCCCCTCCCTCCCTCATTCCCTCCCTCCCTGTCTGTCTGTCTGTCTATCTATCGGTCGGTCGGTCGGTCTATCTCGGTCGGTCGGTCGGTCGTCGGTCGGTCGGTCGGTCGGTCGGGTCGGTCGGTCGGTCGGTCGGTCGGTCGGTCGGTCGGTCGGTCGGTCGGTCGGTCGGTCGGTCGGTCGG
>CAJHNH020008561.1:195000-237500 GCA_905116865.2 Candidula unifasciata | reverse complement strand
GGCTTGCATTTGATAAGCTGTGTTGTCATAAGATGCAGTCAGTTGGAGTGAGATGTGATAAAACTCAGGAGTTAGAATAGAATGAGATGAGTTAAGAAAAGCTAGGTTAAAATGGGTTGAGATAAGCTGAGATGGGAAAAGATGAGATTAGCTGGGATGGGATGAGAGAGGATAAACTGAGATATTATTTTTTAAAAAGCTTGGTAAAAGTTCTGATTGGGTGAGGTGATATCACATCAGACGAGAAGATGAATTGTAATTTTTCGTTTTCTTTTTCTGTTGCTTTTTCATCAAGGTGCTCTCGATTTCCTTGCAATTGGCCATTTCAAGACAAAGCTGGCATCGGAGAAACCAAATTCAGAAAGGGGATTCTTGAATGATCAGGATGTCCTGTTTGAAGCAGACAGGTCATATCCCAAGTACGTTTATAATCATCCACTTCTTCATGTTGTTCAACACCAAACCCTTAAGGTTCGTTGGTGCAAAAGTCACCCTCTTCCATTGATCTCTGTGACTGGTCTTGTCTTTCTGGTTGATGACTATAAATGTTTGTTGATCTGCATTGTAAATGTTCTCCTCATCGTTTTCTTGGTCTGCCTTATGGTCAACCTGTCTTGGGCTCTCTTGTTTGCTGCTTCTGTCTCTCGGTTATCTGCCATTCTGTCTTTATGCCCTAACAATTGCAGCCTGTAAGGCAAGGCCCTTATAATATCATTTATTAGTAGTGATTTAAACAGACTAGGAATTTGCTTGTTGTATATAATCAAACACACATTGACAATGCATTAGCAGCTTGCAATAAAAGCCTGAACAAAATATGGAACTCTGTCTAGTTTTGAAACCAAGTTACGTATTTTCAATTCTAATGTTCCACAGCCACGTGAAAGAGCAGTTACGGGGATAACCTGTCAGAAGTTTGTTTGTTTGTTTGTTGTTTGTTTTAGTATCCAGAAGCCATGAGTTGTTAACCCTTAAGCTCGGTATTATGGATATCGCAACCTTTCGGCCTTGATTCCATTGTAAAATCCGTAAATCTGGGAGAAATGTGGCTTTTCTGCCCACCCCCGGGAGTAAACCCGGACCACAAGGAGTTCGTCACCCGCTCACCGTTCAATCCGGTTTAGCCAACTACGCTAGAGAGACGGGCGAAGTGAAGTTTAAATCTTAACTAACGACTAACCAAGAGAAGATGGAAATGGCTTGGCCACGTTATGAGAATGAATCCTGATTTACCTGCCAAAACAGCTCTCACATGGACACCAGAGGGAAAGAGAAAACAGGGGCGCCCAAAAACAACATGGAGACGAACGATGGAAAGTGACCTGAGTGCGGCATCTTTGACATGGAAAACTGCACTGAAGATTGCGCAGGACAGGAAAGCATGGAAAGTCCTCGCTGAAGCCTCATGTGCCACTAGGCATAACCAGAACTGATGATGATAAACGACTAACTTATGTCAATAATTTGTTTTAAGACTGGAGTATCGACCGGAACTCAACCCGGACAGTGACAAGCGACTAATGGGCTTTGGTCTAAGAGATCTCCTGGCGTATTTGACTACAAAATACAACAAACCGGCTATTTATGTGACTGAGAGTGGCCTGTCCACCTGTGGGACATTGAAAGATCAAAACAGGATTGACTATATTAAACAGTACAGCAATTATGTCCTGCAAGGTAAGTAGTCACTTTTTATGTGTGTAGATAACCCATCAGATTGGTGTCTATTTTTTCATATACCGCAAACCAGGCGAAATGGAAAGTAGATGTTTGTTTGCAATTTTTAATAAATGTGTTACAAAGACGTTGTTATTAACAAGTTGCACGCTAAATTACAACACTTTACACCAAACAGTTACTGGGCTAAAGATTGTTTTCTAGTTGCCCTTGACTTTTGGAACGGACTGTAGCGTGGACGTTTAATTACAGTTTATCGATTTGCTCTTAAGAGATATATGGATGGTAGAGTATAAATTATTTAGCCTGCATATAGTACGAATGTTAGCATTTCGAAATGGCGTGTTTTTGTATCTGCAGAATGCAGCGTGTTGAGTGTATTGCAGCAAATAAACAAACACACAAAATATATAAGGAAAGTATTGTTACTCACAAATGAAGCAATTATTATAAAAAGCCAATTCTCGAAGTGTGAACAAGTAATTTCACCCCTGCAGCTCAAATCATCCTGCAATTGGGATGCCTGGAAAGTGTGTTAACAGTGCTGATAATTTTTTAGGGGGTTATATTTTTACGAGGAAGGGACATTTGCACGCAAACAAAACAAAACAACCATCACGTAAACGTTGACAAAGACATGCGACTGTTATTTCGGTTGCAAGGCTAGGGACTGGGATAATGTCTCTTACATATGCCGCAGTACCTGTGTAAGAAAACCTACAGTGAATGAAAGGGAAAACTGTATCGAGGTCATTTGTAGTTCTTATAACCCGGAGAGAGTACAGCAATCACATAAATGACTTATATCTATCAGTGTGGTTCCACCTATAAGTTATTTAGTTAGTCGACAAATTGTCCTCATTGTCCATAAGCGCTCGAATCCCATCTTCGGTGTATCACAGCGTGTGGTGACTGATAACACCAGTTACGTGTTGGTTTGGTATTCTTCTTTGATAACCTGTATAGTGTTCATGTTTGTCGACAACTCTTTTAACCTGACGTTTTTTGTAGTCTTTTAAGGGTTGCCGATTCAGTGTGGTCTCTTGACTCATCTTCTCGTCCTGCTTCCTTGAGAGCATTGAGAATGTCGGCTCGGTCCAATTCTTTTTTTACCTATCTACGGTTGCCCTGCCAGCAAACCAGTCCGCTCGTTCATCTCTTCCTACCTCAGAGTATCCTGGTATCAAAATAAAAATCAGACGAGATTTCCTTAGCGACACCAATAATTTTCTATCGAATCCATCCTGTCTCTATCTGGCTACGCGTGCTCATGAAATAACTTAGAAAGCACGCATGGGAGAGATGCATGTGCCAACACACACACAAATAAAAGAAACAAGATTACATCGTAACCGAAATTTTGAATTTGCTCTCCAGCTAGTTTCACATGGTGAAAGTAAATAGTGGCAACTATATTTATTGTTTGACACTCACTCATCAGAGATCATCGTGAATAGTTAGTTATACAGACGTCGGGCAAAGCGACTTAGGAAGCAAAAGCGGTCTCTTACTGGTACATATTCTTCATTCATCATAGGGCTCTATACTTCATATTCGATACTTGCTCAGTGACTTTCAAGAAAATTAAAGAAGAACACGACACATTATATATTTTTTTAAACAATCAAATAACATTGTTTGCTTATTTGTGACAAATTTATAGGAGAAAAAACAAATGAACGTAAGTATAATATAAAGCGTATACCTCTATTATATGGAAATATTTTTTGGTTCAGATTTGTCAGGGACTTTCAGCCAATTTTGTTTTTTAATGTCATATTCGTGATCTGCTTCTTTGAACCTGTTAGAAATGGCTATTTTTCATAATTGTTCCGTAGCTTTCATCAAATGTTGTTGTCCAGTGTAATTATATCATTTAATCTTTTTCAAATTATTGTCTTGTACATTTTTGAATAACTGTTATTTATCAAGCTGGTGCCGTCTTTCTGTTGAAGATTGGCTGCAGTGAATCTCCAGCACGCTTTGTCTTCGCCCTGGCTAAATCTTCTCTGGTTGGAGTTTAGGTCAGATTTGACTGAGTTACCGTATAACAGTAGCCGGTATTTTCTGCCTTCTGTTAACGCCAAATTTTGGCTAGATTATACAAAATCTGATATCCTGAAATATGCCAAAGGCTTCAGGCAGAGGAGCGCATTGGTGAGGTTACCTGATTCATCCTAGGAAGAGGAAATGCAACCTGAAAATCTAATGTTATATCAGAGCAGACCAGGCACTTAGCTTTGGCTGACAGCTGGTCTAGAAGGGAAGCTTAAATAGGGGGGCAGATAGAGCACTGTACTTCTCACCCGGTAGCTTCTGCAACGTGTTTTGTTCCAAACGTACTAGTGTTACTTTTCCTCTGAAGTAAACAAGGCAGGCCGAAACTGGATCATCATTCATGGGCAACATATAGTCTTTACAATGCTGAACCAGGCTTTGTGCTATGGAGAGGGGCAGCTCTCCACTCGCCATCGCCATTGGCTGTTAGTCTCATGTCTCCTCATAGCACAATATAACACTCGTCTTGAAAGATACAAACGTACCAACAAAAAACGACATTTTCCAAGCTGCTATTTGTCCGTTTCGTAATGTTATTCTCCCACTTATATCGCTGTCTGCCCCTTGCTCTCTCGCTTTCTAATTGTCCCTACAGTATTGATGTTATATGGCAAGCTACTGGACGTGAACTTGCTTAGAAAAACCACAACAGCCAAAAAATTCTAGGGTTGGTTATGCAACGTCCTGTAAAGGATACGCAACTAACTACTGATGTTATATGTAAAGTAAAGTAAAGGACCCTTTTCCACGCCATCAGGCGTATAGGGCTAGACCTATATTTTTTATAGACCAATCGGCACAAGATGGGGGATGTGGTCAGCATCACGCCGCCCGCCTTTACTTCCCCGGGACTGCACCCGGTACTCACTCAAGGCTCGGTCGACCTGGGAGCCAAGGCATTTTTTGAAAAAAGTCAGGCTCCGCCAGGGAGCGAACCCACGACCTTCCGATTCGCGACGAGCGTCTAGCCGCTCGGCCACGGCGACTCACGATGTTATAAGAGTATAATGTTACTAAAAGGATAAACAAGTTGTACTTGCCACCTTTCTGTGTGAATGCCAATAAATAAATGTTAATTGCATTGTTTCCCCTTAGAGATCAACAACGGAAGTAATGTTAGAGGCTATTTCGTATCCTCATTGGTTGATGGATTCGACTGGAACAAAGGATACACCAGCAAGACAGGGCTGTACTATGTGGATTTTGGTACCCCGGGAAGGCCTCGTTATCCGCGATCTTCGGTCAAGTTTTACAAGCAGCTCATCGCCAAAAGGGGTTTCGACAATGTCATCAAAAACTACAGAGCATGTAAGGATAGTTAATGCAGTATTTAGTAATGCTTACATTGTTACACACAGGGCTGAGGATCTCAAGGCAAGGCGTCCGACTCGAGTGCTGGAGGTCCTGGGTTCAGGCCCCGAAGTAGGCTGGGATTTTTTCACGTAGACTCTTCTGGTAATTTCTCCCGCTCTCTGGGCAGTAAGATCGGGCGCTCGTGTGTATTGTTGTGCACGTAACAAAATCTCTTGGCGCTGTCCGTCCGAGCAAAATGTGGGGTTAAAAATCTACCTAAAGTATTTTAGGATCTTCAACGGTGCTACGGAGTTCGTGCAGTGCAATGAGATTGAGTGCTTGAATTGGAAGTATAACAGAGCACCTATGGGTTACTACTCTTGCGCTATGATGTTGATCCGTTGTAAATACCCCCCAAAAAATGGAAATTACCGCCTTTATTACAATACTTTTGCGGTGTAGGCAGGGGGTCTTTGAGCTCGAGGATTTACGGCCGCATGGCTAGTGCTGTCGCCATGACTGTACAGGTGAGGGTTTTATTCTTGCCCAGCATCGAATCTTTCTGGAGATTAGAGTCAGACAGACAGCAGGCAGGTGGACGGACAGACATATATGCAAATAAGTAGCCAAGAGATTCAATTAAAATTGAAATAGATCAGACACAAGAGATACTGGAAAGAGCAGGTATTACAACAATCTACTAATGTACAGTCTCTGATGAATCTAAGTCACACCTGGAGAATTGAGGATGGTGGAGTCATTAAGGACATTCTCTATGGTGAATTACAGATGAGTAGAAGATGTCGAGGCCGGCTTCTACTACATTAAGATGTTTGTCAAACACATAGGAAGGTATTTTTTTTTAAGCAGACAGGAAACAAAATACATAAATAGAGACAGACAGTTTGGGTGTTGTGTAGGTATGATGTAAGCATCTAGGTAGATGGTTGTGTATCAGGTATTTAGTCTAAGGTTTGGACCGTTCAATGGATGGTTGCCAGGATGGAACGGGAACTGACAGCTTCTTTTTCAGGGAAATGTTCATGGGTTTAAGTCACACAGACTCTCTGGATAGTCTATTCCCTTTCTATGGATAGCTTTACGCATAGAGTGGCTTACTTTGCTTGATGGGACTCTGATCAAGAGCATATAGTGGATTGTCTGTCCAGGATATTTTGGTGTGCAGAGTAATGAGCAAGCTGATAGATTGGCCGCTGCCGCTTTCCTGAGTGGTAAGCAACGTTATGATAAAACGGAAGTCGGGACGGCTCTCTGGGATCAAGTAGACAGTGCAACAGATCAAATCAAGTATCCGTACATTGACAGAATTATTCAGAGAGGAGTAAGTACAGGATCTAGAAGATTTGCACCACTAAAGGGAAAATAAAGGCGGACTTTTATCAGGTTGCAACAGGTACTATTGGCATATCGACTCTTCATTGGCTACTGAAGAAGGAGACTGAGCACCTGTGGGAGTATCCCGACAATTCTTGTTTCATTCTTTCATTCGTTCATTCATTCATTCATTCATTCCCTGAGTGGTGAGCTAGTTGTGTTAAAGCGGAAGTCGGGACGGCTCTCTGAGATCAAGTAGACAGTGCAACAGATCAGATCAAGTATCCGTGCATTGACAGAATTATTCAGAGAGGAGTAAGTACAGGGTCTTTAAGATTTGCACCAATGAGGGGTAAATATATGCCGACTTCTATCAGGTTGCAACAAATACTATTGGCATATCGACTCTTCATTGGCTACTGAAGAAGGAGACTGAGCACGTGTGGGAGTATCCCGATTGCAGGGATGTCAATTCTTGATTTATTCTTTCATTCGTTCATTCATTCATTCATTCTACGGACATTGGATGCTATACAACAGAACCAACACAGGAGCAAGAGACAACTACAAGCCTTGGGCCAACCTTTCTTAGTTGCCTGTCATGATACCTACGGAAGATTACAGTCTCTTTTTCTTGCTTCTGTTCTAGACCCTAGTGACACACAGGTGACATTCGATACTATTATCCCCCTCAGAATTGTCTCTATCATCTTCCCTACTAACAACTCTATGAATTATTAACATACAGACAGACAGACACATCTACCTTGCGTCTGTAAACCAATAAAACTATGGGCAATCTGGGGTTCCTTTTTAATATAGGAGATAAAAGTTTCTGGTACTCACTATAAAATGTCTAAAAAGTGTGGGTACTCACTAGAAAGTGTCTGAAAAGGTGCTTTTACTCGCAAAAAAGTGTATAAAAAGGTGCAGGTACTGACTAGAAAGTGTCTTAAAAGGTGTGGGTACTCACTAGAAAGTGTTTTAAAAGGTACGGTTACTCACTAAAAAGTGTCTAAAAAGTGCTTACTGGAAAGTGTCTAAAAAAGGTGCGGGTACTCCACAAAAAGTGTCTAAAAAGGTGCGGGTACTCACTAGAAAGTATCTGAAAAGGAAACGGTGCTCAATAGAAAGTTTCTAAAACAGTTGCCGGTACTCAATAGAAAGTGTCTAAAAAGGAAACGGTGCTCTATAGAACGTTTGTAAAAAGATGACGGTTCTCACTAAAAGGTGTCTAAAAAAAATGCCGGTTCTCACTAAAAGGTGTCTAAAAAAAGGATGCCGACACTCAATAGAAAGCGTCTAAAAAGGTGCCGAGACTTCTGTAAAAGTTGTATTACAGTAACACTGATAGAATGATGCCTAAAAAAGGTTCTTTTACAACGTACCATTACGGACCACCACCTATTAGATGGGGAAACGCATTTCACCACATTCAGCCGTGCTAAAAACAGCTTCGGTTGCAATTAGCGTCTGGTTTTTGGTTTTATTTGCACCAATGTCGATGATTTAAACAGTTTGTAGCCAGTTGATGTTGCTTATTGTCACTAACTGTCATTTCTGAACATGTCTGGTTTCTCTCTTCTGGTCCTGTTTTGTGTGTCCATCTTCATCACAGTGCGTCCTGTGTCTTGAGTATGACTGTTACTTATTACGTACCGCCTACAAAAGGGCCCTAAATGGGTGGTTCTTCATGACTTTTTCAGTTCCTGAAGATCGCGATGAGTTTTACTACGGGTATTTTCCTCACTATTTCATATGGGGAGTTGCAACTGCGGCGTATCAAGTTGAAGGAGCCTGGAATGAAGATGGTATGTAATTAATGTAAATATACCTCAGTAAATTAACTCCCTCTACCTGCTACATGAGGTATAAACTTTGTTTAAGCATATAATAATAATAATGTGCTGAAGCTACTCCGTCCTCTAGCAGTTGGATTGTAACTAAAGAATACGAATGGTAAAATCCAGAGGATCGAATTTATTACTCTGAGTTATCCCAAATTTCCTGGTCTCTCTCTGAAGAACGGCTAACCGCCTTCAGGGAACATCGTACAGAGAATGAACTCTGTTGATAAAGCGAATATGTTCAAGAATCACAGCAAAATCCCCCGTGTGGGTTCCGGGTCTAATTCTGGGGGAAACAAGAATAGACCCACTGCCTCCCCAACGAGCATGTCGTATGAGTCGACTAATTGGGAGCTTCTTTTAAAGTCGTAGTGCATCTGCCTGAGAGGCAGGGAAACAAAAATTTGCATACAAATAAGTCAGATCTATAAAACAGATTCACACGCAAAACTCAGGTCCTGGAACAAAGCTAAAGTCTAAAAGTGCACAAACAACCAGTTCTTTCCACCAGAGTTTATAGCTAATGAACGAAACAACAACAGCAGCAGCAAATCTTGCAGCTTGAACGCAACCACAAAACTAACCCAGTGGGTAATGGGACGTTTGAGAAACTGAGAAATGAAGAGATTAGAAGACCTATGTAACAAAACCGATTGTTAAATTCTTTGAGAAACAAAACTGAAATGATTCAGCCACCAGACAAGATTGAATCATACGATGCTAGCAGCAAGATTCATAGCACGAAGTGTGTATAAAAAGGTCTAAAAAATTAAAAAATAAAAAAGACAAGAGAAAGGAAAGATAGAAAATTGTAGGAATAAACTCACAGGGAGCAAGTACAGCAGGGATCTACCAGTCGTCAGTAGAAATTATCCATGTCGACACGCGTTTCGGCCCACGATTCCTAGACGCATTCGGAGGTGGGCCCTCCTGAGTTCATGAAGCTCAGAGCTGGTTCCCTGCTGCACGGAATTACCGGATGGTGTTAGACTTTCGGCCAGAGACAAGACGACTTGGTGGTTTCGAAGGAGGTACTGTGAGATAAGAAGCCGCCACGGCAGCCTAATTAAAGCAGTCAGCATGCCTTGACGACCGAGCGACAAGCTTACTTTGGTTTACCGGACACATGTTGGACTTTTATTAGCAGTTGGCAGAGGAACACTGGCAGACAATTCGGACACGATGGACTTTCAAAGGGATGAGAAACTCTTTTCCACTAGATACCCGGACCAGCTCACCGAGGCCCGTCCCCTACGTTGTTGCGCTGCGTCCAAAGCCAGCTAGAGGCCCTTTCGGCTGCCTCTCCCAGTTTTTTGAGTGTTCGTTTCCGTTCATTACCGCGCAATCCTAGTTCTTTCACCACATTGTAGAGCGAAGTGGAAACGAGGCCTCTCGCTCCCACTTCGACGGCATATACCCGTACTGTGTAAGCCTCGTTTCTCCTCAAACCGGCTGCTAAATCACTGTACTTTTCGAGCTTGTACAAAGGATTCTCCTCCATACGTGACTCAAACGGGACAGTCAACTCAATCAGGATGAGCTGCCGTTTTTGCGCAGAATGGAGAACGATGTCCGGTCGCAGGCCGGTTTTACGGATCAACTCGGGATACCGTTCATGGCCTGGCAGATCAACCGCCAGTAACCAGTCCCTCGCAGAGTCTAGCACAGATGGAGCGAATGCGTTTTGGTTGACCTTACCCTTTGGAACCTGCCCAGCCTTGAGGAAACGAATGGGGACGATGCTAGAACTGGCTCTGGCGTTAGCCCTCATTCTAGCCTGGTCGACAACGGCTGCTAACTCTTTTAGCACCTTGTTGTGTCGCCATGTGTATCGGCCTTGACCTAGGGCTCTCCTGCACGCGGACAGGACGTGCTCAAGAGTTTGCTTTGATTTGCACAACGGGCAAGTCGGATCGTTGGTCGCAGACCATTTAACCATGTTAACACCGGACGGTAATACATCGTACGCCGAACGAACGATAAAGCTAAGTCGCAGCGGGGTCATCCGCCAGATCTCACCCCATGTGAGTATTCTTGGCAATGCGCTCTCCAGGCTGACCCAATGGCCCTGCTGCGACTGCTGGGCTGCTTTCTGGACCCGAACCTCGTTTTCGTTGTCCCTCACCGTTTGTATTACCATGTCTCGGCGCTCTTTGGCTGAGGCCTTTGACCACCAATTGACCTTCCCGTGCCCTAGGCCTCGACGGTCGGTTTGTGTGTAACCCATTATCTCTCTCAATTTTAGTGCATTCTGGGCAGATTCTATCGCATCGAGGACTCTCTACTTGGTTCCAGTCTTTAGAGCGGGCTGGACAGCGGTGACATTTGGGTCTGAAGACTCGCGCAAAAGCATGGCGAGCCTTACCTTGCCGACTTTAAACTCTTCGGTTATTGACTTGAACGGAAGTACCAGCTTAGCCTGTTTGCAATACAGAGCCACGTCGGTCAGACAAGGCGGTGCACCAATCCACTTTCTTAAGGCTGTGTTGATTTTCTTTTCCATGGCTTCCACTGCAGTCATCGTCACCTCGTAGACTAACAGTGGCCATAGGAGCTTTGGAATCAACATGAATTGGAGACACCATACCTTGAATTTTCCGATCCGCCTGCATCGCTCGATCGCGAGCAGGCCTGTAGCCAGTGACTCGTGTATTCGCCGGACCTCCGCTCTATCAGATAACTTCGAATCGTAAACGCGACCGAGGCTCTTCGCCGGTTCCTCCAGAACCGTGGGGATCTTGTTCCTTGCCACCGTAAAACTGATTGCCGACACCTTGCCCTTATGGATTGACAGACTCCTCGATTTCTGCGGTTTGAACTGCATACCGCTCCATTGGACCACCGCGTCCAATCTTTTCAGGATCGTGCGGGCAGACTCCTCGCTGCCCGTTATTATAGTCGTGTCATCCATAAATGCGCGTAGTGGCGGCAACCAGTGATCCCCTATTTGAAGGCCCAGTCCGTAGCCGGCCGCCCCGTCTAACATGATCTGCATTGCCATGACAAACAGTATAGGTGAGATCGTACAGCCCATAGCTATCCCAATCTGCAACTCAGTCCACCTCGTGGTAAACGTCGAGGTAGAGAAGCGCAAAGCGAACTTGGAGAAATATTGCTCGATTATTTGACTGATCTGTGTCGGTACGTGAAACATGCGAAGGGCTCGCCACAGTAGCCTATGGGGGACTGCCCCGTAGGCGTTGGCTAAGTCCAACCATATAACGTGCAAATCAGTTCTCTCATGCTTGGCTCTCTGGATAGCCTCCCAAATCATGGTCGCGTATTCAAGGCACCCAGGAACGCCTGGAATACCACCCTTCTGAACACGGGTATCTATGTACTTGTTAGTCATCAGATACTGTGTGAGCCGGCGAGCCATGACTGAGAAGAATATCTTACCCTCGACATTCAACAGCGAGATGGGCCTGAATCGGGAAAGACTCTTCGAGTCCTGCTCTTTGGGAATGTAGACCCCATTTGCCTTTGACCACTCTGGACATATGTGATTGCGGATCCACGCTTGTCTCAACAAGACGTGAAGCATTTTAAGGATTTTCGGGCAACGCTTCTAAAGAACGTACGGGACACCGTTCGGACCTGGGGCAGACTTGCCGCTGGCCTTTTTCACAACGTCCTCAACCTCAGACCAAAGGGGAGGTACCATTTTAAATGGTACCTTCGGCACCGAAGGCTGTTTAAGACCGCTAAGGATCTCTGGATTGTCATCGAGAAGCTCTCTCCTCTTTTTGTCAGAGTACATCTTGTGTAGATGTAGCTCTAGTTCTTCCTGACTGACAACCAGAGTCCTAGACTTCGGTTGCTCGAATAGACCTCGGGCAAACTGATACGGGTCCCTAAAGAATTACTCTCGCTCCCTTTAGGTTCTGCGTCTGTTGTTACAGAAACGCTCGGCGCGACAGAGGGCACTGTGTTTGTTCTTTAAATGCAACCAAACTTCGTACAGCCCCTCCCGTTCGCTGCCTGTAGCGGCTTTGAACCGTTTTCTGAGGGCATTCTTGTCTGCCCGACACTTCAGAATGTCCCTCTGCCTCCTGCTAGTATTCTGCTTGGCACCCGGCTGTGCCTTTACTACTGTCCCGAACTCTCGGGAGCAGTGTTCATATATTACATCACCAAATTTAGTAAGCTTGTCGCCTAGCGGCTTCTTGTTTAGAGTTTGTTTAAGTATCTCACATAATGTAGCCTCCAACTTACACCACACCACCTTCTCGCTCGCAGGTGGAAACCTGATTCTGGAACGCTCTTCTTCAGAAATCATCAAAGGTGCTCCTCCGCAGTCGACGTCATGGGCCTCTCCGGGCGAGTGGAGTTCACCCTGCCCGTCGTACCCTGAGGACTCAGAAACTACCACAGGAGTAGTAGTTTTGCGACGGCGTTTACTGCGTGGAGCACCCTCGCATTTCATTCTTCCGGCATGCGTTCTCAGACCATGCAACCCCGTGAAGCTTTTCCCACATGTACAGAGCCAGCCCGGACGTTGGGCGAGTATCTCAGTCCGGGGGCTAGCAAGGTCGTCACCGAAGGTATCAGTTGGATTGGGCCCTTCATCCTCCCCCCCCCCCTTTTCGGAGGGCCCTGGGGGCATATTTCTTTGTGGTTGTTAAAAAATCGAAGGTATTTTACTGTGTTAGGGGTGATCAACCCGGTCCACAGTCGACATCTGTCTCCAGATGTCAGTTTATCCCCCCGGGGATACCGGAGGGCCAGTCTTTCCGTAGGTGTCAAAAGGTCTTTCCCGATAGTCACCAGTCTTTCCTGGTAGTCTTGTGGGCTAGCCACGTACAATAGGAATAAACTCACAGGGAGCAAGTACAGCAGGGATCTATCAGTCGTCAGTAGAAATTATCCTCGTCGACACGCGTTTCGGCTCACGATTCCTAGACGCATTCGGAGGTGGGCCCTCCTGAGTTCATGAAGCTCAGGGCTGGTTCCCTGCTGCACGGAATTACCGGATGGTGTTAGACTTTCGGCCAGAGACAAGACGACTTGGTGGTTTCGAAGGAGGTACTGTGAGATAAGAAGCCGCCACGGCAGCCTAATTAAAGCAGTCAGCATGCCTGGACGACCGAGCGACAAGCTTACTTTGGTTTACCGGACACATGTTGGACTTTTATTAGCAGTTGGCAGAGGAACACTGGCAGACAATTCGGACACGATGGACTTTCAAAGGGATGAGTAACTCTTTTCCACTAGATACCCGGACCAGCTCACCGAGGCCCGTCCCCTACGTTGTTGCGCTGCGTCCAAAGCCAGCTAGAGGCCTTTTCGGCTGCCTCTCCCAGTTTTTTTAGTGTTCGTTTCCGTTCATTACCGCGCAATCCTAGTTCTTTCACCACATTGTAGAGCGAAGTGGAAACGAGGCCTCTCGCTCCCACTTCGACGGCAAATACCCGTACTGTGTAAGCCTCGTTTCTCCTCGAACCGGCTGCTAAATCACTGTACTTCTCGAGCTTGTACAAATGATTCTCCTCCATACGTGACTCAAACGGGACAGTCAACTCAATCAGGATGAGCTGCCGTTTTTGCACAGAATGGAGAACGATGTCCGGTCGCAGGCCGGTTTTACGGATCAACTCGCGGTACCGTTCATGGCCTGGCAGATCAACCGCCAGTAACCAGTCCCTCGCAGAGTCTAGCACAGATGGAGCGAATGCGTTTTGGTTGACCTTACCCTTTGGAACCTGCCCAGCCTTGAGGAAACGAATGGGGACGATGCTAGAACTGGCTCTGGCGTTAGCCCTCATTCTAGCCTGGTCGACAACGGCTGCTAACTCTTTTAGCACCTTGTTGTGTCGCCATGTGTATCGGCCTTGACCTAGGGCTCTCCTGCACGCGGACAGGACGTGCTCAAGAGTTAGAAAAACCGAAGTATATTTCAACTTTACATAACCACTTGCGATAAACACACAGAGGACATTGCGGCGATTAACCTTCATCAGTAGAACAATAACTAAATTAAAACACACATACAAACACAAAGCAACACACATAAACAATGAACTGACAGAAACGACTACATTTGGGTATTCAGATATTGTCTCAAAAAAACGGCCAATTACTGCCTTTATTTCACCACTTTTGTGGTGTAGGCAGGGAGGTAATTATTACTTCTCGTCCTGTTTAGGATGAAATTTTTCGTGTTTTGAAGCCCTACTCTGGCTTGTGCCAAGCGCTGCAATATAGCCTGGCCATAAATATGACCTAAAGGCTGAACACGGTTTCTGGGACCTCTCCACGGTGATCCTCATCCACATGGTGGCACATTGTGTCATCGGGTGTTTATCGCTTGTGTAATGTCCTGATGGGGTAAAAAGTCAGTCAGTCAGTCAGGAAGGGAGGTCTTTGAGTCTGAGGATTTACGGCCTCATAGCTAGTGCTGTCGCCACGACTGTGCAGGTGAGGATTCTATTTTGCCACTGACAGAAACGAAACCCCAACCTTACCGAGAATTCGACCCGGGTCTCCTGCATGAGAGCCACGCGTTCTAACCGTTCGGCCAGCCGCTTCTCTGGATATTGTATAAATAAATAAAACTTAATAGCAATGAAGGAAATAATTGTAGAAAGTATGAAAAGCATATCTGAACCACTGTGAATAGCATAAAGAACAAAAAATAAAATAGAGCAAGAGGTAGACATATTCCTGCAGCCGAAGGATTCACAGCAAAGTCAGCAACGACTGGAGCCATACCTCTGCTATCAACCAATAAACTGCACCCTGCGTGTTTCTGGACTTTATTTTGGGGCGAGAGAGGGGAAGAAGGAGACAGAAAAGACGCACTGCCACCCTAACAATGATGTCGTAAATGACTATCTTATCTATAGGTGTTTCCTTCCAACTCAGCGTTCATCTACCTGAAAGGCATGGCACCAACAGTCTGCATAATAAGTCAGATCAGTAAAACGGATTTGCATGCAAAATTCAAAGCCTGGAAGAGTACTGAAGTCTAGAAGTGGACAAACATCTAGAACTTCCCACCGAAGTTTACAGCAGCTTGTGAACGGCGTCGACGGTGATAAGGATGATGATGATCATCGTCATTATTATAATTAATAATAATTATAGTAAGACCAATAAGTTGCCTTAAAGAATACGTGTCTGTATTACAAACCACACTGGCGCCAGAATCTGCGAGCTCAGGCCTTTCGAGCTCCCCGCCTACTAAAATATTTTATACAAGGGACTAATCTGCATCATTTCTTCAGGCATAGAAATGCTCTTAAAATGTATTTATGTATACATTGCATATTTTTTATATATATATATATTTGTCATTCAGCATCATATTTTGATATGCATGCAGTGTGGCGTTGGTAGTCATGTCTATCCGCTACCTTCTATCTCGTGTACTTTTTAATCAGTCAAACTGTCAAGCATCTTTTCTCTTGGTCTCCCTCTGCCTCTACTCCCCTCCAACATTCCTGCTGTCCTGATGTACTCCAGTTTTCTCCTTCTCATTTAGAATAGTACTTATTAATGTTATGATCATTGTCCTAATTCTATTATTATTGCTATGCTCTTTAACTGGGATTAAGCGTCTAGATCCATTTTTAGTTGCGGGGGGGGGGGGGCTTAGCACATCACCCCCTCCCCGCTTTACTTTTTAAAGGAGTCGGCGCTGCTGACAGACACTTTTCTGTGATCCAGGAAAGGGCCCCAGCATTTGGGACACGTTCGCTCACACCAACAGAATAGCCCATAACGAGACCGGGGACGTGGCTTGTGACAGCTACCACCTCTTCCAGAGGGACGTCGAGATGCTCCAGGAGTTAGGGGTGAGTATCATTACTGCATTTCTTCTTCTTTTTGTTCTTCTTCTTCTTCTTCTTCTTCTTCTTCTTCTTCTTCTTCTTCTTCTTCTTCTTCTTCTTCTTCTTCTTCTTGTTCTTGTTCTTGTTCTTGTTCTTGTTCTTCTTCTTCTTCTTCTTCTTCTTCTTCTTCTTCTTCTTCTTCTTCTTCTTCTTCTTCTTCTTCTTCTTCTTCTTCTTCTTCTTCTTCTTCTTCTTCTTCTTCTTCTTCTGCTGCTGCTTCTTCTTCTTCTTCTTCTTCTTCTTCTTCTTCTTCTTCTTCTTCTTCTTCTTCTTCTTCTTCTTCTTCTTCTTCTTCTTCTTCTTCTTCTTCTTCTTCTTTCTTTTTCTTTTTCTTCTTCTTCTTCTTCTTCTTCTTCTTCTTCTTCTTCTTCTTCTTCTTCTTCTTCTTCTTCTTCTTCTTCTTCTTCTTCTTCTTCTTCTTCTTCTTCTTCTTCTTCTTCTTCTTCTTCTTCTTCTTCTTCTTTTTCTTCTTCTTCTTCTTCTTCTTCGCGTTCATCGACTGCAGTTCTTTGTGTTTACCCACCTTTGGACTTTAGTTTTGTTCCAGAACCTGGGTATTGTGCGCAAACCTGGAAACACAGATCTGACTTACATGCAGTTTGTTGCTTCCTTGCCTCTCAGCCAGAAGCACTGCGACTTCGAAGGAATTCCCCAGTTAGTCGACTCTTACGAAATGCTTGTAGTGCACGCTGTGGGTATATTCTTGTTTCTCCAAAATGGAGTCCCGAAACCTGCACGGATATTTCATAGTACATTTCACCCCAGCCATAGATTTAATGTCACACCAGTAATGCTGATAAATCATGCACGTTTATTTAACTGGTGTCTGTGCAGAACGTCGGCTCTGTGGCTAAGTCGATGAGAACGCTTCGCTTCGAAATGCCGGGATGCCGGGTTCGATCCCAGTTGCGGGCAATGCGCCTTGCGTTGGTTGCGACAGTGGTATCAAGAAAGCCGACCGTCCAGTAAGCAATGGCAAACTACTGGACGTAAATTTGCCAAGAAAAACCACACAACAGCCAGGGGCTGTTAGGGTTGGTCCTGCAACGTCCTGTAAAGGATACGCAACTAACTAACTGTGCAGAACAGAGGGAGTTAGAGGGTAAAGGGTGGATCGTTAGTAGAGAACTAAACACATTCTAGTGAATCAAGTGGTGAAGACAAGAAGCTGGCGTTGGAAAGAAACTTGAATGGAATGTCTTTACAATAGAACACATAGTAGAGTATAAATAAGGGCAGCCAAGAAACAAGCGAAAAAGGGAACTGGGAAAGGAAGTCACAACGTTAGTGAGGAAACAGAATGAGCTGCATGCGACAGCAAAAGATTGGACGACTTGGCGGGAGTTAGTTGAGGGCTTATGCTCCTCTGGGGGGTCTAGAGCAGGAGCAGAATCTTCAGTGCTTTCTTACTATCCTACCCCAAGCAAGAAAAATGTACAAGTCACGGGACAGTCTAATATTTCAGGGGATGGTACATAGACTGCATGAATTCATGGGACCTAGGCTGCATGCAGTCGTGGTACCTAGGCTACACTCTCTCGTGGGACGTAGGTGGGTTGGGGTTAGGGCCAGTTCTAGATGTTTTGGGGTCGTTAAATGCATCAGAAAGCCAGGAAACCCAGTCTTACCACCCTCCTAAATGTTAAAATGTCCTGTGACGTCATATGCGGGTAGAATGTAACCAAAAAACGGAATCTTCTTCTATCTTAGATATTTGTCTCGTACCAACATCCTAATTTATCTAATCGGTTTACGGTTTTCAATTTTGTGTTTGTGTTTGGAAAAATTTAATGGTGCGTTTCCATGTTCTTGCCCGTTATTCTTTTGTGTCATTTGTATCTAGAACTGTGACTTCTTTATCTTTTTCATCACTGCGAGCCATTGCAAAATATAGCTGCACATATCACCTGCCTCCTTTGATCTCTCCGACTGACCTCTCATTTCAGCTGTCGACAGTTTCTTCTTCTTCTTCTTCTTCTTCTTCTTCTTCTTCTTCTTCTTCTTCTTCTTCTTCTTCTTCTTCTTCTTCTTCTTCTTCTTCTTCTTCTTCTTCTTCTTCTTCTTCTTTTTCTTCTTCTTCTTCTTCTTTTTCTTTGCCAGTCCTGAAAAAGGTGGTTGACTGCAAGGCTGCGAGATCTGCCCTTTTCGGGTTAACACATCCATTTTCAGCAAAACTTTAATTTGTCACTTTTTACGACATGCTTGTTAAGGGCCCTACCCACCGCCAACATGCCATTTAGGCCACCCCCTCCCTCCCATCTGCAATTTAAGCTAGTAACTTAGTCGGGTGGGTGCAATGACTTCAGAGCCAGCGCTGTGCCAAAGTGGCCAAGCATTTGATTCACGCTCCGAAGATCATGAGTTCGTTTCAGGACGGGTGCAATTTTTAACCATACCTCTGTGGATCCTTGCTGGTGCCACAGAATTTGTGCTAAGTGCGATGCTAGCCGTTTGACGTAGAGAGACCGAGCTTTGTTGGGATAAAACCCGATGCAATGAAACCGACACTCTGGTCTTTAACTGTAACCTACTCATGGTTCTCTTATGTTACTTTGCAGGTCGATTTTTACCGATTCTCTATTGCTTGGAGCCGAGTTCTACCAGATGGTACAATAGGCTCAGTCAACCAAGCGGGAATTGCCTACTACAACCGACTCATTGATGCTCTGCTGGCTAAGAAGTAAGGTTTGCTTTTATAATTGCAGGTAATGTTTGTTTGTTTTAGTATCCAGAAGCCATGAGTCGCTAACCCTTAGGCTCGGTATTATGGATATCGCAACCTTTCGGCCTTGATTCCATTGTAAATACCGTAAATCTGGGAGA
Organism: Candidula unifasciata; assembly: GCA_905116865.2. Lineage (NCBI taxonomy): Eukaryota > Metazoa > Mollusca > Gastropoda > Stylommatophora > Geomitridae > Candidula > Candidula unifasciata. The sequence goes on along the minus strand of CAJHNH020008561.1, from coordinate 218,635 downwards.
AAATGTGGCTTTCCTGCCTACACCCGGGATTGAACCCGGACCGCAAGGAGTTCGTCACCCGGTCTCCGCGCAATCCGGTTTAGCCAACTACGCTAGAGAGCCGGGCATTGCAGGTATTCAACTTTACAGGACGTTTTAGAACTAGCGCCAGCATTTGTTTGGCTGTTGTGTTTTTTCTAGGCAAATTTAACGGTTGGCTCTTCAGATTTATTCGAACCATTAACTGTTGCTAACGTCTTATACCTAATTTTTCAATTTCTTTTCCTGTTTTCCCTCCTGGTCCTTAGCCATTTCCTTAATCGCCTCCTCCTTCTCCTTCCCTCATCATCATCGTCATCATCATCATCTCATCCTCATTCGTCTTTTTCTTATTTTTTATGTTTCTACTTCTCCTTCTTCCTCCTCCTCCCCTCCTCCTTTTCCTCCTCTTTATCATCATCTTCTTCTTCTTCTTCTTCTTCTTCTTCTCCTCCTCCCCTCATCTTTGTCAGCATCCTCTTTTTCTTTGTCTTCTTATCATTTTTCGTATTATTATCATTCCTTATCCTCCGCCTCATCCTCTTCAACATCGTCGTCTTCTTCCTCCTCCTCCTCTTTTTCTATTCTTTTGCTTCTTCTTCACCTGCTTCTTCTTCTGCTTCTTTGGGGGTTTTTTTCCCACGTGTTTCTTATTCTCTTTTTCATTCTCCTTTCCACATAATATCTGCAAAGAAGTCTGAAGCCTTATGGAGGTGTCCGGCGTGTGGCTACTTATATTATTCAGTAACTTACAACATATATCATGAGATATGTCCTGGACATCTTAATGGAACACTGATATCTTCCACAGCATTACTCCTATGGTGACGCTGTATCACTGGGATCTACCTCAAGCTCTCCAGGATAGGGGAGGTTGGAAGAACGACGAGATCGTAGACCTGTTTGGAGAGTACGCTAGACTGGTTTTCGAACAGTTTGGAGACAGGGTATGTGTGGGGAGTAACTCGTATGTGTTGTTAGGATAGAGCATGTATTTAGGAGACATGGTGTATGTGTGGGAGACAAGGAATAGTTGTGAGAGACACAGTATATGTGTGGGAGACTGTGTGTATGTGTGTGTGTGTGTTAAGTGTGTGTAGGATACAAGGTATGTGAACGGGAGTCATGGTATGTATGAAGAATACATGGTGTGTGTGGGAGACAGTGTATATATATGTTTATGAGACAGGATAGGAATGTAAATATGTGGGAGATATGATAACTGCCTGTGTGAATTGAAAACATAATGCGTGTGCTCGACTCATATTTTTATAGAGCAGTCGACCCTGCAGATGATGGACCGCAGAAATATCAGAAAGACTGAAAAGTAGTCAACACGAAGCGAACAGAAGGGCCAGTTCTACAGATCTCTTCCTCCCCTGACGCCGCGAGTCATTCCAGGGTAGAGAAAAGAATAGGAAGAAGTCGGCACTTGGTGGTGAAGTGGTTAACGCCACGCTGGTTGCCTTTGATGTGCGGATCTAACCTCTCATTCATTCAACAGACAAAAAGAATTACCAGCAAAGCTCTGTAGAGAGCTTCGAGCAAGGCAAGGCACTTAAGACGCCTTAGTCATCCACTGCACCTAGGTCCATTGCCAATCGTCTCGATATTGTCTTGCTATTGGATCAAGATGGACACAGGCGAGAGAGTTAGGTCGACGAATTGCGCAACTCTTCATCACTTAAATTGAAGTCTTTGAGCAAGTCACTTTCATCCACATTATACTTTGGATGAAAGTGGTCTTTATCACCCGTGATGGACGAACAACACACAACATACGTATAGACTTCAAATAAAAACCTACTACCCTCTGTGCATAACGCAGTCGTAAACAGTCCGTCACAGAAGTCAGACACCTCTTCTTCTGTTAGGTAGTTGCGTTTCCTTTGCATGAAGCTGCAGAACCAACCACAGCATTTTTTAGCTGCTGTGATTTTTGTAGACAAATTTTAAGTTCAGTAGTTTGCCATTACTGTCTTCACAGTCACTTCTAGATACCACTGTCAAAACCAACGCAAGACTTTCTGCTGCCAAAGCGCCTGAAGCTTGGATCGAACCTGGCAGTCCCGGCATTACCACCGCGTTCTTTCTCAACGCCTAATCCACAGATGCCAACACGTCTAATGTACCCAGGGAGTAATGGGCCCTTTCCCACGCTTTCATGCGTATCTGGGCACACAGTATTACAAATTAGTTGCGTATCCTTTACACGACGTTGCAGAACCAACTTCAGCATTTTTTTTTATTTTTTTTTTATTTTATGGTTATTCTAGGCATAAGTTACGTCCAATAGTTTGCCATTGCCTCTGGACAGTCGGCTCTCAATACCACTATCGAAAACAATGCAAGGCCTGCAGATGGGGTTCAACCCGGCACCCGGCATTACGAAGCGCGTTCGCAACGCCTAAGCCACAGTCGCAAATATTAGACTTATTTTTATAGAACAATCGGCACTTGATGTGTGGTGTGGTCAACATCACGCTGGCCGCCTTTACTTCCAAGGACTTCTTCATCTGGTACATATTTATGGATGCGTCCAACTGGAGTCAGTTCAACAATTTTTTAAAGAAAATATGGTTCCATACAGATTTTAACCTATAGATCTAGGGCCCCAACATCATGGAAACTTCTGTGTACCTGCAGATGACTGACTGACACAATGTGCCACCATGTGGATGAGGATCACCGTGGAGAGGTCCCAAAAACCGCGTTCAGCCATTAGGCCATATTGCAGCCCCTGGCATGAGCCAGAGTGGAGCTTCAAATAACGACAAAGGGAAAATTAGTAGTATACCTGCAGATGACACTCAGTTTAATTTCTCCATCTTCATCCCTGCAGGTGAAGACCTGGATCACATTCAACGAAGCCTACGTAATCAGCTGGCTAGGCTACGGCGTCGGGGCCTTCGCTCCAGGCATTAGCGAGCCTGTTGATGGGGTCTATCGTGTGGCCCACAACATAATTCGCTCTCACGTGAAGGCCTACCATATCTTCAAGGACAACTTCAAGAACAAGTACGGGGGTAGGTTTGGCGAAATTCTGTTCATAAAGTGCATTGATAACTATGAATCTCTTTTAACTACCGAGGAAAGATGCAAAATGCCATGGTTCAATGGTCATCATCTTTCTCGATCTGCCTCACCTTCTTCTGCAGTTCTACAGTTGATCTTTGCAGTCGTCACAATATACTGCAAAGCCTCCAGAATCACGTAATCTAAGAAAGTCGTCATCTATAGTATCTAATCTGACTGCTGCTTTAATTCCTATTTACAATTTTCAGTACACATTGATTTTAGTTTGGATCGACATGCGATCCAAGAGCAAGTATTTACTGATGACTCAAAATTTTAAAATTAAAAATAGTGGCCCAGAGGACGTTATGTAGAGAAGCTCTATCTCTCTACAAAATTACGCCTGGCCAAATCAGAAGGAGCTGAAACCAGGGAGGAAACATCCAAAAAATAAAAATGCAAGAAGAACACAGTTGACAAGAGGATAGGGAATGAGCAGGCTGATTTGGAGGAAAGAAGCATTAAGCAAAGACAGCGAAAATACCAGAACTTTAGCCATGAAAATGGCGCAAAGAAAAACAAGACCCTTAACACAGCTAGAGACTGTTGACAACTTCGGCTAGCTAGCAGCACGTTGAACGTGGTTAGGCTTTTGATTTTTTCTTAAAAGGAATTGCAATTGGAATGGGATCACTTATTTGAGAACCAGCCAACATCATAGCAAACCTGCATACCCGCAGCAAATGCCTGAAGGAGTAGATGCTAACCGCTCCCGTATACACACGTTGTTGTGTCGTCCTCTTATACTTCCCTGCTTGCCGGATCCACTCTGGATTTGACGTTCACACACTCTTACATACGTTATTGAATCTAACCTCGTGCCTTCCGTCAGCATTTGTTCATAAATAGTCTTCAGGGGGTCGTCTTTGTGCAGTACGCGTGTTACTGTAGCTATCATTTGTGAAACCCACACCCCTTTCCCCGCCCCCCTCCCCCCCCCCCCCCCCCGCCCAACCCCTAAAAAACCTATTGAACGTCACGAACAGTACAGACATGTGAGATGAATGGTTGCAGTCCACTAGGCAGACCAAGAAGACGATGGAGAAATAATGACCAGGCCGACCTGCAATAACATGGTGTCACCAGCTGGAAAGAAAAGGACAACTAGAGAGATGAATGGAGGCGGAGGATGTCTGCAGCAATGAACCTCAAGGGCTCGGAATGCAAAAGAAGAAGAGGAAGAAGAAGAAGAAGAAGAAGAAGAAGAAGAAGAAGAAGAAGAAGAAGAAGAAGAAGAGGAAGAAGAAGAAGAAGAAGAAGAAGAAGAAGAGGAAGAAGAAGAAGAAAGAAGAAACGAAGAAAGAAGAGAGAAGAAGAAGAAGAAGAAGAAGAAGAAGAAGAAGAAGAAGAAGAAGAAGAAGAAGAAGAAGAAGAAGAAGAAGAAGAAGAAGAAGAAGAAGAAGAAGAAGAAGAAGAAGAAGAAAGAAGAAGAAGAAGAAGAAAAAGAAGAAAAAGAAGAAGAAGATGAAGAAAAAGAAAAGAAGAAGAAAAAGAAGAAGGAGAGGCGGAGGAGGATGAAGAAGGAGAAGAAGAAGAAGAAGAAGAAGAAGAAGAAGAAGAAGAAGAAGAAGAAGAAGAAGAAGAAGAAGAAGAAGAAGAAGAAGAAGAAGAAGAAGAAGAAGAAGAAGAAGAAGAAGAAGAAAAAAAGAAAAAAGAAGAAGCAACACTTTAGGATTTGAACTTAAGACTTTCGAATCAGCAGGCAAATGTCTAGCCAGTGCTCGTAGGTACATGTATTATTGGACTTTAAAAAATCTAGTTTGTAGTCTTGCATATTTTTGTTTTTTCCCTAAACCAGAAGCAGCTGGGTATAGCTTTTCTGGTTTAGTATCGTTAGCGTCGCGGCCCTTCAGCTTCGGTGCCACGTACACCGGTAATCTGGGAAATATGCGGCTTTTATGCTATCCCCCGCCTCAAACCTTTGACCGGACATGCATGGGGATTGTCACCCGACGTCCAAAGCGCTATCAACTACCCATATTATTAGAGCTGCTTTATCAGAAAAATTATCTAAATATTATGAAGGTTGGTTTGTGAGTGAGTGAGTGAGTGACTTTCTACCCTACTAGGACATCACACAAGCGATAAACACCCGATGACACAACGTGCCACCATGTGGATGAGGATCACCGTGGAGAGGTCCCAGAAACCGCGTTCAGACATTTGGCCATTTTTATGGCCTGCCTATATTGCGGCCCCTGGCAAAAGCCAGAGTGGGGCTTCAAAAAACAAAAAATTAAGTCCTGAAAAGGACGTAAACAGTAATATAGGTTTGTACTGGTACTGGTGTTGCTAAAAAAAAACGAAAAACTTCTTGCCTCTTTCAACCGGCTCCTAGATTGAGCTTTGGTTATATCGAAGCGGTGTTTTGTTGTCTGGAGTTTTGTTATCCAGTTATAGTCGTTTCTGTTGTGGCGATTTACATTTCTGCCTGAGGTTAGTTGCTTCTGTCAGAGTGAGGTAGGGTGGGCGTGGCTGGCGGCGGACATATGTCATCTGGTTGTGGGCTGTGAGGTTTCTCAGGGCTGGTGGGGCGTGGTTGTTCAGCTGTCATGGCGGCTTGTGAGGTTTTCATTGGTTGCTGCATGTTGGCTTTCAACTTGCTACTTCACGTGGGCGTCGTTTCCGTTTGAGTGGGCTGCTATCTTCGTTTTGTTGTTTCTTATGCTTTCGAGTTGAAGATGCCGGGTGGCTTCTTTGAGTTGCTTCACCTCCTTTGTTGATTGCTGCGAAGTCGCCTTTCAGGCATTCCTTGAGGATGTATAGGTCTTGTGTGCACTTCTTCTCTAGATCTCCGGGTTTCACGTGTGCGTCGTGGATCTGCCTTTTTTCTGTCTTTTTCTTTTCTTCGCGTTTTCTCTAGCTTCTATCACTCTGTGCGTGGCTTCGATTACACAGCTGAGTTTGTCGCATTCATTGTTTGTCTCGGCTACCTCTGCTTTTGTTTTTGTCAGGTCTTTCTTGATGGTGGCTATCTCGGAAAGTATACTTTTCTGGTTGTCTTTCAGTTTCTTTGGCGGCTACTGCGTCTGTTTCCTTTAACTTCTTGAGGTCGGTTAGATTTGCCATCAATTCTGTTTTGAACTTCGCCATTTCTGTATTTTCCTCCTCGAGTTCTCCTTTGGGTCTCGAGAGATGCCTGCAGGATGCTTTCGCAGGTCTATCATCTCGTCCCTGTCCTGAGTCCTGAGTGCCACGATTCGTGCGTTCTCTTCTCGCAGGGATTTGATTTCGTCTCTCAGCTGCGTAATGACGTTGTTGTTCGCAACTGTCGGACTGGGCGCCTGATATCTTTGCTTCGGCTCTGGATTGTGTGTGGTCCTGGTGGTGGAATTCGCCATCGCTCTCTTGACTTCTTTCAGGTACGGGCAACCCATGTACCTGGCGCTGTGTGCACCGGAGCAGTTGGAACATCTTCTGCTTGCGTTCGGCTTTTTAAAGTCAGGGTCCACTTTTTGCCAGAGGGCATTCCCTGAATAGGTGAGGGCCGGAGCAGTACCGGCACGATGGGCTGCTGCGGCATGACGAGGCAGAGTGCCACGCCTTGTTGCAGCGAGAGCACTGCAAAACTTCTGTGGTGTAGGCTCCCGGTCGTTGCTGCTGCTGCCTGAGTGGGCGGGTGTTGCTCGGTTCCTGCGCCACGACTGGGGCGGCTTCTGGGAAGACGGGTGCCTCGATAGGGCCCACATCCAGGGCTGGCGGCGTCTGGGTGTGTGTGAGGCTGGTGTCTCCTCCGGGTCGTCGACCGGTTCTGGCATCGTCAGTCTGGTGCGGCGACAGGTGCTTCCTCCTTTTTGGCTGAGGATTGCTCTGGTGTCCCGGCGCTGGGACCGGATTCTTCTTACCACGGGCCATGGTTTCGTGTGGCTGAGGCTGGTAAGTCGGGCGGCAATTGATTGCTCGGTCCCTGCAGAGTCTGGCAAGGCTTGTTAGAGTATCCTAAAAAGGACACCCAAGCGTGCTTTTTTCCGCAGTTCTCGAGACAATCGTTAAAAAAAACTGGCTGGTATGGCAGGCTCCTCAACAATGCTGTGTTCCCGGGCCGCTAATAACCCACCCGCAGACGAATAACAATAGTCTAGTCGAGCCAAAACTCAGCCGAATGTCAAGCGAGTTCTGACCAGTATCTGGCTATTGATAATCTGGCTGCGAATGGATAGTTACCAGCTGACGAGAGACACGTGGCTGAATCGGGCGGTAAAGCGAGCGAGCGAGAGAGAGCTGTGTCCGACTGGGCTGTCTCGGGGATAGGTTTGTGAAACTGGGAATGCTTTTAAACTATGTTTATGACGGCATTGTGTTAGTCTACATCGTGATGTCAAATGCTTAACACTCTTGACATCCTTAATAACAAGATTAACAGGTTATAAGACAGTGGCACTATCACTGTAATGTATGACACACTTTTAGGGTCTTTATTTGACGTCTCCTCGTATATCGCTTAAAACAAAGTTATTGTAACAACTTTACTGACAAAATGCGACCACACATGGTTATTTCCCTTAGTAATGTCGACTTTTGCCACCAGGCATCGTTATTTCCCTTGCTAATGTCGACTATCGTTACCATGTACGGTTATTTCCCTTGGTAATGTTAACGGTTATGACCATACATCCACAAATGGCTATTTCCCTAGGTAACGTTGGCATCACATTGGACATTGAGTGGAAGGAACCGCTTACTGATTCCTTGAAAGACGCCATTGCAGCAGAGAGAGCCATACAGTTTAAGTTAGGCTGGTGAGTATAATATACTGCTGTTGTTGTACCTCTAAAACGGTGCCGGAACTGGGAATAAGGCTCTTTAAATCCTTCTGTGGACAACTTTATTGCCGTTTAATTTCGTCCTTTTTAGGACGAAATTTTTTGTTATTTGAAGCCCCACCCTGGCTTTTGCCAGGGGCCGCAATATAGGCAGGCCATAAATATGGCCAGATGTCTGAACGCGGTTTCTGGGACCTCTCCACGGCGATCCTCATCCACATGGTGGCACTTTGTGTCATCGGGTGTTTATCGCTTGTGTGATGTCCTGGTGGGGTAGAAAGTCAGTCAGTCAGTGGACAACTTCTATATAAAATTTGCAAGACGGTTAAATGTCTCTTACCCGAACAATGAATAGAAGTTCTCGTTTTAAGTTTTTGTTTACACGTTCCATGCTTTTCATATATACAGGTTTTTTCCTCCAAATAATCGATACATTTTCATGTATGTATATTTCCTTTTACATACATCATCATCATCATCAGGTGCCTTGCCGACCGGCGTGGGCGACCATGCCTCTCCATAATCTGCGATCTCCTGCAGCATGTATCAGTTCGTGTGCCGACACACCTCCATGCCATGCAACAAGACTGTCAAGCATCTTCTCTCTTTGTCTTCCTCTATCTCTCCTTCCACATATCTTTCCAGTGGTCACAACATGTTCTATTTTCCCTCTTCTCATAACATGGCCGAAAAATGATGACTGTCTCCTTCTGATGTCTGTGATAAGTTGTCTTCGGTCTTCCGCCTCTTTCAAAACCTCTTGGTTGCTCTTTTTGGCTGTCCAAGGTATTCTAAGCAGTCTTCTGTAAAACCACATCTCCGAGGGATCCAGAAATTGTTTCTTGAACATCCATACATATTAATTGTATATATATATATATATATATATATATATATATATATATATATATATATATATAGAGAGAGAGAGAGAGAGAGAGAGAGAGAGAGAGAGAGAGAGAGGGGGGGGGGGAAACAGGATCTAAAGTTTACAAATTTACAATAGAGGTTATATGTGTTAAATGCAGCCATCTGCTGCTCAGCAAACATATAAGCAGTAGCCGAACTCATCCCACACATTAAGTTTGAACTGTAGGGTCCTTAGTAGCGCGAGCATGCGTTCTTGAGTTTGTTCTGATCAAACACAAAAAGGTAAGAGAATTTACCAAGCTAAGGAAAGGATTGATTTGATACAGCGTACTCTGGGACCCAGAGAGGTAATTCTTCTGATTAATGATTGATTACTTATTAAAGAATCGACATCCTAGCGCACCAGGCATAATAATTAATTATTCAGACACAAATGAATGCTTTGGGTTGGTCTGAGACACTGAAAATCAAACAGGGGCAGATTACGAAACTATTTTACGGTTGCTATTGTTAATTTAGTGGGGTGGCGTGGTGGGGGGGGGGGGGGGAGCAACAGTTGACTACATTCCACGATGTAAGAACATCTTAGGTTATAATTGTGATCTGCTTTCATTTAATATCTCACACTGTTATGTCAGGATTTGGTCGGGGTCCCCCCCCCTCCCCCCCGACTCCCCCCCCCCCAATCCTTTCCTTCCCAACTGTGGGATGTTGTAACTCTGAATATGGCTCAGTCCTCCATTCTTGTCCTGAGGTCTAGATGAAGAGGTCTACTTTTCATGTCCATTTGTCCTCGATTCTAGTCCTGTGTTCTAGATGAGGGGTCCACTTTTGATGTCAATTTTTCACTATTCTGGTCATGTGGTCCAGATGAATGTTCTACTTTTCGCGTGTATTTTCCTCCATTTTGGTCCTTTGGTCCTGACGTAGGTCCTTTTTTTTGGTGTCCATTTTCCTTATTCTGGCCCTGTGTTCCAGATGAGGTGTCCACTTTTCACGAAAATGTTTCTCTATTGTGGTCCAGTGGTCAAGACGAGGGCACAACTTTTCCTGTCCATTTTTCTCTCATATCTAGGTGGGACTGTGTAATGTGTCTGTACTCCTGTTAGTCCATGTGGTGGTTTTCTTGATGCGTCCTGTCTTCTGTCCTTGATATCTCGTCCTCATTCATTTTCTTGCTGGGTGTCCGTCACATTGTTTAGTCTTGATATGGCTCGGTCCAACTGAGCGTTCCGTTCCACAGTAACACACAGCTATTTAGGGTACCCTAAGGCTAAAAAGTAAGTAACCTGAGGCCCAGTGTAGTGGCTGGGACAAGTTGTTTATAGCAAGGATAAGATAGATTTCCTCGTTGATTTGCAGGTTTGGCAACGCCATATTTTCCGGAAGTGGCGATTACCCACAAGTCATGAAAGAATTCATTGCAGAAAAGAGCCAACGACAAGGTTTCGCTACAAGCCGACTTCCGGAGTTTACTGATAGCGAAAAGGAGCAGAACAAAGGTAACTATGTCAGTTATACATTATTGTACATGTTATGAGGAGGATTGGACTACAAAACTTAGTAACGTCTGATAAGATTAATTGAAAGGGGAAGGCAAGTATATACTCAAATGCCCATGTCTGTTACAGAAGAAAAACATTAAAATGTCAGCCAAGTTAAACCAGCTGGCAGCAGCATTCAGTTATAATTGTGGTCTGGATTATTTGTGCCAAGTGCATTGGCTGAGATTGGAGTATTATTGAGCTTGATGGGGCTTTGTGTCGCTGACCGGATGAACTTAAATTTCTTGGTCCCACTGTGGTCCTATTATCCTTGTTGTGTAGCTTGCCCCCCCCCCCCCCCCCCCCCCCCCCCCCCCCCCCCTCTCCCCACTCACACTTTTTGTGTGTGTATTGACAAGTGATAAGTGTACATGTTTTATTTTCTGCCCGGTTGCATTTTGTTCGTGTATCCAATTACATGGTCCTGAGTCGGTTCTGTCTTGTTAATAATCCTTGCTACTCACAGAATCACCACTCCTCCCCCCCCCCCCTCTCCCAAGGAAGAGACAACACTGTAACAGCTTAACCGTTCTGCACTCCATATTGATTGTTTTAAAAAGTTTGAATATTAAAAGTGTCAAAGGAACTGCATCAGTTTTTTTTTTAAATAATTTTTTTTTGTATGCTGGAGAGCTCCGGACCTGTAAAAATCAATTCATGTTTCTTCTTTTTTGCTATCGGCTTCGTATGCTCTGGTCAGCCCATCAGCTGGGTTGCCTCTAGGAACTCACGTATCAGTTGCAGGTCATTCATGGTTCCTCGTAGCTTGCTCTGCATACTTTGCTTCTGAGGCCAGATTTCTTTTCGAAGCTGTAGGTAGAGTGGGCACGTCTACAGAATATAATCAGGTATTTGTAGTCCTGTCTGACAGGCACACAACGGGAATGTACAACCCATATTTTATGCATGTGTTAGTTAGGCCTGCAGTTTCAAATTCATGTTTGATCTTAAGGTTCTTTTAGGTGTTTTCCTGAAACTGTAATATGGATTAGGCAACACGTGGTGATGTGGCTGGGATGGTTGGTGTGGTTCACCTGTTACTGTACATGGTATTATTTACTGGCTGGTTTAGCTATTTGGGTTCGAAATTAAAAAGAGAAAATGAATGGCTAAATCTGTCTTCAATAAGATGAGCACATTACTTACAGCTAAAGGGATAACAAAAAAAATAAAAACACACACACTAAAAATACAGAACACGCTTTCAAAATCATACTGGAGGAAAAGATCGATGGCAAGAGAGCAAGAAGTTGGCAACAATACAAGTGGGAGGAAAACACCAAGAGGTGGACAGGCTGCAGTCTGAAAGAGTACACAACTAGGTCAAGAGACAGATTATGTTAGAGATCCATTGCAGCGAAACCTCACTGTGGAGACGGCACTGGATTGATTTAGTGATATTGACAGGTCGAAAACATAAAGCTGATCATATCCATGATTCTGGTGATAGTGTGAGGTCACATGATGACGATGTATGCCCCATTGCTCTCTAAGCGATGGACTCACTTTCTCATCGTCGAAATAGGTAGTTTAAAAACGTATCGCTTTCTATACCTTTTATTCACAAATGGTGGAAACAGGCCATCAGTCAAATCAGACAAGTAGCTCTATCCTGGGCTATTGAATGCAGCTTTCCCCTTGCCCTACCCATATTTTTAAGTTCACTCTCTAGTTCACATCTCCATGTATTTTGTGGCCGCCTTTATTATGTTCATGGCCATCTCCAGCAGTTAGGCCAAACAGCTCAGACGGGAATCCCTTTTTTGAGCTGTTCGGTCTGACTGCTGGAGTTGGCCATGATTCCAACATTCCAGGTGTCAGTTCTAGATATTTTCATTGCTGAAAGGAGGTACGTCGACTACAAGAATTCTTTGAGTTTTCGCCGCCTCGTGTCATCAATCTTCTTTTAGAAGGGATTCATACCCCCCCCCCTCCCCTCCCACACCAACCTCCCTCTTGGTTCACTGGGCATTTCCTGTTCCTCTATTTGACGTGTACATGGCTGGCTGGGGTTGTTTTTACTGCTGTTTTTACAGGATCCCTCTGTCGCCTCTTTTGACATGCCTGGTATAGTACAGTGTTACTATTCTTTCATTCCCGCGAGGGCTCCTCAACACACAGGCGAAGAAAACGTGTCAGGGGCTAAATCAAACAAACAAAAACAAAAAAAACAAAGTTAATCATCCGTTTCTCCGTGGTCTTCTCTAGGTGCCTATGACTTTATTGGAATAAACCATTATACATCCAACCTGATCGGCAACAAACCTAACCCGGATTCGGTGCCAAACTACCAGGAGGATCAGGACATCGACATCAAATCGGATCCCTGTTGGGGAGTGTAAGTCATTGTTTCATCATTGACCATTAGTTGCTGGGGAGTGTAAGTCATTGTTTCATCATTGACCATTAGTTGCTGGGGAGTGTAAGTCATTGTTTCATCATTGACCATTAGTTGCTGGGGAGTGTAAGTCATTGTTTCATCATTGACCATTAGTTGCTGGGGAGTGTAAGTCACTGTTTTATCATTGACCATTAGTTGTTGGGGAGTGTAAGTCATTGTTTCATCATTGACCATCAGTTGTTGGGGAGTGTAAGTCACTGTTTTATCATTGACCATTAGTTGTTGGGGAGTGTAAGTCACTGTTTTATCATTGACCATTAGTTATTTGGGAGTGTAAGTCACTGTTTTATCATTGACCATTAGTTGCTGGGGCGTGTAAGTCACTGTTTTATCATTGACCATTAGTTGTTGGGGAGTGTAAGTCACTGTTTTATCATTGACCATTTGTTTTTTGGGAGTGTAAGTCATTGTTTTATCATTGACCATTAGTTGTTGGGGAGTGTAAGTCATTGTTTCATCATTGACCATTAGTTGTTGGGGAATGTAATTCATTGTTTTATCATTGACCATTAGTTGTTGGGGAGTGTAAGTCATTGTTTCATCATTGACCATCAGTGGTTGGGGAGTGTAAGTCATTGTTTCATCATTGACCATTAGTTGTTTGGGAGTGTAAGTCATTGCTTTATCATTGACCCTTAGTTATTAGGGAGTGTAAGTCACTGTTTTATCATTGAGCATTAGTTATTAGGGAGTGTAAGTCATTGTTTTATCATTGACCATTAGTTGTTGGGGAGTGTAAGTCACTGTTTTATCATAGACCCTTAGTTCTTGGGGAGTGTAAGTCATTGTTTTATCATTGACCATTAGTTGTTGGCGAGTGTAAGTCGCTGTTTCATCATTGACCATTAGTTGTTGGGGAGTGTAAGACACTGTTTTATCCTTGACCCTTTGTTGTTGATGTTGGTATGAAGTGAACCCTCAAAAAAAAAAAATTACAGGAGGGGGAAGAGGGCGGATTAGAGACTGTTGTTTTAGTGCATAATAAAAGCAATGCTAATATTATTATTATTATTAATACCATTTGCTCACTGACTTGTGATTGTAAATAATAATTTAGAGATAATATGCAAAATATTCAATAATACTTTAATGGGTAGCGTTTATACATATGAGGAGCGGCGACATTTTCTAACAGTGTTGGAGATGTTTGGGGGGGGGGGGGTGGGTGGGTCAGAGGCCCTTTACATTAGTATGCACATATTCATACACATAGCAATACACACATTCATATACACAACAACATACACATTCATACACACACACACACACACACACACAGACGTAAGGAGATAGACCCATGGTGCTTTGCTAAATAAATTGTCGCGTTTAACCAGCATCCCCAAAGGGGAAGCTTCAGGTTAAAATTGAGACTTAGGTTATGTGCACCATATAAAATGGCTTAGCATTAAACAACCACCAAGAGCCCTGAAAAGAACTCTTGCAGTGTTCATGCGATTGAAGGTGACAGACCCTAAATCTGTCCCGACCGGCGACGAAGTGTTCTTCCGCCGAGCCAATAGGTGGCCCTGTCACCGAGGAGATAGACCCAGCTATGATAGATAACCAGTTGCAATTAGCTGATCCTTCGCGATTGTGACTTTAACTTTGTAAACTTTATTCTCCAGTACGGCCCAAGACTGGTTGAAAGTAAATCCATGGGGTATCAGATATATTTTGAGATGGGTCAAAGAACATTACAACAATCCAATCATCTTCATCACGGAGAGTGGACGCTCTACCGAGGGTGGGCTGGACGATCCAGAAAGAATTTACTATTATAAATACTACATCAATGAAGTCCTGAAAGGTGAGTAAGCATTATATTTGTAAATTATAAAACATCATTTCAACTTAAAGTGTAAGACACGATCATCGTCACGTAACGCGGGCATTTATAGATTGTTTGGAACACGCCTGAAAGAAATGGAACCTACCAATCAAATAAATACTTTTCTTAAATGTTTGCGTATTCTAGACAAATCATTACGATCTACTGTGTTTGTAAATTATAGCTGTGTTTACAAACACATTAGACCGTAATGCTTTGTCTAGAATGCGCAAACATTTAAGAAATTTATTTATTTGATTGGTAGGTTCCATTTCTTTCAGGCGGGTTGTCATGGTAGTAATGTTCCAAACAATCTACAAATGACCTGCTACGTGACGATGATCGTGTCCTACCTCTGCTTCTTTAATATAAATTTAAATAACCTGTGGTGCCTTTTCAATGGTTTGAGATGAATTCTGTCCATATTTAATAGTTCTGGATTTTAAGCTGTACGACAGACATGGCCAACGAAGACACCATTTTTTGGGAGGGGGAAGGGAGGGGGGGGGGGTTGGCAGGTGCTTAGCTGACCATGTTCTTAGTGTACTAGTTTCCATGGCGAGGAGCACACGTCATGTGGAAGTGACAGGTTCGATTCCCGGCATGGTTACAATAGCGTTCGATTGTTATGTTGTCTATGTTGTTCTTCCTTCTGTTTACTTTTTTCTATGAGTGTCAATAAATACACTGCCTCTTTGTTTATTACATAAAAGAAACTAGGTCCCTTTAATGTACACATCTTTATGCTCGTCGGCTCCTGACATTCTTTCCCGTCTCCATGCCTTTCATTACAGTTCCTTTCAATCCAAAGTGATGTTTGAAACCGCTAGAGTGTTTCAGTTTTCGAAACAAGATGCTGGAGTGATTTTTCTTCTCCTTCTGCCTTTCTAAGGCGGCGTCCGTGGTTAAGGCGTTGCGAGTCTGACTCGTAATCCAACGTACCGCGATCGAAACCTGCGTGGGCTGCGTGGATTTTTATCGTGGTATGGGACGTCGCAGGTCGACCCAGCCTTAAATGGGTACCAGGATGGGCTGTCCTGGGAAAGTAAAGACGGCCGGCGTAATGCTGACCACATTACCCACAGAGTGCCGATTGGTCTGAAAAATATGGGTGCTCTTCCCAATGCCCGATGCGCCTAAGGGCGTGTAAAGGGATCTTTACTTTTTTTTTCTGCCTTTCTATGCCTCAGTGGAGCATTGGCTGTCAACCAACTCACATCAAAATCGTTCTAACTTTTGCTATCGCATGCAGCTCTCTCCATGTCCTTTCCATCTTTTTTAAAATTTGCTCTCTAGCTCCCTTCTGTGTGTGTGTGTGTGTGTGTGTTTGTGTGTGTGTTTGTGTGTGTGTTTGTGTGTGTGTGTGTGTGTGTGTGTGCTTTGTTGGTCCTTATTTGTTTGCCTGTGTGGGTTCCAGTAAAAGTACATTCTAGTTATATTGTTCTCACGTTTTCTTAAGGCATGTCCGTTCCAAGGTCAGCGTATTTTCTTCACCTGTTGGTGCACTGTAACTTGTTCAGTTCTTTCCCAAAGCTCTACATTAGTGATTCTATCATACGATTTCATTCTCTCCATTCTATGCAGGCACCAGTTAATGAATGTGTAGTTTATTACTAAATGTCGTAGTTGTTCTCCTTGTTTCCGCTCCATATAACAGTACTGATTCAACATTAGAACCAAAAGTGTCAAGTTTAGTGTTAATTTTAATTTCTTTTCTGTTTGAATGCTGTTTATGAACCTGTTTTTCTTGATGTTCACATCCTTTAGGATGTCAGTATTTGTTTTATATTCACTCCGTTGTATTTGAAAAAAAAAAACATGTCTCTAGGATGTCAGCTCAAAAACCCGTATTTTCTTCCTTAATGATTGCTACATAGTCACATCCCCATGTTGCTACATAGTCCGTGACTCACATCCGCATGTTGCTACATAGTCCGTGACTCACATCCGCATGTTGCTACATAGTCCGTGACTCACATCCATATGTTGCTACATAGTCCGTGACTCACATCCGCATGTTGCTACATAGTCCGTGACTCACATCCGCATGTTGCTACATAGTCCGTGACTCACATCCGCATGTTGCTACATAGTCCGTGAATCACATCCCCATGTTGCTACATAGTCCGTGACTCACATCCCCATGTTGCTACATAGTTCGTGACTCACATCCCGCATGTTGCTACATAGTCCGTGACTCACATCCCCATGTTGCTACATAGTCCGTGACTCACATCCGCATGTTGCTACATAGTCCGTGACTCACATCCCCATGTTGCTACATAGTCCGTGACTCACATCCCCATGTTGCTACATAGTCCGTGACTCACATCCCCATGTTGCTACATAGTCTGTGACTCACATCCCCATGTTGTTACAGGAAAGTGCATGCTCTCAAAACTATTCGCTTGCTAATGCATACCCATAGACCCTTTATGTTGATAAATCCTTTCTAATTTAATGGGTTAAGGCCACCCTTCTTTTATTTAGTGTAGAACGGGTGTACGAAATGCTGATTGTTATTATTGTCAGTTTTTATCTATCTCAAATAGTTATGTTGTCGACCGCCTTCTGTTACGAGTTCTGCTTGTCGTTTCTTGTACACATGTTATTCATGTTATGACACCGATATCTCCCTTTGTCTCCTTCTGGTTTTTTTTCAATTCAAATGTCCGCGTTTCCTGGGCATTCTCCAGTTTCTCATCTGTTGTGTGCGAAATTACTGTGATGTTTAAAGAGTTAATGAAGTCAGACTAGAGGTGCACCTGGGAACGCATATTGGTTGGGAATGTAAACGCTTCAGACACTTGCAGCGGGTGAAACAGGTTGCTTGGTATACACGAACGACTGTAAACTCCCCGAGTTGTGTGGAGACTAATAACAGATCCATGTGTAACTGACTGCTGGTGCGAGAAGTCCAATAGGAGTTTGAGTGAGTCTGTAGTTTTCTAACTATGTGGACGTGTGTGTTCTCTAATTGTTCGAGTCCAGTCGATGCATGGACTGTGTTATAGCAGTGTTTTGTTCTGTCTGGATGACTTAGGTGGATCCGAGTTAGACTTAGGAAGTGTGTCAGTGTGATTCCCAGAATGGAATGTTGTGCGGTCAATGTGTATTGGGTGGGAAAGGGAGTGTCGGCACAGGGGCGGCAACGTCGCACGTTGGGGAACTTTGTATGTGTTGACCAACGGGGAATTGTGATGGGGAAGTTTCGGAGGCTGATTGACGGGATGTTAGTCAGTGATGCATCGATGAGTGGTTGGTGTAGCAGACAGGCAGTCTAGAGTTTATACCAACAGGTACATCCACCTTCAGTTCTGGGGTGGCGGGGTCGTTTAGAGGTCGAACCGTCAGAGGATTGCCACTGCACATCACATAGGTTTATTTGCTCTATCAGGTGTGAGCTGCCCGTAGAGGGCACCTGGTAACTAGTTCGCTGGGGTGTTTTGTACATGTCTGAAGAGACTGCAGATGAGAGTATTTGGAAAGGCATCAGTAGACTTGACAGCGAGTCATTGATCACCAATCCATCTTCGTGGAAATGTGTTCATCCATAATAAAGAGACTGACCTCATTAAAGGTTCATACTTGGCGTGGTGTATTATGTTACAGTACTTGTAGATATTGATAGTTACCTGAGGATATGTTGAGGTATTATGTTTCAGTACTCGTAGATATTGATAGTTACCTAAGGATATGTTAAGGTATTATGTTACAGTTATCGTAGATATTGATAGTTACCTAAGGATATGTTGAGGTATTATGTTACAGTTATCGCAAATATTGATAGTTACCTAAGGATATGTTGAGGTATTATGTTACAGTTATCGTAGATATTAATAGTTATCTAAGGATATGTTAAGGTATTATGTTACAGTTATCGCAAATATTGATAGTTACCTAAGGATATGTTGAGGTATTATGTTACAGTACTCGTAGATATAAATAGTTACCTAAAGGTATGTTGAGGTAGAGCTATTCACTGCAGCTTTCCACTGATTAGAGAACACAACACACACACACACACACACATCGTGATTGAAACTGACTCAGAAAGCATGCTGCGGAAGGTCAGGATAGGCATGCTTCGTGCAGAGAGGCATTCCTCGCTGCGGAGGTCACAGGTGAGGAGTACTATCTGGATTTTTTCGCTGATGTGTTAGGAAATGAACATGCGGACATACTGGCTGGCTCTGCACAACTTGGTGGAATATAGATGCATGATAAGGCAGACGTGGTTAGTGCCTTGTAGGAGAGCGTGTACAGTTTGGAGGAACAAATGGATCACCACAGTCTGGTGAGATTGATGCAAAAAAGGAAGGGGGGAGGGTGACGAGGGGTTTTTGCAGATGCTCGGGGCTCAGAGAAAAGGCAATCAGAATGCTACTGGCACCATTAGTATCGGAACTCTTCGCTGGCTGCTGACGATTGGGACAGGGCGCATATGGGAATGCACTGAGTAATGTGATGTCGGTTCTTGAATCAAATCAAATCATTATGGATAGGTTGGCTTGTTATGTGTGTCATGTATATAGTGGTGCTATTGTTTTGGGTTGGCTCCCTTTACTCCGGTTATGAACACCATCAGCATGTACTGTGCCAAAGCAAGTTATCAGCCATGGTTGGTGGAAAGAGGGAATCCAGTAAAGGGGTGTGGAAGGACGACCATTTATAAACAAACCTCCTAGATACGGTCAGCGAGTGGCCAATCTCCTACCTCATGTGATATCACCCAAAAAAAAATTGTTCTATAATATGATGCAACTTTGTAAAGACAATGCAGTTAATGCTGTTAACGGTTTTCCAATCCTTCCTTGCAACCGCAGCCATTAAACTGGATCACGTCCGCGTCCATGGTTACACAGCCTGGTCATTGATGGACAACCTGGAGTGGACAACCGGCTACGACGCCAAATTTGGCCTCTATTCCGTGGACTTCAACAGTTCCAGCAGGACACGCGTCCCTAGAGCTTCAGCTGCATTCTTCAGAAATTTAACTATCGAGAATGGATTTGAAGAGCCTGAAGACTAAAGATTAAAAGTGTTCTTTGTCAGAATGGTACATTAGATTTCAAATAATAATAAAATTTTTAACTGAGCGTACAGGAATATAAACATTATTATTGTTTTGATACTTCTTTTTTTATGGAATGTATTTTCATTTGTGCAGCTGTTGTGTCGTTTTCTTCACTATGGCCGGTAGCCGGTTTACGTGCGAGCTGATGAAATACTTTATGTAAGAATTCTACCTGTGTTGCACTCCAACTGATCGTGCCCGACTACTTCCATCAACGACAAACTGCATTTCTAGCGGCGACAGTTGGCTTTGGCACCTCGAGTAACTGAAATACGCTTTCACTGGATGGTTCCGGAACTTTTTTTTTTTTTTGCCAGTTTTTCATAGGCAACACTGAGGGACATTTATTTGAATCGCACTGGCACAGGAATGGAGCAAGTAAGGGGAAACCCGATTTCGATGTTTTTGAAACCTCTACTAACTGACTGACAAACTGATACTTCTTTGTATGTATTTTTGTTTCCTATCCTCTTTTACCACTTACTGGTGTCTCGGATTATATAGGTAAATGTGCATATAGGAAAGTAGGTTTAGTTTCTTTTTTTGTTTGTCATTCTTCAAGAAAGGTTCTGGCTCTTCTTGTCGCCTGGACCAAAAACACTAGCTTCTGTTGTAGCTTCTCTACGCTCTCCTGTTTTTGATCTTTTTCGAATATACATTTTTCTCCTTTTTATTATAGGTACCTGTATGGTTTGTTTAATTTTGTTGACGGATGCGTTAACAATCAAAATGACAGCCCTCGGGACATTCAAGTATGCACCCCCGTCTGCGCAGCAGCTGCACAGTTCAAAATCCTCTGAAAGTGAAAGAATGGGCCTCATATAGTAGGAATAATGGGAAGATAGAAGTGTTGATATCAAAGAAAAGAATGAAAGATGAATAAACTGAGATAGTAAAACAAAAAAGGACAGGCAAAAAATGCATTTTATAAAATGAAGAACATTGTATGCAATATATCTCTGTCATTAGTGGTTAGAAAACGAATTCTTGCTTGCTACATACATCCAGCCTCAGAGCTGTGGTTTTACATAAGAATGCTTAAAATACATTGGACAGCCAAAAAGAGCAACCGAGAGGTTTTGAAAGAGGCTGGAGCCCAAAGACAATTTATCACAGACATCAGAAGGAGACAGTCATCATTTTCTGGCCATGTTATGAGAAGAGTGAAAATGGAACATGTTGTGATCAATGGACAGATCTGTGAAAGGCGGTATAGAGGAAGACAACGAGGGAAGATTCTTTACAGTCTTGTTGCATGGCATAGAGGTGTGTCGGCACATGCTGAAGGAGATCGCAGATTGTGGGGAGGTATGATCAGCCACGCAAGTCGGCAAGGCACATGATGATGATGATCTCTGAAACAGAAAAGTGCACTAAAAAGTGCAAAGGACAAGAAAGCATAGAGAGTCATCTCTAAAGCCTCATATGCCACTAGACATAAAGAGATAGCAATATATTGGGCAAACCATTAGGAGAAACAGACAAAGAATCACCAGAAATACACTCATGAAAAACATACAGGTTGATGAAACAATGCCGTCCAAGTGAAACCCTGAAACAAAGGTTGTTGAGAAAAGCTAAAAGAGCTAGATTGGATTTCATCTATGGTATCGAGAGGATTGCAAATGATAGAGTTGAATGGAGGAAAGACTGCAATATGAACCCAGTAGAACGTAACGGCACAGCCAGGTGTATGAGATAATGATTATGTTGTGTGCTTTTGATTTATATAGATATGTTATCTTCTTCTTCTTCTTTTGTCAAAATCTGCTTGTGCCGCTAGGCGTCGCAGTCTATCAGATGATCGGCAACCGAGTCAGGGCGCGCTCAGTCGCTTCATATGCCGTGATGTCATGAAGTCTCAAGTTGTCCGTGACTCCTTCAATCCATCTTCTTCTTGGTCTTCCCCTGCCTCTTGGTGTTTCGATTTTCATGTCGTATGCTCTTGATGCTGGCATCGTTGGTTCCATTCTCATTAGGTGACCAAACCATTTCATTCTTTGCTTCTCAATAAATTTAACGATGGGTATGGTTCCAATAGTTCTTGTAATCACATCGTTTCTCATTCGATCTCTTCTGGTTTTATTCGCAGCCATTCTCATACATCTCATTTCACATGTGGTTAGTCTTCTCTCGTGTTCTTTTGTTAATGTCCAGATATGTTAACACAGTATATTATTTTGGGTTTCACCTCTTATGTTCGACATGTCGTCTATCTCCAGTTTCTCGATGCTATACATTGTGTTAAAATTTCTCGAAGCTAGGAAGATAAACCATGTTGATGTTTCATATGGTTCTGTTGAAAAAAGAGCGTCTTGCTGGGAAGGCTACAGGAAGCACGAATTCGTTAGCTCAAACGATGACCTCTACAAATCTAGGAAACATTGCACTCTTACCTAAATATTTTTTTTCTTTTTAACGTTGAGCAGCTGTATTCACCAGCAGAAAGCCCTGGGTGTTCTTCCACTTCTAGAAATGAGTCTGGTTTCAGAATCTGAGTTTCCCGTTCACATCTGTTTCACAGATGTGTCTTATCTGTTTACAGACCGTTAGCTCCTCACCTCTCAGGCAGACACACTCCAGCATCGAAGAAAACACCCCTAATTAGTCAACTTCTAAGGCGTGCTTGTTAGGGGACAGTGGGTCTATTCTTGTTTTCTCCCCCAATGGGGATCCAGAACCCACAAATGGAAACTAAACCATTCAGTGTTGACAACAAACTCACCACCTTTACATCAGGAAGCAGACTATTTAAGCACATCACCATGGACATATTACCATGGAAACTTCCATCGAGAATTTACTTTAGACTTTTCACACAACCTTTAAGACTTCCACAAGCCCCTCCCCCTACCCTCTCCCCCATCTGTACATGCATCGAAACCTTCATTAAGACCTCCATTATGACCTTCTTTAAATCTTCCATCAAGATCTCTATCAATTCCCCCCCCCCCCCATCAACATCCACATCAAGATCTATATCGATAAAAATCAAGAGACCCTACAAGATCTATATCAATACCTCCATCAGGATCCACATCAAAATCTCCATAAAGACTTACATTAGGACCTCCATCAGGACCGTCATCGAAACCTCCCTTGAAGCATTCATCAAGTTCTTCCTCAAGACATTCATCAATACCTCCCCCAAGACACTGTTCAGACCTCCCCCAAGTACTGCCTCAATACCTCTTGAAGACCTTCCTTAAAACCTCCATCAATAACTTCATCAAGACCTTTATGAATAGCTCGATCTAGACCTTTATCAGAGTTCTATCAAGACCATTATCAAGACCTCTATCAAGACTTCTTTTAAGACCTGCCTCAAGACCTCCATCAAGACCGTTTTCACTACCTTCAGCAAGACCTGCCTCAAGACCTCCATCAAGACCGTTTTCACCACCTTCAGCAAGACCTGCCTCAAGACCTCCAACAGAATCTTCAACAAGACCGTTTTCACTACCTTCAGCAAGACCTGCCTCAAGACCTCCATCAGGACCGTTTTCACCACCTTCAGCAAGACCTCAATCAAGACCGTTTTCACCACCTTCAGCAAGACCTCCATCAAGACCGTTTTCACCACCTTCAGCAAGACCTCCACCAAGACCTCCAACAGAACCTTCAACAAGACCGTTTTCACCACCTTCAGCAAGACCTCCACCAAGACCTCCAACAGAACCTTCAACAAGACCGTTTTCACCACCTTCAGCAAGACCTCCAACAGAACCTTCAACAAGACCGTTTTCACCACCTTCAGCAAGACCTCCACCAAGACCTCCAACAGAACCTTCAACAAGACCGTTTTCACCACCTTCAGCAAGACCTGCCTCAAGACCTTCAACAAGACCGTTTTCACCACCTTCAGCAAGACCGTTTTCACCACCTTCAGCAAGACCTGCCTCAAGACCTTCAACAAGACCGTTTTCACCACCTTCAGCAAGACCTCAATCAAGACCGTTTTCACCACCTTCAGCAAGACCTCCACCAAGACCTCCAACAGAACCTTCAACAAGACCGTTTTTACCACCTTCAGCAAGACCTCCACCAAGACCTCCAACA
>CAJHNH020008561.1:147500-190000 GCA_905116865.2 Candidula unifasciata | reverse complement strand
TACAATAGGGTGTATTAGTTGACGCTTATGTTGTCTGTTTTGGATTGATACAGATATTTTATCATAGTATATTATTTTTGATTTTATTTCTTATGTTCGCTGTGTAGTCATTCTCCAATATTTCGATATTATAAATGACATAACTGTTTTTTCTAAGCTAGGAATATAAACCATTTCGTTGATTCATTTGGATTTTCCCCCAAAGAGCGTCATGTTGCGAACGTTACAAGAAGCAAACAGTGATTTCTTGCAATCCAACAAATATTGTACTCTTAACCGAACCATTCCTTTTTTCCTCTACTTTTTTCGTCTTCTGACTGACTGAATTTCTACCCCACCAGGACATCACACAAGCGATAAACACCCGATGACACAAAGTGCCACCATGCGGATGAGGATCACCGTGGAGAGGTCCCAGAAACCGCGTTCAGACAATTGGCCATATTGATGGCCTGCCTATATTGCGGCCCCTTGCAAAAGCCAGAGTGGGGCTTCAAATAACAAAAAATTACGTCCTAAGAAGGACGTAAGCAATATAGCAATTGACAACAAACCGACGACATTTAGATCAGGAAGTAAGCTGTTTATTCACATCACCATGGAGACATCCCTATTATGTAAATTAAACACTAAAGCTGTATAAGCCTAGTGGGTGAATCATACATTTCAGATACTTTGAAATATTGATTAACCATTTATGTTATACCAATACACAAATAAGGCAAGAATCCAGGCAAGAGTATGTGTCTAATTTTATACGAAAACGCCGCTGGAACTATGTCGGCCACGCCCTTAAAATGGATAAATCAAGACTTCCTTACCAAGCCCTCATTTGGACACCACAGGGAAAAAGATCTCGTGGAAGACCAAGGGAAACCCTACGTAGAACTATCATCAGGGAAGGCTCACTCATGGGCCACTCAAACATTCAAGACCTACAACAGATTGCAACGAACCGCCATGCATGGAGAGTCATGACCTCTGCCCTATGTGCTGCACTCGACACAAGAGGAAAGACTAACTAACTAACTAATTATGTTATTAAAACAAACAGATTTGAGAATGTATTAGAAAAGATTATACAACACGCTGTTCGTAACTAAAGATATTCGAATAATTTTATTTGATTTTAAACCTTGTAAGTGAGTAAGTAAATGTAATCCACCAGGACATCACGCAGAACGATAAACACCCGGCGACACAAAGTGCCACCCTGCTAATGAGGATCACCTATGGAGAGGTCCCAGAAACCCCTTTCAGTCCGTTAGGCTATATCTATGCCCCGGTTATATTAAGGGCCCCGGCAAAAAGCCTAGGTGGGGCTTTCAATAACACAAAATTGCATCCTTCAAGGTGGGTAGGTAGGTAGCTAGGTGGGTAGGTAGTTGTCCCCTAACAGGAGATCACACAAGCATTAAACAGCCGGTGACACAAAGTGCCACCATGCAGGATGAGGATCACCCGTGGAGAGGTTCTAGAAACCCCTTTCAGCCGTTAGATCATATTTATGGCCTGGCTATATTTAGGGCCCCCGGCAAAAGCCAGGATAGGGCTTTAAAAAATGAAAAATTGCATGCCACATGGGGACGACTATTTTAATGTACTCAAAACTCATAGGTTATACAAACGGGGCTGAAAGAAACGTTTGCCTATTTCCTTAGGTGAAAAGTTGGGCGAATAGTAAAAGCTTTGTTGTGTGCAGAGCTGTAGATGTAATCAAGTAATATTATGTGTTCTTTCCCCCGCATGTACAAAGAGAAGGAAAAGGTGAAGGTTCACAAGGTAGTTCAGGAGGATTTTTGAACATGTTTCAATTTTCTTCTTCAAACAACATTTTGGATCATTAATGTGGTAGTCTCCCCTTGATTTCCACATTCACAAAGCTGAGTACCAGTCTTCAGCAGCCTGTTCTACATTTTATAGGGTAACTGAGTACCCCAGTCTTCAGCAGCCTGTTCTAAATTTTATAGGGTAACTGAGTACCCCAGTCTTCAGCAGCCTGTTCTACATTTTCAAGGGTAACTGAGTACCACAGTCGTCAGCAACCTTTTCTAAATTTTTAAGGGTAACTGAGTACCCCAGTCTTCTGCAGCCTGTTCTACATTTTCCAGGGTAACTAAGCACGATAGTCTTCAGCAACATGTTCTACATTTTCCACGGTAACTGAGTACCCCAGTCTTCAGCAGAATGTTCTATATTTTCCAGTGTAACCAAGTACCACAGTCTTCAGCAGTCTGTTCTACATTTTCCAGTGTAACCAAGTACCATAGTCTTCAGCAGTCTGTTCTACATTTTCCAGTGTAACCAAGTACCACAGTCTTCAGCAGAATGTTCTATATTTTCCAGGGTAACCAAGTACCACAGTCTTCAGCAGAGTGTTCTACATTTTCCAGTGTAACCAAGTACCCCAGTCTTCAGCAGAATGTTCTATATTTTCCAGGGTAACCAAGTACCACAGTCTTCAGCAGTCTGTTCTACATTTTATAGGGTAACTAAGTACCCTAGTCTTCAGCAACCTATTTTACATTTTATAGGGTAAGTGCTTCGTGCTGCTTTTGCTGAAAACTAACTAGATAATAGAGATAAGTTAAACCATAGACAACAACAACTGCTGGGTTTAGGTTAAAATAACCGTTACAGGTTGTGTTTGGGTTGTGACAGATCATGGCTTTTCGACTTAGTAATAAACGCCGAGAAGCGATCTACTTCGCGAGTCACCTAATTGATCAACAGTAAGTCAGCAACCACACCCCTCCCCCACCGCAAACCCCCCCCCCCCCCCAACACAGAACAATTATGAACCAGGAGCCATAAATAGGTGCTTAAATTTGCCCAATTACTCCACAGAAAACCGGAAATAATTCTCCGAAAATGTGCCAAGGGACGTAGCAAGAAAGTCGAAAAGAATTATTTCATAACATTGATAATGTCACTGTTACCTCCCCTTGTAGTGGTTGTGTGTGTGTGTGTGTGTGTGTGTGTGGGGGGGGGGGCACGGTGAGAATCGCATATAAATAGCTGCATTTTTTATGACCTCCTCTAACAGGCTGACGTAACCAACAATTTATACTAGGAAAAATTGTGGTAAGTTAAGGCAGACGGGTTGAAGTTTTCCACACCTCTTCTAAATGATGTTTCAGTACTCCTCCGCAAACATTTTCTCGCATCTGTCTAATTTCTCTAATCCACTTCTTTTTTACTTTTATTATTATTATTATTATTTTTTTTAGAGACGATAGTTTTATTATTATTATTTACTATTTAAGCACTTATCTCATTCTATATCAAGCGACTTACTGTGCGTGCACTGACAATGGTATGTATTTATCTAGTTTCCAAATTAACGTTTAATGCTACACGAAATTCTTATCGCCGAATTGTTATTTTAGTTCGTTATTTAGTCTTTACTCTTCCGTCTAGGGCGGTGCATAGGGCAGGGGTCTTTGCTCTCCATGTCTCTCAGTTAGTTGCCACCTGGTTTAGTTCTTTGATGTTCTTTAGGCCTATGGTTGAGCCTTCCTTGGTGATGGTTCTAAAGAGGGTCTTTCTTGGTCTTTCCCGTATTCTTTTCTCTTCAGGTGTCCATATAGGGGCTTGATGGCGGAGTCTGGTCTTATAAAGAATGCATAGCCGATGTAGTTATAAGGCGCTTTCTTTTAAAATTGATACATTTTCTTGCTTGGTCTCTTGTCTTATTTGCATATTGGATCTGAAGTCTGTCTAGTGGAGATGTAGTAATCCTCTTGGACAACTGTTCTCTAAATTGTTTGATGTTTTTTTTTTTTTTTTTCAGAGCTACCTTTATTTTTCTCTCTCGCATCCATGTTGCTCAGTTACTTTTGCCCTACAGTATTATTTTTTGAACCACTTCTCACCCAGACAGGACCTTATTTGGGTATAACTTCTAGGATTAAACTATTTAAAAATAGCTTCTGGTGGGCTGCATAGTCTCTAGGCATTAAGCCCTAATCCCATCCCCTCCCGCCTCTACACATTCACACTTAACCTAGATCCGACGACAGAGCGCATGCAACCCCCCTCTTACGTAGACTAGCCTGACCAATCATCAATGACAGATCAGCTAGTATGGGCGGAGCTGGGCCTCAGATCGTTCTTAGCTCTAAACAAATTTGTAAAGTGTTAGAACACATATCGCCACCCCAATGTTTTATTTAGGTCGACATCCCCGTCTACTATCTATTTTCACCTGGGTCGACCTGACTACTGGACGTCGCCGTAGTAAGTTGAGTTGATTCAAGAAATCACTTCACAGCACTCGGGGCGTTCCCAAAATCTCCCCTTTCCCATCTTCAGCAGCCATGCCAGAGCTCCAATACCAATGGTGCCTGTAGCATTCTGATTATATATTTGTCTTGCCTTTCTTCTGTGCGTTGAGTATTGGCCCTTTCTCTCGTTACTCTCTGCTGCATCACTCTACCCGACTGTGGTGATCCATTCCCTCCTCCGAATTGTACACGTTCTCCTACAAAGTCCTAACACGTCTGTACTCGTGGCTAAATGTTTCCCTGTCATCACAATGGTCATCCGTTCGAAAACGCATCGTATGGGATTTTTTATATGGCTTCAAAATTAAACTTGTCTCTCAGGTACCAGGTAATGTCGTTGGAAGTAAAGGTGACAGCCGTGACCACAGCATCCACCAAGTGCGTAAATTCTCGGTTTGTTTTTCCCGTCTGCAGGCTGCCGGTTCTGCACCACTTGGTTGTGAATTGTTGTACTTCAAGCCAGATGTTGTTAGGGCAATTTGGAAATGAGTAAACAGTGCAGAGGCACAAATAGATCATTACGATCTGAGGAGAATGACGCAGCAAGGAGTTACCAGGGGATCTGACTGACGCTCAACACTCACGGAAAAGGCGAGACGGGTGTACAATTAGACAGTTACTGGTACCATCGGAATTAGAACTCTTTGCTTAGAGCTGAAGATAAAGGCGGAGCGCTTATGGGAGTGTTCATAGTGCTTTGATGTCGATTTTTAATTCAACATTCAGCTTTCGGGCTGCCACATAAACAGTTCAACCATCCTGTAATTATAGTAACCTGTCTGATTGATTTGATTTGATTTGATTCAAGAACCGACATCACAGCACTCGGGGCATTCCCATAAGCGCTCATTCCCCATCTTCAGCAGCCAGCGAAGAGTTCCAATATTAATGGTGCCAGTAACACTCTGATTAAACCTCCGTCTTGCTTTCCCTCTGAGCTTCGATCATCTGCTATAACCTCTCCTCACCCCCCCCCCTTCCTGCATCAGTCTCCCCAGACTGTGGTGATCCATCTGCTCCTCCGAACTGTACATGCTCTCACACAAGGCACTAGCTACGTCTGCCCTATCATGCATCAGTATTCCACCAAGCTGAGCAGAGCCAGCCAGTCTGTCAGCCTGTTGATTTCCCAACACACCGGCGTGCCCTAGTGAAAAAATCCAGACAATAACCCTCACCTGTGTCCTCCGCAGCAAGGCATGCCACTCTGCACGAAGCATGCCCGTCCTGATCGTCCTCAGCATGCTTTCTGAATCAGTTACAATCACGATGTGTGTGTGTGTGTGTGTGTGTGTGTGTGTGTGTGTGTGTGTGTGTGTGTGTGTGTGTGGTGTTCTCTAGCCAGTGGAAAGCTGCAGTGACAGCCTCCACCTCCATTCTTAAGCTGGATGTTGTGGTATCATATGCTAGGCTCTCCTGCACCAAACGTCGACCATTGACTTTTGCTAAGAAACCCCAAGCACTTCTTTTGCCTCTTGACACTGAACCGTCTGTGTAAATGATCAAATCTTCTAAGCGAGCATTTTCTTGAATTATTTGCTGAATTTCCACCTCTGTCTGAATGGCAAGCCAATGAGGCAAATGCCAAAATGTTTTTTTTAACTGCTTTTTTTAGTATATTATTTGTGAGTTTCTCGACATCAAGCTGATCGGCTTGCAAGTAAAGTTACAGTGGAGGGCAGACCAGCCATGGACCTGGCTGAAATTCTGAATGCTCTACGAGAAGACGTTTAGGAAAACCAGGTGATGACTATGAATCTGCAACCACGACTAGACTGCAAGATTAACACGTTGAAAAGGATGTGAGCCGAACACGAGCACTATGCAGGAAGCCAAAGAAGAATATGAAACTAACAGGAAACTGGGTCCCTGAGCCGCTACACGCTACGGGATTGACTAAGGATGGGATCCGAGCACTTATGGAACGAATGGTTCGATATGCAGTGAGGATGATCTGTCGACTAGCTAACTGAGTGCATTTAGCAACTGTATGATCCTTCTTATGCATATATAAAGTTTATATCACCCTGTGGTGTCTATATATGTGTGTGTCTGTTTTTGTGTGTATGTTTGCGTGTGCTCACAAATCAATTTGAACATTGGGTGTGAATGTGTGGGTTTCTTCAACTTTAGCTTACGTTACTCAAACACACTCACAAATATACCATTCGAAACAACAAAATATCATAAGTAGTAGCAGTAGTATATTACTCTAACAGTCAATATACAGTGATTAAGATAACAAGTGTACATAAACACGCATGCAAACTCTAAACGTTTGTTGTCAGATGCGCATAAGATGCACATTAGAATCGAGCCATGTGAACTTATAATTTTTTAATTATGTGGTAAAAGGAAACGGGCAATTCCTTTACGATGGAGCATGCTTGGCAGATTAATGTTTTCTTCTAGTCGATCTGGGTTTTACAGGTTTTATTAATGTTCTCGTTTTATTTTCTTCGTTATCGTCTACTTCTTTTCACAGTATAATTTATTTTATTGTTATTCTTCTTGATATTTTTCCTATTCGTCCTGTAATTGTTATTATTAATTACTAGTACTAACTATTATTATTAGTATTATTATTATTATTACTACTACTACCTCTATTGTTTTTCCAAAAGCACAGTGAAGATCAAAATCTGTTCTGTAATTTGAATAAAACGAATATTATATCCACAGATCAAACTGGCTGCAACCTAAAAACAGCAATAAATGATAAAGAAATTGAAAAATGTCACAAACTTCGAATATCTACGCTCTATAATAAACAACAATGGAGACTGTTTGGCAGAAATTAAAAGTAGGATGGCCATAGCAATGCAAAGAAAGATTGAACACCTTTGAAAGTCTGGTTAAGCACCAGCAAGGAGATCAAATTTAGAATTTTGAGAGCATGCATCTTTCCTGTGACAACATGAGGATGTGAGTCGTGGACTATCTCCCTGTCCTTAAAAAAATAAAATAGGGGCTTTTGAGCTGAAATGCTATGTAAAGATTCTTAGAATATCTTGGACGAAGAAGAAAAGAAATACTGACATCTTAAAAAATCTTGAACATCAAGGAAGATTGGCTAATAAACAGCATGTTGTCTCGGAAGCTGAAATAGTTTGGTCATATCAAGCGCCACGACGGATTGGAAAGAATGAAGGAGGGGCAGGGACCGACCGACACGAAGATTGGCACAGTATAAGTGACTCCTTGAGTATGAAAGTACATGAGGCGGGAGAGCTGGCGAAAGACTGAGTTTTTTTTTTCAGGCAGACCGTGATGAGAGCGACGTTCTGCTAAGGACCTGCTACATGATGATGATGATGACTACTACTATTACGTGGATAATTATTCTCTCGTTTCTGACTTTTAGTTACTGTTTACATAGATGCTTTCAACTTCTAAACTGTACAGTCAGTAGTGACATCCCTAGCCCATGCGGCCTTAAATCCTCATGCATCTAGACCACGTACTCTCCCCTCCCCCCCCCCACCAGCCAGCTCCTCCACCTTTTTTCCCCGTATTCACCACAAAATGTAGCAAATATTGGGGCAGTAATGACATCCCCCCACCCTCTTTTTTTCCTGTCGTTTTATATATTTTCTTCATTTTAATTGTGTGTGCGTGGGTTTTTATTTTGCGTTGGAGTTTTTGTTCTAGTACTTTTTAATTAACCGACCGCAAACATGGAACATCCACAGATCACGCAACAGTCACATATTTCAGGGGGTGCTAGATTATGCGCACAGTTTTGGTTAGGGTTGGGGTTAGGTAAAGGTAAACGCGTCAAAACCTTGGCATTAGAAGAAACGCTCTAAGGCATAGAAAACCCGCACTTGCCACCCTGTAAAATCTTGGACTGTCCCCTGACGTCATTTCTGGTCGGCTCAAAGGAAGGCATCTTGTTTTTTTCTAATTATTTTTGGTGTTCATCATCATCATCTTCCTTTTTAGGTTAGGTTAGGTTGCGTTGCGTTATCCTTTGCAGAACCAGCCCCAACTGTGTGGTTTTTCTAGTTAAATTTACGTCCAGTAGTTTTCGATTGCTTCTGGACGGTAGGCTCCTTTGTTACCACTGTCGACACCAACGCAAGGCGCATGGCCCGCAGCTGGAACCGAACTCGGCATCCCGGCATTACGAAGCGTTCGCATCGACTTAGCCACAGAGCCGACATCTTCCTATTTACATTATTATTTATTAAAAACTATTAGATATCATTGATATCTTTTGATGACTAGAAGAGGCCAGTTCCCCCCCCC
Source organism: Candidula unifasciata (assembly GCA_905116865.2). Lineage (NCBI taxonomy): Eukaryota > Metazoa > Mollusca > Gastropoda > Stylommatophora > Geomitridae > Candidula > Candidula unifasciata. The sequence continues at coordinate 181,463 of CAJHNH020008561.1, read as the reverse complement.
CCCCCCCCCCCCTTCCTTTCCCTTTTTTTTTGTTTTGGGGGGGGGGATTTTTTCCTAAACCGATTTTTTCTTTGTGTCGGCAACTCTGAATGCAGGAGCTCATGCAATTCCATCGTAAATAATTTATTCTTTCCTGTTTTTTCTTCCCTTTTTTACCGTTTCAATTGTTGAAGGACATATAAGGAAATAAAGTCACCATAGACGGCTAACGTAATTACCAGTGTTCGGAGTAACCGTGGTGTAGCGGCTAGACGCTCGCGTTCGGATCGGAAGGTCGTGGGTTCGCTCCCTGGCGGACCAGAACATTTTTTCTCCAAAAAATTAGCTCAACTCCCCAGGTCGACCCAGCCTTGAGTGGATACCGTTGCAATCTCTGGAAGTAAAGGTGGCCGGCGTGATGCTGACCACATCACCCATCTTGTGCCGACTAGTCTATAAAAATGTACGTCTAGCCCTATATGCCCTATACGTCTAAAGACAAGAAAACGGGAAAAAGTTCATTTCTCCTAGGTCGACCCAGCCTTAAATAGGAACCAGGTAGAATCACGGGAAGTAAAGGTGGCCATATGATCTTGACGACATCTCCCACCTAGCGCCAATTGGTCTACATAATCTTGGTCTAGCCCCATATACCCATTACACCAACGGGCGTGGAAAAGGGTCCTTAATTAACAGTGTTCGGAAATATCACAGAAAGATAACGCGGGCTGTAACATATTTACAATCAGCTACGTCAAAAATACAATTTAAGGAAAACATTTACAGGAAGAAATATAAAGTTACAAAACGTTACACATGAAAACCAAGCGAAATGAACCTGCCTAAATTTTGTTTCTTCTTCTTCCTCTTCTTCTTCTTCTTCTTCTTCTTCTTCCTTTTCTTCTTCTTCTTCTTCTTCTTCTTCTTTACAGGGGGGAAAAGAAAACGTTGCACATTAAAACCAAACGATAAGATCCACCCCACATCGAAGTATAAATTTGTGATTTTCCAGATGACACCCAGAAATGTTTTTTTTTTTATGTTCAGTGAGCTTGCGAGCTTTGTCGAAAGTTAACGACAGTGTCTGATTAGTGATATATTCTTCTTCTGTCTGTCTGACTCCCAATAGAGCATAGGCTCTCAAGCAACTCACGCCAAGTCATTCTATTCTTCGCTATGGCACGCAATTCTCCCAATTTCATCCCCATCGTTTTAACTTCGCTCTCTAGCTTCCTTTTACATGTGTTTTTTTTTATCTCCCTTTATTCTTTGCCCCTGTGGATTCCAGTGCAAAGACATTCTAGTTATATTGTTCTTGGGTTTTCCCAACGTGTGTCCTATCCAACGCCAGCGTCTTTTCTCCACCTCTTGGTCTACTGAAACTTCTCTTCCAAAGCTCTACTTAGGGATTCTATCACATCATTTTATTCCCTCTATTCTGCGCAGGCACCATTTAATTAATGATTATAGTTTCTTATAAACTGCCTTAGTTGTTCTACATGTTTTCGCTCCATATAACAGTACTGATTTGAGATTAGAGTTAAACACTTTTAGTTCAGAAATAAGCATAATTAGAATGTCTTTGCATTGGAACCCACAGAGGAATACGAATAAAGAAAGGCCAAAAAACATGAAGAAGAGAGCTGGAGAATGAAGATAGATTAAAAAGATAGGGACGACATGGGGAGAGCTCGATGTAATAGCGAAGGCTAGAACAACTTAGACGTGAGTTGGTTGAGGGCCTATGCTCTATTGGGGGATAGAAAGGCAGAAGAAGCATTTTCAGTTAGAGCAATCATGAATCTATGGATTCTCAGGCGTGACGAAACGTGCATGTAACGCCTGTAATCACAGCTTATACTTTCTATTACCAAAGAAAAATGCATTATTTTACTATTTATTATACTACTTAAAGTTAGTTGCGTATCCTTTACAGGACGTTGCAGAACCAATCCCAGCATTTTTGGCTGTTGTGATTTTTCTAGGCACATTTTACCTTTAGTAGTTTGCCTTTGCTACTGGACGGTCAGCTCTCGGTACCACTGTCGAAACGAAAGCTAAACCAATCGTCCGCTGCTGGGACTGAACCCGGTACCCCGGCATTACGACACCGTTATTATATTACAATTTACTGTTTATTCCAAAACGCCACTCAGTTGAATGTCTCAAACATAGACAGGGGAGGGGTGGGGCGGGGTAGGGAACCACTCGCTGCATGCAGTCTCAACGCTACCGCAACGTAAAAGTCTCAACGCTACCACAGCGTAACAGTCTCAACGCTACCACAGCGTAACAGTCTCAACGCTACCACAGCGTAACAGTCTCAACGCTATCACAGCGTAACAGTCTCAACGCTACCACAGCGTAACAGTCTCAACGCTACCACAGCGTAACAGTCTCAACGCTACCACAGCGTAACAGTCTCAACGCTATCACAGCGTAACAGTCTCAACGCTACCACAGCGTAACAGTCTCAACGCTATCACAGCGTAACAGTCTCAACGCTATCACAGCGTAACAGTCTCAACGCTATCACAGCGTAACAGTCTCAACGCTATCACAGCGTAACAGTCTCAACGCTATCACAGCGTAACAGTCTCAACGCTATCACAGCGTAACAGTCTCAACGCTATCACAGCGTAACAGTCTCAACGCTATCACAGCGTAACAGTCTCAACGCTATCACAGCGTAAAGGCTAACCAGGGGCGATGACAATAAAAATACACGGTGGGAGCGGGATTTTACTCAGAGTGGTATCGGGGTGGCTCAGCAGCCTTACAAATGTTCTCGGAGAGGGTTTCAGGTCTTGTTACAATTTCTAGTAATTCCGTGCAGCAGGGAAGCAGCCCTGAGCTTCATGAACTCAGGTGGGCCCACCTCCGAATACGTTTAGGAATCGTGGGCCGAAACGTGTGTCGAAAGAGGATAATTTCTACTGATGACTGTAGATCCCCGCTGTACTTGCTCCCTGTGAGTTTATTCCTATTGTACGTGGCTAGCCCACAAGACTACCAGGAAAGACTGGTGACTATCGGGAAAGACCTTTTGACACCTATGGAAAGACTGGCCCCCCGGTATCGCCGGGGGGATAAACTGACATCTGGAGACAGATGTCGACTGTGGACCGGGTTGATCACCCCTAACACAGTATAATACCTCCGATTGCGTTAAACCACAAAGAAATATGCCCCCAGGGCCCTCCGAAAGGGGGGGGGGAGAATGAAGGGCCCAATTCAATTGATACCCTCGGTGACGACTTTGCTAGCCCCCGGACTGAGATACTCGCCCAACGTCCGGGCTGGCTCTGTACATGTGGGAAAAGCTTCACGGGGTTGCATGGTCTGAGAACGCATGCCGGAAGAATGAAATGCGAGGGTGCTCCACACAGTAAACGCCGTCGCAAAACTACCACTCCTGTGGTAGTTTCTGAGTCGTCAGGGTACGATGGGCAGGGTGAACCCCACTCGCCCGGAGAGGCCCATGACGTCGACTGCGGAGGAGCACCTTTGATGATTTCTGAAGAAGTGCGTTCCAAGATCAGGTTTCCACCTGCGAGCGAGAAGGTGGTGTGGTGTAAGTTGGAGGTTACATTATGTGAGATACTTAAACAAACTCTAAACAAGAAGCCGCTAGGCGACAAGCTTACTAAATTTGGTGATGTAATATATGAACACTGCTCCCGCGAGTTCGGGACAGTAGTAAAGGCACAGCCGGGTGCCAAGCAGAATATTAGCAGAAGGCAGAGGGACATTCTGAAGTGTCGGGCAGACAAGAATGCCCTCAGAAAACGGTTCAAAGCCGCTACAGGCAGCGAACGGGAGGGGCTGTACGAAGTTTGGTTGCATTTAAAGAACAAACACAGTGCCCTCTGTCGTGCCGAGCGTTTCTGTAACAACAGACGGAGAACCAAAAGGGAGCGAGAGAAATTCTTTAGGGACCCGTATCAGTTTGCCCGAGGTCTATTCGAGCAACCGAAGTCTGGGACTCTGGTTGTCAGTCAGGAAGAACTAGAGCTACATCTACGCAAGATGTACTCGGATAAAAAGAGGAGAGAGCCTCTCGATGACAATCCAGAGATCCTTAGCGGACTCAAACAGCCTTCGGTGCCGAAGGTACCATTTAAAATGGTACCTCCCCTTTGGTCTGAGGTTGAGGACGTTGTGAAAAAAGCCAGCGGCAAGTCTGCCCCAGGTCCGAACGGTGTCCCGTACGTTCTTTACAAGCGTTGCCCGAAAATCCTTAAAATGCTTCACGTCTTGTTGAGACAAGCGTGGATCCGCAATCACATATGTCCAGAGTGGTCAAAGGCAAATGGGGTCTACATTCCCAAAGAGCAGGACTCGAAGAGTCTTTCCCAATTCAGGCCCATCTCGCTGTTGAATGTCGAGGGTAAGATATTCTTCTCAGTCATGGCTCGCCGGCTCACACAGTATCTGATGACTAATAAGTACATAGATACGAGTGTTCAGAAGGGTGGTATCCCAGGCGTTCCTGGGTGCCTTGAACACGCGACCATGATTTGGGAGGCTATCCAGAGAGCCAAGCATGAGAGAACCGATTTTGCGCTTCTCTACCTCGACGTTTACCACGAGGTGGACTGAGTTGCAGATTGGGATAGCTATGGGCTGTACGATCTCACCTATACTGTTTGTCATGGCAATGCAGATCGTGTTAGACGGGGCGGCCGGCTACGGACTGGGCCTTCAAATAGGGGATCACTGGTTGCCGCCACTGCGCGCATTTATGGATGACACGACTATTATAACGGGCAGCGAGGAGTCTGCCCGCACGATCCTGGAAAGTTTGGACGCGGTGGTCAAATGGAGCGGTATGCAGTTTAAACCGCAGAAGTCGAGGAGTCTGTCAATCCATAAGGGCAAGGTTTCGGCAATCAGTTTTACGGTGGCAAGGAACAAGATCCCTACGGTTCTGGAGGAACCGGTGAAGAGTCTCGGTCGCGTTTACGATTCGAAGTTATCCGACAGAGCGGAAGTCCGGCGAATACATGAGTCACTGGCTACAGGCCTGCTCGCGATCGAGCGATGCAGGCTGGTCGGGAAATTCAAGGTATGGTGTCTCCAATTCATGTTGATTCCGAAGCTCCTATGGCCACTGCTAGTCTACGAGGTGACGATGACTGCAGTTGAAGCCATGGAGAAAAAAATCAACACAGCCTTAAGAAAGTGGATTGGAGCACCGCCTTGTCTGACCGACGTGGCTCTGTATTGCAAACAGGCTAAGCTGGTACTTCCGTTCAAGTCGATAACAGAAGAGTTTAAAGTCGGCAAAGTAAGGCTCGCCATGCTCTTGCGCGAGTCTTCAGACCCAAATGTCACCGCTGTCCAGCCCGCTCTAAAGACTGGAACCAAGTGGAAAGTCCTCGATGCGGTTGAATCTGCTCAGAACGCACTAAAATTGAAGGAGATTATGGGTTACACACAAACCGACCGCCGAGGCCTGGGGCACGGGAAGGTCAATTGGTGGTCAAAGGCCTCAGCCAAAGAACGCCGAGACATGGTGATACAAACGGTGAGGGACAACGAAAACGAGGTTCGGGTCCAGAAAGCAGCCCAACAGTCGCAGCAGGGCCATTGGGTCAGCCTGGAGAGCGCATTGCCGAGAATACTCACATGGGGTGAGATCTGGCGGATGACCCCGCTGCGACTGAGCTTTATCGTTCGTTCGGCGTACGATGTATTACCGTCCGGTGTTAACATGGTTAAATGGTCTGCGACCAACGATCCGACTTGCCCGTTGTGCAAATCAAAGCAAACTCTTGAGCACGTCCTGTCCGCGTGCAGGAAAGCTCTAGGTCAAGGCCGATATACCTGGCGCCACAACAAGGTGCTAAAGGAGTTAGCAGCCGTTGTCGACCAGGCTAGAATGAGGGCTAATGCCAGAGCCAGTTCTAGTATCGCCCCCATACGTTTCCTCAAGGCTGGGCAGGTTCCAAAAGGTAAGGTCAACCAAAACGCATTCGCTCCATCTGTGCTAGACTCTGCGAGGGACTGGTTACTGGCGGTTGATCTGCCAGGCCATGAACGGTATCCCGAGTTGATCCGTAAAACCTGCCTGCGACCGGACATCGTTCTCCATTCTGCGCAAAAACGGCAGCTCATTTTGATTGAGTTGACTGTCCCGTTTGAGTCGCGGATGGAGGAGAATCATTTGTACAAGCTCGAGAAGTACAGTGATTTAGCAGCCGGTTTGAGGAGAAACGAAGCTTACACAGTACGGGTATTTGCCGTCGAAGTGGGAGCGAGAGGCCTTGTCTCCACTTCGCTCTACAATGTGGTAAAAGAACTAGGATTGCGCGGTAATGAACGGAAACGGGCACTTAAAAAACTGGGAGAGGTGGCCGAAATTGCCTCTAGCTGGCTGTGGACGCAGCGCAACAACGTAGGGGACGGGCCTCGGTGAGCTGGTCCGGGTGTCTAGCGGAAAGGAGTTTCTCATCCTTTTGAAAGTCCATCGTGTACGAATTGTCTGCCAGTGTCCCTCTGCCAACTGCTAATAAAAGTCCAACATGTGTCCGGTAAACCAAAGTAAGCTTGTCGCTCGGTCGTCCAGGCATGCGGACTGTTCTAATTACGCTGCCGTGGCGGCTTCTTATCTCACAGTACCTCCTTCGAAACCACTAAGTCGTCTTGTCTCTGGCCGAAAGTGTAACACCATCCGGTAATTCCGTGCAGCGGGGAAGCAGCCCTGAGCTTCATGAACTCAGGTGGGCCCACCTCCGAATACGTTTAGGAATCGTGGGCCGAAACGTGTGTCGAAAGAGGATAATTTCTACTGATGACTGTAGATCCCCGCTGTACTTGCTCCCAGTGAGTTTATTCCTATCCTATCTAGAAACAAAAATGGAGGTTGGGGTAGGGGGCGGGGAGCTAATTCAAGTTCTTTCAGGGTGTTGTGGAAGAGTGGAAAGGTGGGGAGGGGGGGGGGTGTGGGGTCCCTGAGCCTCACTGTGTCAGCATCCTTGAAGCTGTGAGCTACCACAACCCTACGCAGCGATTGCTCTACAAGTGTGTTCATCAAAGACGAAACGTCGCAAGCTCACTACAACATTTCAGGTAAAACAGAGTGCACAGAAACACTCGCACGTACCTTATCAGTCTGAATTGTCTCGAAAATTGTGGAAAATACACAGTTGGGCCTAGCATTACTATTATCTTGTGATCTTGCTGCTGAAAACAAACCATTACCAGCGGTTTTGATAACAGTTTCTCTTTTAATAGCTCATTCTTGTTTTAGTTTGGCACATTCAGTAGCTTCTTCTCATTTTCTCCTACTGCTGTATGCCATGAAGTGTCGCGGAGTGTTTAGATGTTGTTTCCTGTCTTGTGCTAGTTTTGTAGCTTGTGTTAATGTCGTCATATTGCGTTTCTTCAGTGACTCTATTACTCCCTCTACATATATTTTCTTGGTCAGCCTCTTGTCTTGTAGCGCACAATCACGTTTTCCTCTTCCCATTGTTATGGTTTTTCACATTTTTTGTTCTTTGCGTGGGGACTAATTGCCTAAGATAATGTCTCCTTTGTTATTGTAATTTTTAATCAGAAAAGCTCTGGTTAAAATGTTTGATTGTTCTAGCGTGCACACGTTGTTCAACAAGAAATACATCTGTGTACGATCAGAAGTCTGAACAGTTGCATGGCAATAGTGATGTAAGGAGATAATGGAAGAATATTAAGGACAGCCTTTTTTCATGGCACAGTAATCTTTCAAAACAAGAAATGATTTACAGTTAAAAATTATTAGATCTGATGAAACATGACGCCAACACCAGTCGAAAAGGCACTTGATGGTGATGATAAGGTTGAATAGGTGATATATAAATATTGGTTATATGGCATTCAACTACATTTAAACAAACTAAACTTTGGTAACATATTCTCGAAGTGCGAAACATCACTTGGTCGGCTGTTAGGAGCAAATGATACATTGTTCAATTAAGGAACATATTATTAATGTTATATATTGTCCTTCTTGGCTCTCTTCTGCTTCTTCTTCTCACTTTTCTTCTTCTCTTCTTCTTCTTCTTCTTCTTTTTCTTTTTCTTCTTCTTTTTCTGCTTTTTTCTTTTCTTCTTCTTCTTCTTCTTCTTCTTCTTCTTCTTCTTCTTCTTCTTCTTCTTCTTCTTCTTCTTCTTCTTCTTCTTCTTCTTCTTCTTCTTCTTCTTCTTCTTCTTCTTCGTCGTCTTCTTCTTCTACTTCTTCTTCTACTACTTCTTCTTCTTCTACCTCTTCTTCATCTTCTTCTTCTTTTTCTTTTTCTTCTCTTCTTCTTCTTCTTCTTCTTCTTCTTCTTCTTCTTCTTCCTCTTCTTCTTCTTCTTCTTCTTCTTCTTCTTCTTCTTCTTCTTCTTCTTCTTCTTCTTCTTCTTCTTCTTTTTCTTTTCTTTTACCTACAGATTCTATATTCCAAGCCTCTTTTCACCTATGTGGTTGGATTCTCTTTCCGGTAAATTACTCCATGTTTAGTAGACCTGTTTGTGTGTTATCTTTGCACCATCTTCTTTGTCTGCCAGGTAGTCAACTGGCAGGTAGCACATGTGTGCACGCAGTATTTATTTCTTTTTTATCTTTTTTTTTTTTTCCGCCTTACAACTGAAGTCTATTAGCTTTCTTGATGCCAGTAATACATTAGTTTCACTTTCAAAATAACACAGCGCAAACAAACGAGGCCAATAAAGGTATGCGCGCTTTTCCGTTCATTTTTTGTCTCCTCGGTCCGCCCCAGCCAATTTTTTAGACGACACAGGAGAATTAGTTTTATCATCTGCTTTCTTGGTCTTCGTTTTAGCCTCTTTGATTTTGACTTTTTCTTTCTCTTCTTTTTTCTTCTTTTCTTTCTCTGCCTGAGAGTCTTTCTTTGATTTATCTTTCTGTTTTTCAGGTGGTTTCTCTTTCTCCTTTCGCTTGTCTTTTCCAGAATCGTGTTCCTCTTTCCCTTCCTCTAGCTTTTGGTCGTCCGGTTTCATTTTTTTGTCTGTCATCTCCTCGACGTTGTCTTGCTGGATGGGGACTATCCGTTGTTGAACGTAGACAAACGGCCGTGGCTTCCGTGGCAGTGCAGGAGAACTGTGCTCTGGGAGAGGAGGGTAGTGATGAGGAGGAGGTAGCTGCAGAGGAGTATGAGCATAGGATTCTGGTGGAGGAGCTGGCATGGGTGGCGCCGCAGAAGCTAGGGCAGCAACGGCTGCTGCAGTTGGCGGTCCAGATTTGATTACAGAAACGGGTTCTTTCTTAGCTTCTGGGGCTTTCTTCTTTCTTGACAACAATCTTTGCATGAAGCCCATGCTGCTTTTCTTTGGGGGCGTAGGCGCTGCCTTGTCCTCTGTTAGAGGCTTGTCTTCTAGGGTGTCGCTAGAATCAGCATTATTGCTTATATCTGAGGACGATTTTTTGAAGACGCTGTCACTCATAGAAGCTGAAGTTACAGACAAAGTGAGGCTTGTTGATGACGATCGCGATGGTGCCGCTGTTGGCGTAACGGCGATGAGGCCGAATGCTGCTGCCAGTCCTGTATTGATGTCTCCAGGTGGTTCTTTAGCAGATGAATCTAGAGGCACGGATTCAATAGCTGATTTATTTAGGACTATAGATGCAGCTGTGGCATCTTTGGATAATCTGTTAGTGGCCTGACCAACAGAAGCATTGGATTCTGCTGACATGTAAGACGCAGTTGAAGAATCCGAGCAAGAGGATGGCGTTCTGGTCTCGGTTATACTAGGCAGTGGTCGTCTCAGTGGAGGTATCGCCGATAGTGGTTCTTTGGTTAGACTGTCTATTGATTGTTGTGGTTGTTGCTGCTGCTGTTGCTGCTGCTGTATTTGCTGAGATAATCTAGCCTGAAATTCCGGCGGGCTAGGCTTCTTCGACACAGGAATCTTACTTGGTGACATTCTTGGAGAAGCTGACGGACTTACAGCAGGTGTGATCTGACCTGATTTTATCAACAAAGTCTGGGTTGGAACGGTCGCAATTCTCCCTGGTGCCGAGTTGTATCTTAGTAAAGGAAGACGACTGGGAGATAAAGGCTGACTCCCCATTCTAACAGTTCCTGGTCGGTCTGAAGGAAACCCTCGAGGCAAACTTTTACTATCATACCTGCTTTCTGGTTTTAAAGTGTGGTATGATGTAGTGCCATTGTTGTCCACTGTAGCAGGCATCCTGCCTTTTAGCGTAGTTATAGGCTGCGGTTTGCGATTTGGGGATCGATCTTTGCATTTAAGCAAAGCATTTGTTTGCTCTAACAGTGTTTTCAGCTGCCGTTGTCGTTCCTCTTCAGGATTTTCAAGAGCGCATGCACCATTTGTGGAGCCTAACTTATCACAAGCTACTGGTGCAACTTTTAATGGAGAAAAACTTGGTTCCAAAGAACGTCTCATTATCTATACCTTTCTTCGCTGGAGGACTGTTCAGTTTCTCAGACACACTGCGTAGTTTTGTTATACATTTGGTTATTCTCCCATCCATTGCTGCTGTTTCTGTCTCAACGCCGATGTCTTTCTTCTCAGCCCTTGATGTCATGGTGATCTTGTCTGCTGATTTAGTTTTCGTCAACCCTGACCCTGTCATAATTCGAGCCTGGTTTAGAGTGCTTGTAGATTTATCCATTTTGGATACATAGAACGTCATTGTGCCTTTGCTAAACAAGTGCCTTATTGGGGTACATGTCTCCTTCTCAAATGTTAGTTTTGGTATTGTGTTAATTCCAATGCTGACAACGTGCTTTGAAAGAGATTCCTCGGGTATATTATCGGGGTTGAAACCGTGGCTCTGAACCATCGATTTGATTACCTCTCCTATAGATTTGCTGTTAGTGCTTTCTGTCAAAGACGAGGCGCTGAAATCCATGACAGCAGCTCCATCGCCGAGGGGAACAAATGTTTGTGTGCCAACTTCAACCGACTGCAGAAAATCGGTCGAAGTCTCGTCATCAACCATGATCCGGTCGTACTCTGAATCGGTGTCGGAAACTAGCTCAAAAGCTGCCCCAGGGACCACGATGAGTTCGTCCACGTCTATCTCACTCAGCAGACCAATGTACGGCAAGGATTCTGTGGACGTTGCTGCGTCCTAGAAAAGTACAAAAACATAAAAAGAGGGTATATATAGGACAGGCAACAACTGCATTTTATACAATGAAGAACAACTTATGCAATATATCTTTGTCATTGAGAGTTAGAAAAATAATTATAGCTTGCTACATACATCCCGAAAACAACTTATCACAGACATCAGAAGGAGACAGTCATCATTTTTCGGCCATGTTATGAGAAGAGCGAAAACAGAACATGTGACCACTGGAAAGATCTGTGGAAGGAGGGGTAGAGTAAGACAAAAAGGGAAGATTCTTGACAGTTTTGTTGCATGGCATGGAGGTGTGTCGGCACACGAACTGAAACATGCTGCAGGATTTCGCAGATTGTGGAGAGGCATAATCGCCCACGCCAGTCGGCAAAGCACCTGATGATGATCCTGATATTGTTTTAGCAGCACATGAGATTCACAACTCAAGCTCGTTACACTGTACGTCAAATATTCGTATCAATGCATGATTGTGTACAGTCTAAGCTCTTCTGGCCATCTTATGTTAATGTTGAAAAAAAAAAGGGGGGGGGGGGGGGCGCCTGCGATGTCTGAATGTAAAGTGTTCGCCTTGAGTGCTAGAGGTTCCGTGTTTAATCCCTCAGTAAGGGCTAAGATTTTTTTCACGTGCACTTGGACTTCTAGTAATTCCCCCTGGTCTCTGGGTAGTGAGATCGTACGCCCGTGTGCATTGTTGGGCACGTGAACAAATCTATAGGCAGTTGGATATCGAAAAGAGTAGCCTAACGACGCTGCCCGGGCAAAATTTTCAGTCAAAAATCTACCGAAAGTATTTCAGGATCCTCGTCGGTGCTACAGAGCCTGTGCACTGTGCTGAGCTTCTTCAAACTCAGATTTGAGTTAGAGGAAAAACGAAGCACTTAGGTTACTACCCGTGCTAAGATGTTGATCCGTTGTTCAAACCTTTAAACTTCAGATGATGCGGCTATTAATGCGCTGTTGATCACACTTTTATTGCATGATCGCTCTTAATAAAGATGCCTTTCTGGTGGTAATGGTGAACATTTCTGTATAGACGATAAACGAAAATTATGATAATCATCCTTTACGCTGTGAAAACCTACGATGATGGTGATGGTGATAATAATGGTGGTAATGATGATGATACGGTGGTAGAGTTGATGGTGATAATGACGATGCTGATTATGAAAGTGATGTAGTGATAAAAGTGATAGTGGTGAAGGTATGATTACTTACATGGTAGTCCCTGCTGAGTGTACGCTCTAAAAAATCCAGGTCTGTTTCAAAGGACGTAGCTGAAGACTTATCGTAGAGGATGGGCTGAGTGGTCTGTATTGCCGTCTCTTGAAAATCATGGAGGCATGTGACGCAAGAGATCGCCATGGTACCCACGTCCTGTGTGTCCGAAAAACATGGCATTGTGGAACTGTCCTTGAACTCCTTTGCCAAAATGCTTCGAAGTTCTTCAACGGATCTGATCTCAGGTGATGTAGAATTGGCAGTCTCTAGGGCGGTACACTGTCCGTTTTCGTCATTGGTGTGTCCGCAGGTTTCGCAAATTGTTGAAGTGAGTGTCGTTTGTACTTCCTGTGCTCTCCTTCTTGTTCTAGATGCTCTACTATTCCTGGTCAGTGTTTCGCACTGAGTAGACTGAGATTCACCCTTTACTGTTTCACTTGAGTTGCAGTTGTCAGTCATACAGCTTTCGTCTGTATTGTCCAGCTTGTCTGTTTCGCATTCCTGATTGTCTGTGGAAATGTCCACGCCAGTTTGGGCATCAATGTATTTTATAACTTCTGTTAGTGTTTCATTATCACATAGAACAACTACCGTTTCTGTGTGGGAATCCCTGTAGGCTTTCACGTCCGTACTTGTGGCCTGTTCATCTGTCAGAACGACATTGGTAGCCACGCCTACATCTATGGTGGCAGGAATGGGAGGAGTTACCCCAGTACTGATAAGCTGTGGAACTGGCGTTTCTGTCCACTGGTCGATGAATTTAATTTCAGAGGTAGCAGTATCTTTTTCAACATACTTTTTTACTGGAGTCTCTGTCGACGAAGTCACTGTTTTGATTCTGACAGTTTCCGTTGCCTTCGTAAAACATGGCGTCTTGATAGGATCTGTCGCCCTATCTACTGTGGTAACTGATGGTTTTGCAGGCGATTGTGGCGGAGTTATAAAATCTACGGAGGTCTCTAAGACCTCACGCTCTTTACCAAGCTCTTTTTCTATTCTCTCATACTGCAGCTGGATATCTAAGTCCGGCATTGTTCCCTGTTCTGTTGTTTCAGCGCTGGTTTGCGAGTCTTGCTCTGAGGATGTGATCAGCGTAGTGTTGGTGGCTATTGTTTTCGCATAAGGTTTTATCTGAACTCCAGCGTCACCAGTCTTCACCGGGATTGTACCTGTGGAACGGTTGAATGACTCTGTAGTTACTGTCGAAGTGGCTCTTTCAGAAGTGGACAACATGTCAGTCCATGTGATTTTACTTTCAAACTTAGTTATTGGAGTGCACGTTTCCTTGTCGTCCATAACAATTGACTGGGTCGATGTAGTTTTAACTATGAGGCTTTCATTGTTGGTGCCTGTACTGGAGTCATCGTGCTCGATTAAGTCTGTTTGGGTGTCTGTGCTGGTCAATGTACAAGCCTTTTGAACACTTTCAGTTTGTGACTGACGACGTTCAGAGGATGTTCCAGCCTTCTCAGACGCTACAGATTCATTAGAAACTGTGGCTGCTTCTGTATTTGTTGTCCGAACTCGTCTTGGTCGATCCCTATAAAGAAAACGCGAAGCAGCTTTCTCCTTCTCTTGTCTAAGCTTCTCTGCGAATATCTGACTTTGTACAATGTTTTTCACAAAGTCCGTATCTGCAGAGCTGGCTACAGCTTCCACATCTAACGCCGATATTTCAGTTTGTATCTTAATACTTCGTATCCTGCGACTGGGACTATACACATATGCACCAAGTGCCGCTGATGTAGGCAGAAGATCTGGAGCAGGTCGGCAGTCACCTACTGATGATGACTGATGAAGCTCAGCTGTAGTTGACTCTGTTCTTTTTGTTAGTGCTGCTATAGCTGCTGCTTCTCGATGACCTCTGCCTGTTGCAGAAGCATCTGAATACGAGGTTGGCGATGGAGATGTTGCTGAGGCAGAACTTGTAATCCATGAAATAGTACTTGTAGTCTCTGATCGATTGCTTTGCTCTGCAGAATGTCCTGCTACTTCGCTCGATGACTTATCAGAATTTGGTATTTCCGTTTGGCATTTAAGAGACCTTACGTCTGATCTGTCAGTCATTGTTCCTCTAGCTTTCATATCATTCGCCATTGCAAAAACGCCTCTTTCCCTGGTCTCAACGAGGTTGGTGGAAGTATCACGCGAAATGAGAGAAGCAGCTTCAGTTTGTGAATTTGTATGAGTGATCCCGCCTCTCATATCCGACAACATTGAAGTTGACATCTCTTTTGTCCCGCCTTTCTCGGTCAGTGTCGTATCATTAATAACATCCGGGTCATTAGTTTGGGGCATACATCTGTCATAACCCAGCTTTGACGTCATCATCATCAAGTCCTCTTTGTCGCTAGTGTTATCCAAACTTTGAGGATCTTCCCCAAACGAAAGACGACCCAAAACAACATTGCCAGGGACAAACCTAACGTCGTATTTGGGGTCAGAAGGTGGGTCTGGTAAAATTGGCTGCAAAAGTTGGGTCATCTTACTCTCGATGTCCTTCTTAATGAGTAGGAGTTCAACGCTTTTGTCCTTCAGCATGATGTCGGTTAGATTGCAGGCGCTTTGTAGTTCGTCCATGTTTTCCTGTAGAGTTTGTTTATGGTCGACAAACTCCTTTATTTCCCCTCCGTACTCTTCCTCTATTCGTTTCATCAGTTCTTTCTCCTTGGCACGCACCTTAAAAAAAAAAATTAAATTTTCTCAGACGTACGCTTTGACATGCTATGAATGAATACAATTTTCGTTACGTATTTTATTACAATTACCATATAAAGTGATTTTAGTGTATTTATTTATCTTCTCTTTAACTGGGAAGGTGCTGTGGTATCTTGATTGTATTTACGCTGTCAGTTTCGCTTTTATATCATTCCGAGAAACAGTCTAGGTTCGTATGCAGAGGGCAAAATGGGATATGAAAGATGTTCGTATCTCAAGAAGTTCGCATCTAGAGCGATTCGTAAGTCAAAGCACCACTATATAAATATATATATACATATATATACATATACACACACACATACATATATACACATACATACATACATACATACATACATACATACATACATACATACATACATACATACATACATACATACATACATACATACATACATACATACATACATACATACATACATACATACATACATACATACATACATACATACATACATACATACATACACACAGACAGACAGACAGACAGACAGACATACAGACAGACAGACATACATACAGACATACAGACATACATACAGACATACATACATACATACAGACAGACATACAGACAGACAGACAGACACAGACAGACAGACAGACAGACAGACAGACAGACAGACAGACAGACAGACAGACAGACAGACAGACAGACAGACAGACAGACAGACAGACAGACAGACAGACAGACAGACAGACAGACAGACAGACAGACAGACAGACAGACAGACAGACAGACAGACAGACAGACAGACATACAGACATACATTCATACATGCATACATACAAATTGACTCGTTAATGCAGAAAATTCAACAAAATGAAGCGAATACTCATTATTGTAATTGTTAATCGTTTTCTTCTTTAACGTTTTTTTTTTTTTTTTTTAGAATTTTAAAATTCATCGTCATTTTCTTGCTCATCCCCTTCTGCTTCTCTCTGTTTCATGATCTTGTCACGTGTACAAAGTCCGTTATTAGGGATGCACCTCTAAGTATTTGATTAGGTAATTATTACCCCCACCCCCCTTCCCTTCCCCTTACTGATTTCTATATAGCGGTAGCCATGGTGGACACGGGTCATCGAAGTGCTCAAGGCATGAAGATGCTTAATTTCCGATGCTTGAAGAATTCTTTAGCAAAATTCTGACAAAATGATACGCATACATGATGATGATGATTATGATGATGATGATGATGGTGATGATGATGATGGTGATGATGATGATGTATACGTTTGTGTCATGTTGGTGGTGAAATGGTGGTGGTGACAGTGGTGATGATGAGGGTGGTCGTGGTGATAGGAGTAAAAATGATGCCGATGATGCTGCTAATGGTTGTGGTGGTAGATTTAGATGGTGGTTGAAAACGAGCACAATAATAATGGTAGGGGTGGATTTGATGGTTGCAAACATGGTGGTGGTAGTGAGGTTGATGATAACAGTAATGATGATGGTGATGTTGGTGGTTGTGGTGAAAATGTCGATGATGATGATGATGATTTGTGGTGGTGGTAGTTTTAGTGATGGACAATAAAAATACTGAAGACGGCAGTGGTGGTGTTGGTGGTTGTGAACATGATGAAAGTGGTGTTAGTGGTGATAACGATGATGAAGATTATAATTAATGTGGTAGTGGTGTTTAGAAAAATGTTGGTGATGGTGCTGATTATGATGATAATAATGATGATGATGACGCTGATGATGATATTGATGGTGATGATGATAACGCTGATGATGATGGTGGTGAACATGATGAAAGTGGTGATGATGGTGGTGGTGTGAACATGATGAAAGCTGGTGTGATGGTGGATGATAATGAAACGATGATGAAGATGGTGGTGGTGGTGATGATATGATGAATGTGGTGTTGATGATATAGAAATGATGATGGTAGGATGGTGCTGATAACGGTGATAATAATGATGTGGATGGTGATGCTGAACGGTGATGATGATGGTGGTGTTGATGACGATAACGCTGATGATGATGGTAGATATGATAATGATAACGCTGATGATGATGGTGGTGGTGGTGATGATAACGCTGATGATGATGGTAGAGATGATAATGATAACGCTGATGATGATGGTGGTGGTGGTGACGATAACGGTGATGATGATGGTGGTGGTGATAATGATAACGCTGATGATGATGGTGGTGGTGATAATGATAACGGTGATGATGATGGTGGTGGTGATAATGATAACGGTGATGATGATGGTGGTGGTGATGAACGATAACGGTGATGATGATGGTCGTGGTGATGACGATAACGGTGATGACGACGTTGATGATGCTGATCTCACCTGGGAAATATAATTAATAGCTAAATCTCGTATTCTATCCTTCACGTCTTTGACACAGGTCTCGTATTTCTCAATGACGTTTAACCTGGAGCTGACGTCCACAAGACGTTCCTTGCACCGACCCACCAGCGACTCTAAGCTGGTTCTGGACTTGGCCGAGCCGTCGCTGAAAGAGCACACCTCATGGTCCTTGTGTTCTTGGAAGGTGCAGACCACACAGATGCAGGCATCACAGGGCTCACAGTAAAACCGCACAGACTCATCGGGATGTGCCTGAATGAGTGGATATATTGATAAAGTTACAGAAAATGTATTGATTTGCACTAATAGAAAGAAGAAGAAAGATAGAAAAACACACTAGACAACATAAAAATTAAAAGATAAAGTTCCTGTGTCGGAATTGAACCTGTCACCTTAAGACGTCGTGTGCGCCTCGCAATGAAAACAAGTGCACTAAGAACATGGTCAACTAGGCACCCGCCCCCCCCCCCCCCCCCACCACCCCCAAAGGGGGTCTCATTTGCTATGTCTATCATACGATGAGTGTGATATGTTCAAAGTTAGTAACGGACGTGTAACAGAAACGGATCTATGAAAGTAGAAGCAATTTTAAAACATTTTGTTGTGTTTATTTTCCCCCTCCTTGGCGAGCCGCTTTGGTGCTGAGGGAGGAACTCGCCAGTGTCGTTGATCAGGTCCTGACGGACTTTATTTCTTCCTCTTCTTCAGCATTCCGAGCCCTTGATGATCAATGCTGCAGATATCACCCGCCTCCATACATCTCTCTGGTTGGCCTTCTGTTGCTAACACTAAGTGTTTGCAGGTCTGTCTGGACATTACATCTTTTTTCAGGCGACACATTCAGCATCATACAGACTTTCGGACGACACATTTAGCTTCATACAGACTTTCAGGCGACACATTCAGCATCATACAGACATTCGGGTGACATATTCAACACAAATGGCGACTTACGGGCGACACATTCAACATAATGGCGAATTTATTGTCAGGGTAGATCTTCTGGGGTAATAACTGCTAAACTTATCCAGATCTGACAGATGTAAATTTACCAATCTATATATTTGTGCGGGGCGGACATGACATTGGCTCTCAGGTCGACCCAGCTTTGAATGAGTACCAGGTACAGGCCTGGGTAGTAAAGGCGGCAGGTGTGATGCTGACCACATCACCCCTCATGTGCCGGTTGGTCTATAAAATACAGGTCTAGCCCTCTATATCCAGTGTGCCTGAAGGCGTGGGAAAAGGTCTTTTACCTTTTACTTAGTTTTTTTTTAGTATCCAAAAGCCATGAGTTGTTGGCCCTTAGGCTCGGTATTATGGATATCGCAACCCTTCGGCCTTGATTCCATGATAATTACCGTAAATCTGGGAGAAAATGTGGCTTTTCTGCCCACCCCCCGGGCGTGAACCCGGACCGCAAGGAGTTCTTCACCCGGTCACCGCGTAGTCCGATTTAGCCAACTACGCTAGCGAGCCGGGCAAATATATCTTTAAACAAAGAAGATGCTATCTCTCACCTTGCACTGAATGTCCTTTTCCCCTTCAAGATCAATAAGGCTGTGCTGCTGTGTTACCTTCGTAGACAGGTGCAAGTCCACGCAGGTCCGGCAGATTATCTTGCTGCAGTCCAGACACTTGCTGCAGGCGTCGATGTTCTTACCTCGGACCGTGGAGCAGATCTCACAAGGCGGGATTTTCGAGACGGTCCTGGAGATGGTGGTATATTCAGGTATGTGTTATTTGGTTTTGTACAATAAAAGTGTGAGCCACAGCAGTATAAAAAAAAATTTCAATCTAAAGTTTTTTCAATGTTAACATTCACCAGTGCAAGTTGTATAAATAAAAATGCCCGGACAACTGCTTGTATTATCTGTTATAACAAATAATGGGCATACTAAGAGTAGAAATGGGTAGAGAATTACACAACAGGCAATGCATAGGGAAACAAATGGTAGTAAGTATAATGGCAAGCATTCGCCTCTTGACCGCAGGCCAACAATTGAACTTCGCATCTAGTCTTGATTGTTTTTTTATTTTTATTTTAAATGTTGGTGTATCTTTCAAACTGTGCTTTGGTTCACGTGTAGACCCAACCCAAAATGCTCCTCACATGTGATCTCCACAGCGAAGCTTGCCACTCTGCACGAAGCGTACCTGTCTTGGCCTTCCTCGGCATGCTTTCTGAGTCAGTTACAATCTTGATGTGTGTGCATGTGTGCGTGTGTGTGTGTGTGTGTGTGTGTGTGTGTGTCGTATTCTCTAGCCAGTGTCAAGTTGCAGTGACCGTCTCCACTTTGATTCTTAAGTTGGACTATCTTCGGATCCGCTGACGAGAGTCTAGCCAATACACAACGGCTTCTACCTTTAATGGAATCAGCATTATCGTCATCATCATCGTTATCATCATAGGTTGTGTACCAAGAGACGTCACATAGTACGATCACTCCACTCTACTCTACTACATGCAACTTTCTCAATTGCTCACATGAAGTTCAGTCCTGCATTGTTAGCCTCTCGTTATAATGTTCTTCCTAATGTTTCAATTGGACGCCCTCTTGTTTTCAGACCGTTTGTTTCCCATTTCCGTGCTTGTTTTGTAATTCTTTGCTCACTTCATCTCGGGGTGTGCCTTATATCTCCACCTTCTTTGTCTTACTGCAGTCGATACAGCTATTTGTCCTGACATTTTTCTTATCTCTCTTTCTCGCTCTTTCTCTCTCTCTTTTTCTCCCCCCCCCCCTCTCTCTCTCTCTCTCTCTTCATTTTTCTCCCTCTCTTTAAATTCTTCCCATTTTATTTTAATGTTCTCCCCAGACACTTATTTTCAAATGGATTGCATCTGACATTAGGGGGGGGGGGGGGGGGGACAGCTGGAGGATTGACAGCCGCTACAAACTGCACATGTATTCTTTTTCTAAACTTTGCTAATGAAAATGTTGAAGGCAAGCCAACAAGAGTAAGAAAGCGATACAAGTGGGAGGACGTCTTTAGGAAATGAACAACAGTCTAAAAGAGTGTACAGTCAAAGCATCAGATACAGTGTGTCTGGGATCTATTGCAGTCAACCTTCATTTGGAAGATTTATTGGAATTAAGCGCAAGTTAAAGACAACGGTTGTAGGGGTGGGGTGGATGTCATCAACCGTCTTCCCACTTAGACGGTTGTGTTTCTCTTGCTCGATCAAAATATCTTCGTATTTAAGCCGGTTCAGTCTAAATTTGCTTACGTTTAAAATAAAGTCGGACTGAGCGGTGTTTATGATGAGATATTGTGGGATGTAGTGTTTATAATGTGAATTGAATTTTGACAGAGAAAAAGCAAATATGCGGGTGGCTGGTTGCCAAAGAACGAGCGATGCCTTGTGCAGTAACTGCTAGTTGGTCGTGGCTACTAATTCTATCGACAGTGAATTGCAATTATAGTGACAAACTGTTGATGCTGACACCTCTGGCGGATGCCTTATTTATTTTTTGAGGTGGTCTTTGAATTGTTAGGATTATAATTTGTTACACATTTCAAATAGAGCATTTATGTGTGGTTTGTGTAGTGTTCACTGGCTCATACACGATTGAGTTGTCAGTTTTCTGTAAAGTTGACACTGAAAATAATCACTAAACAATATTTCAAAAAATTACTCACAATCCAGAGTTGAAATTTCTTACCTCTTGGCCAGGACCTCTGTTAAATTGGAGACCAGAAAGTTGTCTGGAAGTCTCTTAACCCCGCCGGTGGGTAAATCAGTTTTCTTTCGGCATAAAGGGCAGGTAACCTGCCGGTTGTAGATAGATATGGCATATCTTGTAGTTCTGCTGCTAACCTCTTGGTCGTATTGGTTCTGTAAACATGTACAGCAGAACGTGTGCAGACACGACAAAGTCTTTGGATCTCGAAAGTTTTCAAAGCAGATTTTACAGTTCAAAAATTGGTCGCTGATCTCTTGCATCAAACGAGTTCCGGTTGCCATCTTGGGTGACCTCTATAGACCGTTGTTGCCGATGAAAATTAGAAAATAGTTTCAGGGGTGTGCTAACCATGAACGTCACTGAGCTCCCTAACAGCGTTTAGTTCTTTCATTTGATTTCATTTTGAACTTAAAGGGGCCTTTGAATTCCTATTCACATGATATGGACGATAAAATGGAAGACGAAGGTGACGTTTCCATTCCTGTTACTAAAGATTGTCTCCTTCAATGCGAATTTGGTTGGACTCATCTGCAAATAAAAAGATAAAAGTTTAGTATTTTTCCCCTCTGTTCGGTGTTAAAGATTATGATTTTTAACACTAGGAACTTCTAATCAATACAAATGAGAAATACAAATATTCACCACTATTGCCTTTACTATGCATTCAACAAAATAAGAGTATTTAAGCTTAGTTGTCCAGCAGCAGTAGCAACAAAAACATGTGCAGCAGTAGTTTTTGTTGTTTTAGCTATACGGCAGTCGCAGCTGTAGTTGTAGTAGTAGTATTAGTAGTAGCAGCTGTCGTAGTAGTAGTAGTTGTAAGACAAGTGGTGGTGGTGGTGGTGGTGGTGGTGGTAACAGGACCTCAGCCTTAGCAGAAGTAACAGCTTAAAGTTGCTTACCATGTACAACATTAATTACTTTTCAATAATCCCGGCCATCTTTGAAGGTTTTAAACAACGGATAAACATCATGTTCTCTTTCTAACTCAAGTATGAGTACGAAGAAACTCAGCACAGTGCATAGGCTCTGTAGCACCGGCGAGGCTCCTGAAATATTTTGGGTAGATTTTTATCTAAAATTTTGCCCGGGTGGCACCGTTAGGCAAATCTTTTCGATTTTCAACTGCCAAGGAATTTTTCTACGTGCGCAACAATGCACACCGGCATTCAATCTCAGTACCCAAAGACCAGACCAGGGGGATACTAGAAGTCCAAGTCCACGTAAAAAAAAAAACTCCCAACCCTTACCGGGAATTAAACCCGGAACCTCTAGCACTCAAGGCGGACACCATGCCCAGAGCCCACGCAGCCCCCCTTCTGTGTTAGCTATTCTGTCTAAGTTACTCGCAACACAAATTTCAGAATGCTAGTTGAGGAAAACAAATGGACATAGACGAGGAAACGTAGGACAGGAGAATAAATATCAAACATTTGAAATGTCCATAGTATCCAAACCACACAGCTTCACGGAATCCTGGACTGCTGGAATTATAGTCCCGTCAAGCTCAATTACTGAAGACTGTTTGCCACATGCCAGAGCCAATACTGGCCCTTTGGTACGTTGAGAAAACAAGCAAAGCACACAGTGAATCCACATTAGCGCTTAGTACAGAGATCTACTGGCAGGGAAGCACTGCCGCAACGCAAAAAGCGAAGTGAACTCGAATTCTCGTCTTGGTAATGATTAAAGTAGGCAGCGATACAAGTGGGAGGACAACATGAAGAGAAAGGTGAATTGCAATCTGAGAGAGTGTACAACCAGGACAAGAGATAGAGCCTGTTGGAGATCCAGCCTTCGCTGTGGAGAAAGCACCTGACTGATTTAATGAATAAAAACTAGGGCTGTACCGAATATTCGCTTCGTATTCGCTTCGGGGCCAAACAGTGGACCCAATAACTATTCGGTATTCGGCCGAATATTGCGGTCGGGCCGAATACGAATAGTGGTTACCTCACAACCGTTTCTGGACTGGTGGAAAAAAAAAAACATCAAGACTTCCCACCTTGGTTTATACTGTGAAGCGTTATCTTTGTGCACCACCTACGAGCGTACCAAGTGCCCCTTTATTTCCATCTTGCATGTGTTGCGAGTATAGTGTTTTTAGGTGTGTTGCTGTAGAAACAAAATGCAACGCTCAAAAATGTAAGAGGGGCAGAAAAGCAAGTGTTCTAGTGCTGTCGGCTTGATTTCTTTGAGTGGAGTGTCCTCTTCGTTGATTCTTTGAAGTAACGGGAGTTCGTCATCATTTATGGGTGTCGTATCTGTTCTTTCGTCGTCTCGTGGAAACGGCAGCGGCTGAATGTTTTGATCGACGTTCGGTTTCTTGATTGTCTTTGTTGTTTGATCTTCTGGCGTTGGCCGCCCGGCGTCTGGTTTCGTGAGCTCGCGGGGGGCTGGACGACTTGTAAGGACGGCATTGTTTTCTTCGTCGGCGTTATTTTAGTTTTTGATAATTCGCCTTGCGGGTTTTCATTTTGACTCTCTGTATTTGTCGTATTTTCCTGTTTAGTACAGCTGGAAATACCTTCAGTGAGACAAAAAGCTTGCCTAATGCTGACAACATGGAACGAAGGTTTTTCATGGAGGTGTGTCAGCACACGAACTAATACGTGCTGCAGGAGATCGCAGATTGTGGCGAGGCATAATCGCCGATGCCAGCCGGCAAAGCACATGATGATGATAATTCACTATTCGTATTCGTATTTGGCCGAATAGCTGGTCCAGCTATTCGTATTCGGCCGAATAGTGAAAATCACTATTCGGTACAGCCCTAATAAAAACACACGCTTTATTAAACATTTACAATGGTTTTAGTGTAAGAAAATTGAAACAAGTACACATAAATCTTTTTACATTATATATATATATATATATATATATATATATATATATATATATATATATATATATATATATATATATATATATATATATATATATTCGCTTAGCAAAAGTGACTGACCTTTCAATGTAAAATCTCATATAACATTATCTCTTCTTAAAGATTATGTTCCATAAAAGCATGATTTCTGCGTTTACAAAGTGTTATTATCATTAAAGGGAGCTTCATGTATGGTGAAAATCATAGCAGCTAATCTATCTGTTTTGATAACAGTTTAAAACAACAAGCAATTTATTCTTCACGTTCAACAACAAAAAGCCTTTATTGAAGCCATTTTAGGTTTCCAGAGAAAGATAATCGTTTCCTTATTGAGGACAAGAAATTAACACTGCTCCTGTATTAATTATTTCAAGCAAAGTCAGCCCATGTGGTGTTCAGTGTTTCTCAAACTGTTTTACCCCGCGGCCCATGCAAAAGGCTAAATTTTTTCGCGACCCACCTGACAGCTAACTAGACACGAAACCACACACAAAGATGTCTAACAAGACTGCAGACAGCAGGTGATTTGGGAAATGCGATGCCACACAATAAAAATTCAGCTAACACGACATTTCCTGCTGCTTCTACTGCTACCCAAAGGTTTAACAAAAACGATATCCCTGGATCGTTGTTTTTGATAGACGAAGCGCTACAGTAACATTCATTGGATTTTTCGATTTTATTTTGTATTAATGGCATGGAAAAGTATTTTCACGCTAATAGAAACTATTGGAAATATTAATCCGACAGACTGAAAAGAAACACCACCTACCCTACATAAATAACAAATGTTTTGGCGGCTTTTTGACAATTCTACAACCCACGAATGGGCCACTGCCCCTGGTTTGAAAAATATTGGACTACGTTTTAACATTACCCCGTAGCTAGCCAAGAAGCCAATCTGATAACTCTAAATTAATATGTATCTGTAATGGCATATTTTTGTGTTATTTCCTTTAAGATTGTGACAAATATAAGAGCTTTGGTATAATTGAGTTTCTGTGTAAAGTCTATACCTTGATAAACTCTCCGTGAGCGAGTTTCTTGTGTGCGATTGTTTACGATCTATGTCTCTATTTAGGTTCGGGTGGGTAATTCCGTGTTTAGAAAACCGTATATCAGCAAAGACTGAAATGGCAAGTTTATTTTCAGTGGGGAAATGTTGACGAAATATGCGTAGATAAGGTAAGCGTGTGCAAAAGGTAATAGAACAATAACTGATTCTTTAGCTCTAGGGCATAGAAGAAAGTTCAGTAGTTGGAACGCATTCAACAGCAGTTGATGACTCATCATTCCGTAGGTTTAAACATCTTGTTTTTCTTGTTCTTGTTTTTCTTGTTCTTGTTCTTGTTGTTGTTCTTCTTCTTTCTCTTTTAGTTCTTCTTTCTTCTTCTTCTTCTTCTTCTTCTTCTTCTTTTCTTCTTCTTCTTCTTCTTCTTCTTCTTCTTCTTCTTCTTCTTCTTCTTCTTCTTCTTCTTCTTCTTCTTCTTCTTCTTCTTCTTCTTCTTCTTCTTCTTCTTCTTCCTCTTCCTCTTCTTCTTCTTCTTCTTCTTCTTCTTCTTCTTCTTCTTCTTCTTCTTCTTCTTCTTCTTCTTCTTCTTCTTCTTCTTCTTCTTCTTCTTCTTCTTCTTCTTCTTCTTCTTCTTCTTCTTCTTCTTCTTCTTCTACTTCTTCTTCTTATTATTATTATTATTATTCGCCATTAGGATAACGCTTTACTGTGAGCTAAGATAACGCTTTACTGTGAGCTAAGATAACGCTTTAATGTGAACTAGGATAAAGCATTACTGTGAGCTCAGATAACGCTTTACTGTGAGCTAAGATAACGCTTTACTGTGAGCTAAGACAACGCTTTACTGTGAGCTAAGATAACGCTTTACTGTGATCTAGGAAAACGCTTTACTGTGAGCTAAAACAACGTTTTACTCTAAACTAAGATAACGCTTTACTGTGAGCTAAGATAACGCTTTACTGTGAGCTAAGATAATGCTTTAATGTGAGCTAAGATAAAACTTTACTCTAAACTAAGATAACGCTTTACTGTGAGCTAAGATAACGCTTTACTGTGAGCTAAGATAACGCTTTAATGTGAGCTAAGATAAAACTTTACTCTAAACTAAGATAACGCTTTACTGTGAACTAAGACAACACTTTACTGTGAGCTAAGATAAAAGTTTACTGTGAGCTAAGAAAACCGTTTTATTTTGAGCCAGGACAGCGTAGTGGCTAGATAAGTGCCTGTGGCTTTAGTGTCTTGGGTTGAGTCCGCACCGGTGCAAATTATCATAGCCGACTTAGGGCTTAAAAGAATAATAAAGATGTCTTTAAAAAAAGAAAATTTAATCATGCAGTGAACTTTTTGCCCACATCAGAAGGAGATAATCTACATTTATTTCGTCATATCAGGAGTAGGAGAAAACTGGAGTACAGCGGGAAAGAAGAACAAGGAAAGTGGCCGGAGGAGATAAATAAAGATGCTACTGGACAGTTTGTCATCATGACACGAACGATCATCTGGGTAAGACCTGATTTAAAGTATTGCACATTATGTCTAAGTGACCGGGTTTTCTATGGTGTACTTTCTGGTGATAGTGTTGACACATGTCCGAACCATGTGATGCAAATTTTAAAAAAAAAAAAAAAAGGGGGGAGGGGGAATAACATACACAGTATTTTTGTCAGGGAAGATGGGTAGTGCTTCCTCCAGGTTACAGAGCTGGGTCTAGCTATCAGCCTCAAAAGCCTGCTCCTTTCGCACCTCTACAAACAGCAAATCTCCGCATGCCCTAAAGCCATCAATCAGTGTCACTTTACTATTCACTCCTCTTCCCTCCTAATAATATGTAATGAGCCGAGCTGTTTGCAGAAACCCCGGTCCGTATTGATTTAAAGTACAAAAAACAAGCAGTAGTGGACGGGCATGAGTATAAGAAAAAGAAGGACTCGGTCCAATAAGAAGGAACTCCACAGAGGAGCATGTACAGTTGGAGTCTACTACTCATCAGAATAAGTGATCCCTCGTTTACAAATTTTTCGGCCTACGAGCTCCTAGACATTTTCAGAGAGTGGGCCCACTTGAGTTCATGAAGCTCAGGCTTGATCTGTTCCTTCTGCACGTATTACCGGATGTTCTCGGACAGGGACCAGACGAAATTGGTGACTATGCAAAAGGTACTGTGAGATTCGAAGTTTAATTACATATTTTTATGTAAATTTACAGACTATAGTCTGATCCAGAAGTGGTGCTCAACATTAAACATCTCTAACTCAATAACTGTTCGGTTGAAAAAAAGTTGTTGAAATTTGGCAGGCCACTTGTTAATTTCATAACCATGCCATTGTATGATTTTTGTTCTTTAATTTAGTATTCGAATATAAACACCGATTCAGAGCAAGAAATCAGAATACTTAAAGTTAACTGAGATACGGGAACTAATCAAAACATCAAATTTCACGGGTTTCATGGGCATGTAATCTCGGGCATTAGTCTTTCTTTCTTTCCGACAGACAGACAGACAGACGAACGGACAGAGAGACAAACAGACAGACTAACTGACAGATGGACAGCTAGCTGGCTAGACAGACAGACAGACAGACAGACAGACAGACAGACAGACAGACAGACAGACAGACAGACAGACAGACAGACAGACAGACAGACAGACAGACAGACAGACAGACAGACAGACAGACAGACAGACAGACAGACAGACAGACAGACAGATATCAACAATAAAAACATAAATATATCCTAGGGCCCTTTCCTGGCGTGGCACTGCCCAGCGCACCCATGCGTAAAAAATGATATCGTTTGTAATATACGTTCTATGCTTATGTCATAAGAAGGAGAAAACGGGAGTACATCGTGACGATAGGAAAGTTGGAGGAGAGGCAGAGGGAGACGGAGAGAACAGATGCTGGACAGTTTGACATTATGGCATTCATGAATGTCTGTGTGACAGCTGATTGAAAGTACACGAGACAGAGGGTTGTGGATAGACATGACTACCAACGCCTCACGGCATGGACTCAGAAGAAACCTTGTGTCTTCTTGGACATCCGAGCCACGTTGATATTACGGATCAACTCCAGCTCACAAACAGCCCGGCCAATTGCTGCAGAAGATTTCTCATCTAGAGAGGCCAGTGTTAGGCTGGCTAATTTATGTATATATGCAGAGTTGGTACACGTGACGGAAACGTCACGGACGGGCGACTCTGCTGAGGCGTTGAGATCCAAGGTAGGTTTGTCCTCTAGATGCGGGTCTGATCAGCAATCTTAGGTGGCTGGGCTTTTTTTAACATGCTCCACCTTCGTGGTAATACAAATTCAAAAAAAAAAAAAAAAAAACCTTGTGTTGATTTAGTAGTGAGAATGAAGGAGTAAAAGAATTTAGAAAGAAAAAAGAAGGAATGAGTAAACGCAAAATGTACGTACGTACGTATAGACAGACAGACAGACAGACAGACAGACAGACAGACAGACAGACAGACAGACAGACAGACAGACAGACAGACAGACAGACCGACCGACCGACCGACGGATTGACCGACAGACCGACCGACCGACAGACAGACAGACAGAAAGACCGACCGACCGACCCACCCACCGACCGACCCACCGACACACGTACGTACGGACACACGCACACAGACAGACAGGACAGACAGACAGACAGACAGACAGACAGACAGACAGACAGACAGACAGACAGACAGACAGACAGACAGACAGACAGACAGACAGACAGACAGACAGACAGACAGACAGACAGACAGACAGACAGACAGACAGACAGACAGACAGACAGACAGACAGACAGACAGACAGACAGACAGACAGACAGACAGACAGATAGATAGATAGATAGATAGATAGATAGATAGATAGATAGATAGATAGATAGATAGATAGATAGATAGATAGATAGATAGATAGATAGATAGATAGATAGATAGATAGATAGATAGATAGATAGATAGATAGATAGATAGATAGATAGATAGATAGATAGATAGATAGATAGATAGATAGATAGAACGAACGAACGAACGAACAAACTTTATTTTCAAAGTGTTGAGAATTGGGCACACAGGCCCGTCTTACATTATGCCCTTCTGGCCTCACGCCATGCATACTTTATTCATGCACACATTGTTTTAGCAGATAATAATAGCATTCATAAGCATCATTAACAACATCTTTGTAACAATGTACTCTAAGTATGTCCACATTTTAAAACAAGTATAATACTAAATGTAATAAATCTTGGTGGAAATCAACAATATTCTCATGAAACTTATCTTCTAAGGGGGCATATAGTCTGAAGTGAGATAATATTCAAAAAGCTTCCAATTGTATTTATAGGGGTTGTTGATATTTTTGATTGGTTGTGGAAGATTGTTCCACAGATGAGCTGCAGAGTAATCCAAGCTTGTTTTGTACAAGTCTACTCTAGGTTTAGGGATGTGTAATATGTTTAGGCGTTTGCTATGACGCCAATTATACTTAAAGAATGGCAAAAGGTAATCGGGGGCATTTTTGGATAAGATTTTGTGAATGACTTTGGCCTAATTGAAAAGTAGTCATTTATGGAAGGGGAGTAACTTAAGATCTTTATGTATATTGGAAATGTCTCTTCCATGATTATTACTGACTAAGCGTACAGCTCTTTTTTGAAGTGCTTTAAGCCGTTTCATGACTGAACTTGGACAGCCATCCCATATTGTCGAGCAGTAGTCTAGATGGGTCTAAATATGGGAGGTGTAAAATATCCTTCTGGTGTTTTCATCCAGAAAGTGTTTAATTTGTGCATGCTGGTATACATTTCTAGCTGCTTGTTTCACTAGAGCTTACACATAAGAAGTGAAGGTTAAATTTCTATCAATATTTACGCCTAAAGCTTTGTGCTCAGTTACACATTCTACAGGGTTGTTACTGATGTAGAGCTGAAGCATATTATGTGCAGATAAAGAATATAGTTTTTGTCTTGTTGATATTAACATGCATTTTGTTTTACTCATGTTTGTTTGCTTGCGGTTTGCATTGCTCCAGGAAACCACATTGTTTAATTCCTGTTGTAAGGATGACTCTAGAATATCACACGTTTGAGCCCTTGTATAGACTGTACAGTCATCTGCAAATAAGTCACACGGCGACGACAGACACAAAGGAAGATCATTTATATAAATGGCAAATAACAGAGGGCCAAGAATAGAGCCCTGGGGTACTCCAGTATTCACCACAGTAGTCTGCGACAGGGATTTTTTATTTGAAACTACATGTTTCCTATTTAACAGAAAGGATTTTAATAACGTGAATAGATTACAATTGAAGTTCATTATTTCTAGTTTTCTAATAAGGATAGTATGGTCTATCATGTCAAAGGCTTTTCTAAAGTCTATAAACACGCATCCAGCAACTTTATCTTCGTTAATATTCTGATGCCAGTTTTCTATCATGTTTGTTAAGGCTGTATGGCACGAATACTTTAGTCGAAATCCTGATTGGTTATCAGTTATTAGTTTTGTATTATCTAGATGTTGGAGTGTTATTTTGTGACTGTGTTTTTCTAGCGGCTTTGATAATGATGATAATAAGGAGATGGGTCTATAGCTACTTGGGAGACTACTGTCTAAATAGCCCAATTTGAGATGATGATATGCTTTGGCAATTTTGAAGGCTGAAGGAAAATAGCCTTTGGCAATGCACTGGTTAAATATAAAAGGTGATGACTTGCAAACGACTGAAGCAGCACATCGAAGGATCCTATTGCCGATTCCATCTAAACCTGAAGCATTATTGTTTTTTAGACTGGTGAGATATGTGAATACTTCAGTAACTGACATGAGCGGCATGTCAGAAGGAATATCATTTGAGCATTTAGTCTCACAAAACGAGGACAGCAATGACAAATCACATGGATAATGTGGTATTGAAGCCTTCGATTGCTCTATATCTGTTTGAAAGAAGTTACTGAAATCGTCTGATCTAACATGATTTGAGGTAAACAAACGTGATGAATTGTTTCTGTTAGTCAAGGTGTTAATTGCCTTCCATATATCTTTACTGTTTGTTTTATCTGTTACTAATTTAGTAAAGAAATTCTTTTTTTCCTTTCGAATGATGTATTGAACTTTATTACGCAAAATCCTATATGTTACAAAGTCCTTAGTTTTATGTGCCCTATCTCGCTCTCTTATAATCTCAATTACTTCCTGGGTAATCCATGGTGATTTACTCTGATGCTTTACTCTGACTTTCTTCATTGGTACATGTTTATCAAACAACCCAAGGAAGGTTTTTAACCAATACTCCAGTGCTTCATCTGGATGAGGAAGTTGATAAACATGGTTCAGGGAGGAATCGAGTAAATCTTTTAAGAATGCATCATCTTGACTGAAATTTTTATAAGTTCTAAATTTTATGCTAATATGTTTATGCTTTGGGATTTTTGTGCCTCTTTTAATGCAAGTTGGAAAATGATCGCTCATTGTACAGTTGGGGACCTTGCATTCTATGATGCTTTCTGGGCATGTTACATATATGTGATCTATAATGGTTGAGGAAGAGTTCGTTACTCTAGTAGACTGCTCGACTAATTGTTGGAGATTATATGATGCAACTATATTTTCCCATATTTTGTTTGATTTTTGAGCATCAATATTAAAATCTCCTAAAAGTATGATTTCATTGGCACTGGTAAACAATGGATCCATCATGGTGGTGAAGTTATCATACCACATAGCCCCAGCGCTAGGGTTTCGATAGACGTAACCAACCATGATGGGTTTGTGATTTTTTAGTTTAACTTCTAAAAATATACATTCTACCTCACTAGTCTCTAAGTCCTGCCTACAGTGAACATAAAGGGAATTACTTATGTAGACCACTATACCTGTCTCTTGTTTCACACGCGCGTCTCTTCTAAAAACTTTAAAGCCTTTAATAAATACGTCTTCATCTGAAATGTTATCAGTTAATCGACTTTCGCTAAGGCCGAACATATGGAAATTTTGATTGAGAATAAGGGACAGCTCAGGCAGCTTCCTCATAAGATGGCAAATATTGAGATGACCTAACCTGAGACCCGCTTTGCTAAGCCAGTGTTCCTCTTTGTTAGACATTACAAGGAAAACTTGAAGTAAGTATAACAACTACAAGATAATAACAATTTAACACAATACAAGATTGAACAACTAATGTGCCCAGTAGCTCGTCTACACTCCCACTTAGTTTTCTGCTACACTAGAATAGCAGAATATATCAAATAATATAATAACAGAATTTTATCAAGTACATCAATAAAAACACAAAATAAGCAGAATTATGTCAAGAAGAAGAAAAAAAACACACAATTATATCAAGTACAAAACTGAATCAAGTCCTATGTGGGACACACACACAAAATAAGCAGAATTATGTCAAGAAAAAAAAAACAATTATATCAAGTTCAAAACTGAATCAAATCCTATGTGGGACGCACACACAAAAGGCGACTCAAGTCAAATTCGTGCAACCCACTGCTGGCCGAGTGGACACACAATACTAACGCAATGGAAAAAGCGACAAATGAAAACTCTTTTCTGCTGAGATTCTGTGTAGTTATTTAACAGGTTTTGTATCCTGCCGGTCTGTACTGTTGAGACATCGACATCGTAAGTGCTTGCCTGAGCGCATTGGGGCTGAAGCGCATAAGGTGTAAAAGTTCGGAGTTCCAATTAGAAGGAAACATTTGCTCCGGTGTGTGTATGTTTTCATTCGAGGACTCATGTCCTTGACCGGTGAAATCATGCCGCCGTAGCAGCGGTGTTGTGCCGATGGTGGGCGGTTCCCTGTTGGGAAGAGGAGGAAATAAATCTTCGTAGTTATCTCTCTCCTGTGCTGAGGTGGGTGTGAAATGGTGTGGCTGTTTCCCATGTGGTAGTGGGTGTGCTCGTGGGGTTGTTGACAGTCTTCTGTCCGGTATGGACGAGTGTGTAGTTGGGATGCCTGGCTTGTTTTGTATGGTGCGGGAGTCGCATGAAGACTTCCGCACTTCACTGTTAAGACTGCACTGTGTTCTTTGGGGATACTTGATATTTTTCGCGAGGATGCTCGTTCCCAAGGTAGAGGTGTGAATCTGATCCTTGTAGAGGAGTTTCTTCGGTGCACCTGACTGGGCCGTGAAGAAAGGCGTATTGTTGATAAAATCTATGTTTTTCTGGACACAGAATTTATCTAACACCTTGTTGTTGGTGTCAGCCAGACTACGTTGGGGACCAAACTTTGGGGGAATTATTGACGAGAATCGAACACATGTGTTTACAAATTTGTTACGCAGTATATCCAATAATGTCTGTAACTGAGCAGCTGTTATAGGATTGTTATTCATAGTGTCATTTATACCTATGTGTATGGTGGTTTTATTGATGTTGTTGTTTGAATGCAGTTTGCGTATTCTGTCTGTTAATCTATCGACTCCTGCACCTGGCAGTGAAAGGATAGAAACAACTTCACTGTCTGATGTGGACATTCGGGAACTGTACACACCCTTCATTAGGGAGTCACCAATTATTAGATGCGTGCAGTCAGATCTTATTGCTGGTTCCTGTTGGTAACTAGAACGTCTTGCACCCTGCTTCTTCCATTGATGACTATCAGTCTGCAGATCACAGGATGTTTCTTGTGCCTGTTCGATGGGTGTTGGTACTGCATCGATAGACTGCCTGTTTTCTGACTGCTCCAGCAACGCATCGAATCTGTTTGAAATTTGAACATCGATGGGATAAAGGTTTTCTTCAGCTTGTTCATTTTTTTGTTTTTCAAGATCACTCTCTTGTAGATTTGGTTGGGGAACTACTGATGATCCAACCGTACTGGGAGTCTCTGTTTGCGTTGCCAGGTCAGAAACTGGCCCACGCTGTAGAGTTTCAATGACCCTTCTCAGTGACATGTTTTCTTCTCTCAGGAGCATTATTTCGGCTCTGAGCGCGTTGTGATCCCCACTGATCTGACTGTTTCTTTCAGTATTCGAAGCAACTATGTCAGTGAGTGTCTTGAGGTT
>CAJHNH020008561.1:137500-142500 GCA_905116865.2 Candidula unifasciata | reverse complement strand
CCATAAGCGCTCGGATCCCATCTTCAGTTGATCCCTCAGCGTGTGGCAACTGATAACACCAGTTTCGTGTCGGTTTACTATTCTTCTTTGGCTACAACTTTTTAAAACAGCTAACAGTGGATAAAAGAAACAGCAAAGATATATGGAATGCAATAAATACATTAACAAACAAAGGTACTTCAACGCGTTTGCTGACATCTAATATAACATCGGATAATTTCAGTAATTTCTTTGAAGCCAATATAGAAAAGTTAAAAACCACAATGCCAAACTGTCCTTGTGATTTATCACTGCTATCAGCATTTTGTGAAAATAAATGCTCTGAGGACATTCCTTCTGACATTCCTCTCATGACAGTTGCGGAAGTTTTTATACATTTCAACAGTCTTAGAAACAGTAATACATCCGGTTTAGACGGAATCAGCAATATGATCCTTCGTATTGCTGCCCCAGTTATTTGTGAGTCGATGACCTTTATTTACAACCAATGTCTTGTCAGAGGCTACTTCCCATCTGCATTTAAGATTGCCAAAGTGTATCCACGTCTAAAATCTGGTTCCTTAGACAGCAGTATTCCAGGTAACTATAGACCAATCTCCCTGTTATCTTCACTATCGAAACCACAAGAGAAACATATTCATAATGTAACTTTTTAGCACTTAGATCACAACAAACTTATAGTGGATAACCAATCAGGTTTTCGACCAAACTATTCTTGCCATACTGCCTTAACTAACATGATTGAAAAATGGCACCAGAATGTTAATGATGAGAAAATATGTGGCGGGGTGTTTATAGACTTTAAGAAAGCTTTTGACATGATAGACCATAACATTCTTATAAGAAAATTAGAAACAATGAAATTTAACCCTAGGCTATTAAAGCTAATTAAATCCTTTTTGTTAAATAGAAAACAAATAATCTGTTACAATAAATCACTATCGCAGACCACTGACTTAAATACTGGGGTACCTTAAGGCTCGATTCTCGGCCCTCTGTTATTCAATATCTACGTAAATGACCTTCCTTTATGTCTGTCGTCGTCCTGCGATTTATTCGCAGACGACTGTACCATCTATGCAAATGCTCAAACATGTAATGTACTTGAGTCGTCATTACAACCAGAATTAAATAATATAGCCCAATGGAGCAGTGCAAACCGTATGCAAATAAACATTAATAAAACCAAATCTATGCTAATAACGACCAGACAAAAACTATACAGTTTGAATTCTCAAAGAACGCTTCAACTCTACATTGGGGGCACTCAAGTAGAAAATGTAACTGAGCACAAGACACTGGGGCTGGTAATTGATGCAAATCTAACCTTCAACTCACACGTACAGGCACTTGTGAAGCAAACAGCTAAAAAGGTTTACCAGCTTACAAAAAATTAAAAACTTTCTTGATGAACACACAAGAAAGATATTCTATATTTCTCACATCCAGACATATATAGACTATTGCTCTACAATATGGGATGGCTGTTCCAGCTCTGTTATCAAGCGGCTTACATCACTGCAAAAGCGCGCTATTCGCTTAATTAGTAACAATCATGGAACAGTGAGCTCCGAAACATATAAAGGTCTTAGGCTACTGCCGCTTCGTGAACGTCTACTTTTCAATAAGGCGAAATATACTTACAAAATATTATCTCAAAAGGCTCCATGTTACTTATGACCGTCGTTTAAATATAATGAAAGGCATAGTAAGCGCCTAAACATATTACACATCCCTAAACCTAGGATAGACCTTTATAAAACAAGTTTGTCATATTCCGCAGCTCAATTGTGGAACTATCTACCACAGCAAATCAAAAGTACCACTAGTCCATATACATACAATCGGAAACTGTTCGAATATTATCTCAGCACCGATTATATGCCCCCATAGAAGATAAAACATATGTGAAAAATAGCGCCCATTAATTTAGATTTGTTACAACTAATACGTTTTACTGTAGTTAAAAATGTGCACATTCCAGTGCTTGTGTTGATTATTCTGATGCTATTGCAAACTTTTAATGTTACTTGATGTGTGAATGAAATGATGTAAGAATGGAGGGAGACCTCGAAGGGCAGAATGTTAGACGGGCCTGCGTGCCCAATTCTTAACCCTTTAAAAATAAAGTTTGTTTGTTCGTTCGTTCGTTCGTTCATGTCTGTTGACACCTCTTTTGACTTGAATTTCTTGTAATCTTTTGAATGTTGCTCTATAAAATTATGGGGGTGGGGCGGGAGGGGGCATTTTTTTTCCTGTGGCGGCCCGCCAAGATGGTATAAATGCTAATTTCCATAACAGTGATCTACAAAATTATAAGACAGAAATAGGTGGCCTGGTTCATGTGTTCTTCTATTTGCAGCTGCTTGCGGAAAGAGCATAAAAAAGACACGGATTTCTCACACGAAGCGAACTGCATACCCCAGAACGATCTGACGCTAGACAGAGATAGTGAGATTAGGTCAGCCTTGGGCGGGGTCAAGAAATGTAGCATTTCTGAAGTACGACTTTCTAAAAAAATATAGTTTGTAAAGAAACCAGTTACAGAAGTCAGTAGGGCAGGAACGATGCTGAATCTTAAGCCCCCCCAAAAAAAATCAAGATGGCAGACAAATAGCCATTCGGCTGGCGCAAGTGCTCATGGAGAAACTAACACGGCGGAATTAAACTGCAGTAAACCATACGTGTAAATTGTAGATGTGTTTTTATTTTTTTAGCTCAATGTAATTAAAGGAATTCGAATGCTGAGCAGAAGGTATATATATACATCTCACTACAGACTATATGCCCCCTTGAAAAATTATAGTATGTTAAGGCTATGATGTATTTCCATGAGATGTCTTTTTGAATTTGTTTCTTTTTTAGTTTAAAAATTGAAGGTTTTTATTGTTTAAAAATGAAGATGCCAGTCGAACGCATTTCAGTTTTTGTAACTAATATTTAATTGATTTTGATGATGTTTATGTTATGCGACCTGTAAGACTTTATTCATTTTTGGAAAAGGCTTATTACTATGTTCTTTAAAACGTTCAGTATTTTCAGTCTAATTAGAGCACTTTCCAGCATTTGTAATGATGGCTTAAATGTCTTAAACATTTTTTCCCTAATTCTTTTTTTTTTTTTTTAAATTCTTTATTCCTATTATTATTATTATTATTATTATTATTATTATATTATTATTATTATTAACTGTGAAATGAGGTACTTATGAAGATATATATATATATATATATATATATATATATATATATATATACACACACACACAAACATATATAGATGCATGCATGTAAACCTGATGAACGTGTCTGGAATCGCCGTCGGAGAGGATTTGTCGAGCCATGCAATGTCCTGGGAAATAAAGGTGACTAGGGTTATGTTTACCGCAGTAAACATTGAGTGTCTAGTGATGAAAAAATATATAAACTAAACATTGAGTGTCTAGTGATGAAAAAATATATAAACTAAACATTGAGTGTCTAGTGATGAAAAAAATATATAAACTAAACATTGAGTGTCTAGTGATGAAAAAAATATATAAACTAAACATTGAGTGTCTAGTGATGAAAAAATATATATAAACTAAACATTGAGTGTCTAGTAATGAAAAATATTTATAAACTAAACATTGAGTGTCTAGTGATGAAAAATATATATATAAACATTGAGTGTCTAGTGATGAAAAAATATATAAACTAAACATTGAGTGTATAGTGATGAAAAATATATATAAACTAAACATTGAGTGTCTAGAGATGAAAAAAAATATATAAACTAAACATTGAGTGTCTAGTGATGAAAAAAATATATAAACTAAACATTGATTGTCTAGTGATGAAAAATATATATAAACTAAACATTGAGTGTCTAGTGATAAAAAATATATATAAAATATACATTGAATGTCTAGTGATAAAAAATATAAACAAACTAAATATTGAGTGTCTAGTGATAAAAAATATATATAAACTAAACATTGAATGTCTAGTGATTAAAAAATATAAACAAACTAAACAATGAGTGTCTATTGATAAAAAAGATATACAAACTAAACAAACATATATAAATGAAGACTATTAGATGCAGGCCCACTGATTCAGAATGCACTGAAATTATGAATCAATTTCTGCAATGAGAGAGGAGTAGCTAGATCACTGTAGCAAGATTGAATGGCAGCGTCATGACTAACTATTTGTAATGCGTACTTTGACGACAATGTAATCATACTGTTACTGGGGAAATCGGAAATAGAACCCTGCGTTTGCTGCTAAAGATAGGGATGGGGTGCTCATGGGAAATTCGCGACTGCCGTGATGTCGATTCCTAATTTGAATTCAGCAACATTAATGCGAACAAAACAAC
The DNA here is from genome assembly GCA_905116865.2 of Candidula unifasciata. NCBI lineage: Eukaryota > Metazoa > Mollusca > Gastropoda > Stylommatophora > Geomitridae > Candidula > Candidula unifasciata. The sequence continues at coordinate 138,138 of CAJHNH020008561.1, read as the reverse complement.
GTATGCTGAGTTTCAGTGTTTTCCCCCCTTTGTTTTATGTTTGATCTGCGCACACTAAAAGAAAATGAGTAGCTATTTGAAGCCGCAGAACTAAATGCTTGTCAATGAATGTAACACACCCTCGCCTTTTTATTGTTTTGTTTCATTTGTCCTTTAGACTCTGCTGTAAAATCTTGCGACAGTAAAAGTAAGTATAAAGGCAGTTTTTTCATCTGTTCAGATGTAATTGAAAAGGGTAAATAAATGCATCTGTGAATGAATAAATGATTGAGTCAAAAAGTTACATTATTTCAGTGAGTCAATCAGCGTGTCCTTAAAAGAACGTCGCTCTCTTCACGGCATGTCTGCGAGTCTTTCTTCCTCTAACAAATTCTAAAGCCCTGTGTGCTCACATAGAAAATGAATCTTCAATGTCCTGTATCCACTTTTGCGAAGGTCTGCCTCTGCCTAGTTTTTCCACAAACTGTATCCTCCTTCCTACTTCTCTCCAGACCCTCACGGCGCTCAACATGTCAAACATACCTCAGCCATGGTTGCCAGATTAAAAAAAAAAAACTTCATTTTATGCCAAACCAGTACCCAAAATATGCCAGTTCATTATTTTATGCCAGTTAAATTTCAAATATGCCAAATGTGTG
>CAJHNH020008561.1:0-132500 GCA_905116865.2 Candidula unifasciata | reverse complement strand
AGGGTATTCTCAACATTCTTCTCATAAAACCACATCTCAGTTGCCTCCAAACTCTTTACAGCCTTATAGCCGATGTAAATAATTGCGTAATATTTTCCAACGATTGTTTTGTTTCTCTGGATTTCAAAGGGTTTCGAACACTGATCCCGGAAAGTATACATACATCCTGTTAGGCTCTTTGTGAGTTGTTCCTTTATTGGTAGATATTAAGAATTATACACGCCACGTCAAGTCATAGAAGTATGGTTTGTTTTGCAACAAACACGATACTTACATTCCTACCAGACAAAGGAGACATTCTGAAGACTGTTTATCAATAATGCTTACAGAAAACCCGAGGTGTGTGTAAGAATGTGTGAACTAGAAATTATGTGTGGATCTTTCAAAGATTTGACATATGAGAAGAAGAAAACAATGCTACGGTAACAGTTTGCATCTACACCTTAAGACATTTGCTGTGGGAGACGGATCATCTATGTGTATGCCCGGTGTGCTATGATGTTTATTCCTAAATCAGTAATCACTATATATATATATATATATATATATATATATATATATATATATATATATATATATATATATATATATATATATATATATATATATATATATATATATATATATATATACCACACACACATTCGGAATTACGGTGTCTGCAAATTCTGTTGTCTTTTACCTGGGGTTTCCAAGATACGTACTTGTGTTTGTGCTTTTTATTTCTCTACATAATCTAACGATACCTGCTTGTTTCAGTTAAGATTTAAACGACCCCAAAAAACATGATACACAGGTGAAACCATCATTTACTATTTCTTTTAAAATCATTCAGAATGTGTCAATTCCAAGGCAAATTTTTTTTTTTTTTTTTGACGTAGAGGTGACAATGAACGCTCTTCAGTATTGAGGGGAAAAAAAAGTGATTATTTCACTTTTAAAAAAAAACAGACACCACATATTTGCAAGTTGGCAGAAAAACCAAATATTATCATAGTTAAGAAAGATGTAAACGTGTTCCTATTTGCTTCATCCTGCGTAGCTACCAAATTTTGTAACGGTCTCCCAGCTTTGTGCACTTTCATATCCAAGGAGTCGCTTATACCCTATGCCCATCTTCGTGTTGGTCGGCCCCTGCCTTCCTTTTTGGTACTATACCTTCTGATATTATTTTCTTCCCTAACCACCACGGCGTTTGATATAGACAAAATATTTCGACGGCTCAAACAAGGAGCAATTTATTAGCGATGATGATTTAGACGATGATGATGAGAATGATGATGATGAGAATGATGATGATTAGGATGACGATGATTAGGATGATGATGATTAGGATGATGATGATTAGGACGATGATGATTAGGATGATGATGATTAGGACGATGATGATTGGGACGAGGATGATTAGGATCACGATAATTAGGATGATGATGATAAGGATGACGATGATTAGGATGACGATGATTAGGATGATGATGATTAGGATGATGATGATTATGACGATGATGATTAGGATGATGATGATTATGACGATGATGATTAGGCTGATGATGATTATGACGATGATGATTAGGCTGATGATGATTATGACAATGATGATTAGGATGATGATGATTATGACGATGATGATTAGGATGATGATGATTAGGATGATGATGATTATGACGATGATGATTAGGATGATGATGATTATGACGATGATGATTAGGATGATGATGATTATGACGATGATGATTAGGCTGATGATGATTATGACGATGATGATTAGGACGATGATGATTAGGCCGATGATGATTATGATGACAATGATTACGATGACGATGATTAGGACGATGAGATTAGGATGAGATTGATTAGGACGATGTTGATTAGGATGATGATGATGATTTGGATGACGATAATTAGGATGACGATGATTAGGATGATGATGATGATTTGGATGACGATGATTAGGATGATGATGATGATTTGGATGATGATGATGATTTGGATGACGATAGTTAGGATGACGATGATTAGGATGATGATGATGATTAGGATGATGATGATGATTAGGACGATTGTGAATTATGCAATGGTGATAAGAAAATGGTGTTTATGATGATGGTGATTATGATGATGATGTTCAGAATGATGATGATTACGACGATGATGATGATGATTAGGACGATGATGATTAGGATGACGATAATTAGGATGATGATGATAAGGATGACGATGATTAGGATGATGATGATTAGGATGATGATGATTAGGATGATGATGATTAGGATGATGATGATTAGGATGATGATGATTAGGACGATGATGATTAGGACGATGATGATTAGGACGATAGTGATTAGGACGATGATGATTAAGACGATGATGATTTTGATGACATTAATTACGATGACGATGATTAGGACGATGAGATTAGGATGAGATTGATTAGGACGATGTTGATTAGGATTATGATGATGATTTGGATGACGATAGTTAGGATGACGATGATTAGGATGATGATGATGATTAGGACGATTGTGAATTATGCGATGGTGATTAGGAAAATGGTGTTTATGATGATGGTGATTATGATGATGTTGTTCAGAATGATGATGATTACGACGATGATGATTAGGACAATGTTGATTAGGACTATGAGGATGATGATGATGGTAATGATGATGATGATAATGATATCGATGATTATGATGGTTTAAATGTTGGTAATGATAGTGATGAAAATGGTAATGATGACGATGATAAGGATGAAGATGGTCGTGATGAGTTTGATTATGATGAAGACAACGATGTTAATGCTCATTCTAGGTAATATCAAACTAAACACGATGACCCGTTTGTTCACAGCTCTGTAGATTTTACTCCCACTGTTAAAACAATATGTTTTCGAGTTTTGAATTCATGATGTTGGGGTGATGGCGATCTTCTCGGCATGAAGAGATCCCACTGGCTACAGGCCAGCACCATGGCTGCATGTGTTCTGGGTCACCTGTAATAAACGAGCTACTGGGCGGTCTACTAAGTGGAAAAGCTGATTGCTTTGGGCTCTTGGATGTTGTTGGTTCGAATTTAGAGTCAGTCTTTCGGTTCTCTAGTGCTCGTGTTTGGCGATCCTGGGGTCAGTAAGGTAGCTACGGAGATTGTTCTTTGTACAACGCTTTAGCGGTAGACCACATGCTTTGCTGAGAGTGGTCGGGAAGTCGATCCTCGCGCCTTTGAACTTATGGGTACAAGCTATTTCTACAAACTATGTACAGTCAGGAAGATGGACAGAGAGACAGGTCTGTGGACAACTGACTAGAATTACAGGAAAGTATCGTCATTATGTTGGAAGCAGAGGCAGTCATGTTTCGCTAACTCACACCACTACCAGAATCACGCTTCGTGTCAGTCTTCTTATCTCGCCTTATACATGCGGCCAAGCCATGCAGATATCTATATTTTTGCCTACCTCTTGCTCTTTCTCCATCAATCTTTCCAGTTGTTACCACCCACTGGAGTCCAGTCGTGTTCAAGAGGACCGACTGTCTGCGTCTAACTGACCGAATGTTTCGATGAGGAGTGTCTGTTTTTTTTTTTTTTTTATCACCTTATGGTATTCTTTAGTCCGCCTGAGGATCGGAAGGTTGTGAGTTCGTGTCCTGGCGGAGACAGACTTTTTTTTTTCAAAAATGACTTTGCTTCCCAGGTCGACCCAGCCTTGACTGGGTACCAGGTGCAGTCGTGAGACGTAACGGCAGCCGGCGTGATGCTGACCATATCATCCATCAAATACTGAATGGTCTATAAAATATAGGTCCAACCCTATATTCCCAATACGCTTAAAGACGTTGAAAAGGTACCTTTGACCCCTATATTAAAAGCATGGCTTTCTAGCATAGTTGGTTAAACCTGACATCGCGGTGACCGGGTGACGAACTCTTTGTGGTCCGGGTTCACTCCTGTGGGTAGGCAAAAAAGCCATATTTCTCCCAGATTTACAGTACCTATCATGGAATCAAGGCCGAAGGGTTGCGATATTCATAGTACCGAGCCAAAGGGTTAACAACTCATGGCTTCTGAATATAAAAAAAAAAAAAACCTATGGTATTCTTCGCATTCTTCTCAAAAACCAATTAAAATGTTATCACTACGTTTGCTTATTGCCAATGTCTCACACGACAGGCGCAGAGAATAGTATGTTCTTTCTTAAACATATTCACATATCGAAAAAGTGTGTACGCACAGTGTGTTTGATTCGTCTCTTTTTGTGGAACGAAGTCTGTTCCAAAAGAAAGGTCAAGGTAGGATAACTCTGGCGTTAATCACGATGATGTTAGGTAGGGAAACTAGAACAGGTGCGCGCGGGACAATAAAACCCGTGTGGGCAACATAGTAACACATCGGTTTTCAATAGTTTTTATTTGCTTTTTTCGCCTTTTATATGGCATAATTGGTCTTACATCAGGCATTGGCAAGGTAATAAAAGCTTTTAATAGCTTGAAGAATATATAGAACTCTAAATTGGATAGTTTTGAAACCATGTTACGTATTTTAGTGCTACAGCAAAAGTAGGAGAACAACTAGAGACATGGAACAAAAGTTAAGTGCATTCGAAAACAAGCGCCTGAGGAAAATGATGAAAATAAAATAGGATGAATTTAAAAGGAATGAAGAAGTATGATAAATTTCCAGGCAACCACTAGAAGCAAGGCTATAAGACAGAGAAGATGATGATGTATTGGAAACATCCTGAAAAGAAACCAGCAGAGAATCGCCAGACGGGCACTGGAATGGGAAATTAAGGATTTAAGGGAACGGGGACGCTTAAAAGAAACCCTAAAACGAACGTTGATGAGAGAGACCAAAGCTGCCGGATTCGATTCCATCCATGATATTGAAATCACTGCACAAGATAGGACAGAATGGTGGAATAGACTGCGGGCCCTATGTGAGATATAATACTGTAACAGGGCAATGAATGAGTGATGAATAAATGAATGGTGAATGAATGAATGAATGATGAATGAATGAATTATGAATGAATGAATGATAAATGATGAATGAATGATGAATGAATGAACAATGAATTAATGAATGAATGATTAATGAATGAATTAAATAATAATTTTCAAAGTGTGTGTGTGTGTGTGTTTTCTGGAATTCTCAGACGTTTGGTAAATTCTAAATCAATACATTGACATGCAGTCTAACCTTACAAAAAAGGTTTAAAAAACAAATTTATAAAAGAACTTAGATGCCTTAACAGAGCTGCCGGAGTAACAAGAAATTATAAAATCAAAAATAAAAAAGTAGAATAAAACTAGGAATTAAACGAGTCAAAAAATGTGTTTAGGGGCAGCAGATAAGATGATCAGGCAATCAGAGAATGTTCACTTCTCCACTGTTAAAGGAATACAAACAATAGAAATATGAGTTCCTGTGTGAAATCCGAGGTCCCATTGTGGAGAAAACAAGAATAGGTGCACTGCTTCTCCAACAAGCGTGTCGTAGGAGTCGACTAAATGGCGACTTCCTTCAGAGTTAAAGTGAATCTTCTGGAGCGGCAGGGAACAACCAACTGCATACGCATAAGCAAGTAAAACGGATGTTCACGCAGAACTCAGGCCCTGGCAAAAAGCTAAAGTTTAAACAGACGAACAATTTGGACTTTCCACCGGAGCTTACAGTGAACAAAGAAGAAGAAGAAGAAGAAGAAGAAGAAGAAGAAGAAGAAGAAGAAGAAGAAGAAGAAGAAGAAGAAGAAGAAGAAGAAGAAGAAGAAGAAGAAGAAGAAGAAGAAGAAGAAGAAGAAGAAGAAGAAGAAGAAGAAGAAGAAGAAGAAGAAGAAGAAGAAGAAGAAGAAGAAGAAGAAGAAGAAGAAGAAGAAGAAGAAGAAGAAGAAGAAGAAGAAGAAGAAACAAAAGAAACAAAAGAAACAGAAAAAAAAAAAAAGAAGATATAATAAGCTAATGAACCCTCAGCACAGGCAAGGCCATACAGAAGATGAGCTGTGACACCTAAAACAACCTTACACAAATTCCAGAAGACCAACCACTGTTTCCGAAGACAAACTTACATGGTGCATTAGAAAGAGCAACATACGATCCTGAACCCCACAGCCACTCAGTCCTGTCGACACTTCGCTGATATAACTTGGTGAAAAGATCAGATAGAAGAAGAAGCAATTTAACTTTACCATTTGCTTTCTAAGCAGATTGTCTGCTTTGATGTTCTCAGTTTGCTCCATGAGTCAGTTTCTTTCAAGACATAATTGTTCTGTTTATCAGTCCATTTTATTACAATTGTTTATTATAAAACTACATTTCCGACGCTACTAAATACTTTTTCCTTAATCGGCCAACCGTCCTGAATGAATTGTGTGTTGTAGGATTCGATTTAAATAGTTTTTAGGAATTCTTTTTCTCGTCTCAACCCACTGCTGGCTGCGTGGATTTTTATCATTGTATAGGGCGTTGCAGGTCGACCCAGCATAATATGGGTACCAGGATCTGTGTCCTGGGGAAGTAAAGACGGCCGGCGTAATACTGACTACATTTCGCCCCTAGTGCTGATTGGTCTGTAAAAATATTGGTGCTTTTCCCATATGCCCGATGCGCCTAAAGGCGTAAAAAGGGATCTTTATTTTACTCACTTTACTTTCTCGTCTCAATTGACAAAGAAATATTGCGTAGAATATTCTTAATTTTGTAAAACATTGCGTCTGCTTGAGCTGTAACACATTTAACACTATATTAACATTACCACTCAGAGGAAAGGCAAAACGGACATATAACCAGATTGTGACCGTGTACCATCAGTATTGGAACTCTGCGCTGGCTGCTGAAGATGAGGACGGAGCAGCATGAATAAGTATACCTCGAGTTCTGTGATGTCAATTCTTGACTCAACTCAACTCGACTTAACATTAACACACTATACGCATTAATAACAACCGTTCGTTCTTTCTACTCACCTGTTTCAAATACTGTTGCCCTGAGAAAACGTTCCACCTGCAATGTTCTATCATTCATAAGATTAAAAACTACTGGTCCGAAATCATAAACCTCAAACAAGTAGCAAACACATACACAAACATGTCACACTTTTCGCAACTTCATATTCACCTGAATAGAAAAGTATACGTTATTCCCTCAACTAACTTGCAACAATGCGAATGCACACGTCTAAATATAACTATGCCAATCCTATGAACACCGCTCAAATACACACAGCACAACCACGCACTGAGCTGAGGAAAACGCAGGAATAAATGCACGCGCACATGAACATATATATAGATAACAGACTGGCGCTTTTTTCAAATCTCTATGACGTCTTCCTACGCGCTCCAGGGGAAAAAAAAAAAACATGTTTCCTGTTAATTTTCCCTAGTATAATCTAGTCAGTGTGAGATCAGGCCGCCGGTAGAATGTTCCGTCTTTCTTCGTTATAATTGTTAGTATATCTCAGAACTACATAGTTGGGGGACCCAATTTTACAGTGTCTTATCTTATCTTATCTTATCTTATCTTATCTTATCTTATCTTATCTTATCTTATCTTATCTTATCTTATCTTATCTTATCTTATCTTATCTTATCTTATCTTATCTTATCTTATCTTATCTATCTATCTATCTATCTATCTATCTATCTATCTATCTATCTATCTATCTATCTATCTATCTATCTATCTATCTATCTATCTATCTATCTATCTATCTATCTATCTATCTATCTATCTATCTATCTATCTATCTATCTATCTACCTATATTACTTGATGTGTAAATGAAATGATGTGAGAACGGAGGGAGACCTTGAAGGGCAGAATTTTAGACGGGCCTGCGTGCCCGATTCTTAACCCTTTGAAAATAAATTTGGTTCTTTCGTTCTATCTATCTATCTATCTATCTATCTATCTATCTATCTATCTATCTATCTATCTATCTATCTATCTATCTATCTATCTATCTATCTATCTATCTATCTATCTATCTATCTATCTATCTGTCTGTCTGTCTGTCTGTCTGTCTGTCTGTCTGTCTGTCTGTCTGTCTGTCTGTCTGTCTGTCTGTCTGTCTGTCTGTCTGTCTGTCTGTCTGTCTGTCTGTCTGTCTGTCTGTCTGTCTGTCTATCTATCTATCTATTTATCTTTTATGGTGTAGTTAAGGGTCTCTGAGCTTTAGGATTCAGTGCCGAGTTGCTAGTGCCGTGGATTTTGCAGGTTAGGATGTTATTTTTGCCACCCCCCCCCCCCTAATAAAATATATATATATATATATACTTTAATTTTTTACAATCACATCTCGTCGGCTTCGAGATTTAGTAGAGGAGTGCCTGGAACTTCCCATAGTAAGGTTAGTTAGTGTTAGGCTTGGTAGTAGTCGCTATTCATTTAACACATAGCCCTAACCCTAAACCCCCCCCCCCCCCTTAATATGGAATCTGTGTCTGTGTCCATCCGTCCGATTTTTGTCTATCTATCTATCTATCTATCTATCTATCTATCTATCTATCTATCTATCTATCTATCTATCTATCTATCTATCTATCTATCTATCTATCTATCTATCTATCTATCTATCTATCTATCTATCTATCTATCTATCTATCTATCTATCTATCTATCTATCTATCTATCTATCTATCTATCTATCTATCTATCTATCTATCTATCTATCTATCTATCTATCTATCTATCTATCTATCTATCTATCTATCTATCTATCTATCTATCTATCTATCTATCTATCTATCTATCTATCTATCTATCTATCTATCTATCTATCTATCTATCTATCTATCTATCTATCTATCTATCTATCTATCTATCTATCTATCTATCCATCGTCTCTCTCTGGTTTTATCCCATATAACACAGTCTCTCTAGCCGCCTGCAGAGAGCGCCACGCAGAGCACGAACCCAGTAGCTCTGGCGACCATCCCCAGTTGGACAACAACAAAAAAAGCTAGAGGCTGCACAATCTGTGGATGAACCGATGCGATTTCTAGGCCGTCAGAAGCCTGCGGCTAAAAGGCAGAACGTGGAAAAGAGGAAAAAAAAGGGGCGGGGAGCGGGGAGAAGATATCGTGAGGGAATATCATATTTCCCACATTGTTTATCTACAAGCTAGTGACTCAGTGGTTCCCACCTTCTTAATCCCACGACCTTTTAATACAGTTCCTGTGTTGTGGCGACCCCCAAACATACAATTGTTTTCGTTGCTACTTCATAACTTCAATCAATATGTGCTATCCGATGATTTTAGGCGACACTTGTGAATGGGTCATTCAACCCACATAAGGTTGGCCACCGCCAGGTTGAGAACTGCTCTGCTAACTGGACATATCTATAAAAATACGGTATCTTATTACATTTCTGTCATTACTTTATGGGGCAGGGCAACACAACAATGACGCGGTTAAAATAATGTTTAACACGAATATTACAAGTAACACAATAACGAGAGGCATATCCTATTTATAATAAAATACGAGTTGCCCTAACAAAGTTATCTGCCCATGAAATATCAGATTACTTTGTCCTTTGCTCATGGCATAAATGAGGTAAATAAATTACCCAGATTAGAGTGCGCGTTAGCACACTCCAGAAGGTGTGTTTCTGCGAACGTACACTTCACGTTACTGTTTATCGACTTCGCTGCATAATTAGACCTGCTGCTTTTTGCTGATGGCTACCGGGTGTTAACCTTGGAGCAGACGATGAGAAAACTTTGTTGAAACAGGTTTTAGATTCTTCATCAGCAGACATTTTTATGAAGTCTGGTTTTGGATTAGAGTAATATTGTAAGCATTTTGGATTGTGTCGTCAACATTCTATTGCAGCATGTATTTACCACTTCTATCTTATGCAATAAATCGCTCTCATTTAATGTAAGAAAGAGGGTGCTAACTTGTTACATATAACCTGTTCTGCTGTATGTTAGCGAATCTTGGAATGTCACTGAACAAATTAGGAAGACTTTAAAAGCAACAAAGATGTGGTTTCTGAGACGAATGTTACGAATACCAGAGTAACGGCCACAGTAAATAACAACGATTGCTTGAAAGAAGCTAATGACAGTATATCTTTATATATAACAATACAAAAGAGAAAAAACACTGTTTTTTGGTCACATAATGAGAAGAGAGACATTGGAGAACATTGTGACAACTGGAAAGATCAGTGGAAACAGGGGGTACGGCAGACCAAGAGAGGTGATGCTGGACGGGCTGAAACGATGGCAAGGAGGGATATCATCAAGAGAGCTGTTCCAGACAACCAGGGATCGGTATCTGTGGAGACGCATGAGCGCTTCGCCAGTTTGCAGGGCACATGTTGATGATTTACCACTTCTATGGTGTAAGTAAGGGTCGCTGAGCTTGAGGATTCAGTGCCGAGTTGCTCGTGCTCTAGCCGTGGATTGTGTAGGTTAGGATTTTATGTTTGCCCTCCAATTAAAAAAAAAAAATTATGGTTCTTTAATTTTATACAACCACATCTCGTCGGCTTCGAGGTTTGGTAGGAAAATGCCTAGAACATCCCATAGTAAAGGGGAGAGGGTTAGGCTTGGCAGTAGTCGCTGTTCATTTAACACTAGTCCTAACCCTAACCCCTCTCCCCTCCCTCCCCTCCATTTTTACCCTATAATATGGTACTGTCTAGGAAAACCCATAAGGATCCCAAGGAATTCCCAACAAAATCCTGAAGCCGACGCGATGTGGTCGTGTAAACTTAAAGAACCAAAATAAATCTTCCAGCTTAAAGAGGATTTGAACCAGGGTCTACTGCAAGAGAGCTGTGCGCTCTTAATGGTTCGTCTGGCCGTTGCTCGATTATGTTAAGTAAGGTTGTGGATTATCGAATGATGTAAGCCTTTACGAATGACGGGAGGGAGCTGCGTGGTCTCGAGGCATAGTGTCCGCCTCGAGAGCTAGAGGTTCCGGGTTCACTCCCTGGTAACGGCTGGAATTTTTTCACGTTGACTTGGAATTTCACCTGGTCTCTGGTAGTGAGATGGGACGCCCGTGTGCATTGTTGCGAAGGTACAAAATCCCTTGGCAGTTAGACATCGAAAAGAGAAGACTAACGGCGCTGCCCAGGCAAAATTTGGAGTTAAAAATCTGCTCGAAAGTATTTCGTGATCCTCGCCTGTGTTATAGAGCCCAAGACTTTCTGATCCCACCCCCTTCGGATCAGCAGGTGATCGTCTATTCGCTGCACCACCGCGGCTCCCTAATAGAGCCCTTTGGAGAACTCACGTTTAACATCTGATAATACCAGACATCGGAACATCTTTTCACACTTGGGTTAAGTCGGGCGGGTTACAGTGTACACGGCTGGGGTTCGAGTCATGGAACTGGAATTCCGTCCTTGACATTTCGGCATGCAGCAGACACAGAAAAGCTGTTGAGCAAGCTGCGGCTGTTTACTCTACCTTTCATATTGTTTATAGCAACTGCAGGGTTTGTTTCACCGCCATGCACAGGTTTTTGTGACGTTAAAAGCCAAAGTTGTAAGTTATCTTGTCTGGATAGAGATGACGTTGACAGCCACGTCTTGAAAAAACATTTGTCAAAAAAGAGCTTCTTCGGAAAAAAAAGTTGTTCAAAGATAACACAGTGAAAACTTACATGGAAAGTTAGAAATTTTTTCAGACAATTGACAGTCTGTTAGGAAAGATTTCACAAATGTTGCTTCAAGTTGACTTCTTCATCTTCTTCTTCCTCTTCTTCTTCTTCATCTTCTTCGTCTTCTTCTTCTTTTTCTTCCTGTTCTTCTTCTTGTTCTTGTTCTTGTTCTTGTTCTTCTTCTTCTTCTTCTTCTTCTTCTTCTTCTTCTTCTTCTTCTTCTTCTTCTTCTTCTTCTTCTTCTTCTTCTTCTTCTTCTTCTTCTTCTTCTTCTTCTTCTTCTTCTTCTTCTTCTTCTTCTTCTTCTTCGCGTTCACTGGTTGTAAACTCCAGCGGCAAGCTCTGGTTGTTTGTCCACCTCTGGACTTTAGTCTTATTCCAGAACCAGAGTTTTCTTCACATCCATTTAACAGATACGACTTAACAGTATATGCAGACTGTTGGCGCTTTGCCTCTCAGGCAGATGCACTCCGACTTCAAAGAATGCCCCGAATTAGTCGACTCTTGCGACATGCTTGTTGGTGAAGCAGTGGGTCTATTCTTGTTTTCCCCCAATGGGTCTCGGAACCCAAAAGGGGAAGCTTGAAGTTATTAAATCTTTCATGTCTGCTTGCCTGCTCGAAAATCTTAGGTATATACTTGACGAAAAAAAAAACTTTAAACTTTGACTCCTATGTCCACCTGCCCCAATGCGCATCAGGTTATATCCTGGGAAGTAAAGGCGGTTAGTGTGATTCTGACACTATTACCGAAAGTTTGCTACAAAACATGAATCAAACGTAATGTTCTACTGAAAATGTCCTTTGCTGGCCTAACAAGCCCGGCTCGCTAGCGTAGTTGGTTAAACCTGACTTCGCAACGACCGGGTGACGAACTCGTAGTCCGGGTTCACGCCCGGGGTAGGCAGAAAAGTCACATTTCTCCCACATTTACAGTATTTATCGTGGAATCAATGTCAAAGGGTTGCGATATCCATAGTAAGGAGCCAAAGGGTTAAGAACTCATAGTTTCAGAAAATTTAACTGACCTAACACGATTCCTGTCACTCACGTAAGGAAACAATATCCTTACTTCTTCTTGTCTCTATTCCTGGTATGTTCCGTAGCGTCAGGATAGGAAGAGATCTCTGGAACGGGCTACTTCTGTTCGCTTCCTCTATAGTATGTTTTAGTGTTGCCAAATTGAGCTGCAACGAATTAGCAACATAATGCTTTGCGCTGATTTTGAAAAAATGTGATGTGGTTTGAAAGTTTAACAAACTGCTCTTTTTTTTTTTTTTTCATTTTTTTCCTTCCCGCAAGATTCAATCCACTGCCGGCTTGCTGGGCCTGTTGCAGTTTAGGTGAGTATTTAACCGGATGAATAATATTCAACCTGACAAACCACAGCCTCGTTAGCCGGGTACATCATGGCATCAGTTTTCTAGAGAGTAGCGCTTGAGGATAATGGGAGAACTACCGGGGGTAATATTGTATAGTAAACAAGTTTTCGATTCTTATGTTGTCTAGTGTGTCCTTAAATCTTTCAACTTCTTTCTATGAGTGCTGATCAGTACAGTGTCGCTTTGTTTATTATATACGTGTAACAGATAAAAGAGAGTAATGAGAATGTCTTGAAAGACACTGATTGTCCACACCAGAAAGAGATATGATGTGGTCATGTGATGAGAAGGTGACAACTGGAGTACGTGCTGACGGTAGAAAAGCTGGAGAGGCAAAGGGAGACCGAGAACAAAGATGCTGGGCAGTTTGACATCATGGCATGGAGGATTAGTTGTGTCAGTGCTGATTGAAAGTATACGAGACAGAAGGGTGTGGACAGACATGACTACCAACGCCACACGGCATGGACAAAGAAGAAGAAGAAGAAGAAGAAGAAGAAGAAGAAGAAGAAGAAGAAGAAGAAGAAGAAGAAGAAGAAGAAGAAGAAGAAGAAGAAGAAGAAGAAGAAGAAGAAGAAGAAGAAAAAGAAGAAGAAGAAGAAGAAAAACAAGAAGGAAGAAGAAGAAGTAGAAGAAGAAAGAAGAAGAAGAAGAAGAAGAAGAAGAAGAAGAAGAAGAAGAAGAAGAAGAAGAAGAAGAAGAAGAAGAAGAAGAAGAAGAAGAAGAAGAAGAAGAAGAAGAAGAAGAAGAAGAAGAAGAAGAAGAAGAAGAAGAAGAAGAAGAAGAAGAAGAAGAAGAAGAAGAAGAAGAAGAAGAAGAAGAAGAAGAAGAAGAAGAAGAAGAAGAAGGAGAAGAAGAAGAAGAAAAACAATAAGAAGAAGAACAAGAACAAGAACAATGAAAAGAACAAGAACAAAAAGAAAAAGGAGGTGGAGGGGAAAGGGGGGGGGGGAGATAAGGATAAAACCGTAAAAAAAAATGTTGCGGTTGGTTTATTACAATATTCTGTACAGGATATACAACCTCTTGTATTTAGCTCTAGAGATTAGAATATATGACAAGCCTATCTAATCTTTCCATTGACCAAACACCACTCAGAGTCACTTCAGTGCCTGCGACTCTAAGCTCAGCTTAAGTAAACTAAACCTGCGGTAATTCATGTCAGTATTTCTACAAGCCACTTCTGGTAAGCCACTGTTGGTAATCAGTGTTTTAATGTATAGTGGAATGTTTTCTGTGGTACTGAAATCGCTTGCTCTAATTATTGGAGACTTTTCTTAACGGCAGCAAAGTCTTGCTAGTCAAGCCATCACAGTGGACAGTGGTTTCCATGCCCCCCCCCCCCCAATCCCCACCCCTATAGGACAATATAACACTATCTTCTGGATCAGTGTTTCCCCAAATTTGTTGGCCAACCGTCATATTTTAGAAAAATAAATCACTCAGCGAACACCTCCCCCAATCCCCCATCCTTCACTACACACACAAAACCTGAAATTTTCATCAGCATGTGCCATGACGGCAAGCACAGACGGCCATGATTCGCCATTCAACTGCAGAATCACGGATCAGAACAATGTTCTTGTCATACCCAATGCATGTGGCTAAGCCATGAAGATTCGCATCTCTTTGATGCACTGCCTACTGCTTTATTCTCTTCAAGGTCTTCCCGTTTACTTGTAACCTACCACATCCCACAAGAGATAGGTCACCACTGCCTTGTGCAGTTGCAGTACGATCCCTAGTGGAGGACAGTCCAGCCAAGCTATCTGTCTGCTCATTTTTAAACACGTCTGCATGCCCGGGCAAAATATACGGTGAACATTAACCTAGCACCAATGCCTCACCGTCAGTATGTTAGGAGATACCAACCCGGTTAGTAATTCCGAAATATCCAGTTCGATTCAGCAACAGGCCATTAGGCAACGCTTGGTGTTGACTTTGACTATGATGTGGTGAATGACTATTCAGAAAGCAATGGCAAACTACTGAACGTAAAAATGGTCTAGTCAGACCACAAACTGCCATCAAATGCTAGGACTGGTTTACAGCGTCCACTGAAGCAGTGTTCTTCAAACTATGGGCCGTGGAGAAGTCCAGGTCTGCGTCAAACATGCTTGTCCAGTTATCTAACGGCATATGGTCGGTAGTTTCCTTCTTTCACGATTTTTGTATATAGGATTTACACTCAAGATTGAGAACCAAGCAGATACAAATCCTGGAAACACCGTTCAACCGTATAGATGTCTTTGGTCAAATGTCAGATGGGTCGAGAAACAATGTTCCTCGTTATGGTGGGCTGTGAGTGAAAACATTTTATGCAACACTGTTATAAAGTATTTACAACTAACGTCTAAGGCCTCAAACCAAAGGACAGAGAAGTGATTTAGTTTATCATAAGGCAAAATATATTCTCTATGTCATGATGGTGTATTCGGAAACGAACAGACAGACGGACTGACTGAATGCTTTTGCATCACTTGATGGTAAACTGATACATGACAAGCTAGATGTTGTAATAGCCCCTTGGGAGCCAGTAGACAACGCAATTTGGGAGCCAGTAGACAACGCAATTTGGGAGCCAGTAGACAACGCAATTTTGGAGCCAGTAGACAACGCAATTTGGGAGCCAGTAGACTACGCAATTTGGGAGCCAGTAGACAACGCAATTTGGGAGCCAGTAGACAGCGCAATTTGGGAACCAGTAGACAACGCAATTTTGGGAGCCAGTAGACAACGCAATTTGGGAGCCAGTAGACAACGCAATTTGGGAGCCAGTAGACAACGCTTTTTGGGAGCCAGTAGACAACGCAATTTGGGAGCCTGTAGACAACGCAAATGCACAAATAGATCATCACTGAGGAAAATGGTGCTGCAAGGGTTGAACAGGAAATTAGGCCGACGCTCAACACTCGGGGGGGGGGGGGGGGGGGGGGGGTGGGGGTAGGTGGGGGGGGAAGGCGAGACAAATATACAATCAGACTGTTACTGGTGTCATCGGAATTTGAACTCTATGCTTGCTGCTGAAGATGGGGATGGGCGCTTATGAGAACGCCCTGAGTGTTGTGATGCAGATTCTTAGTTCAACCTTCATATTGAACGTGCTCATCTGGGAAGTTCTTTCCAAATTTTTTTTTTTTTTTAGTATCTACAAGCCATGAGTTGTTAACCCTTAGGCTCGGTATTATGGATATCGAAACCCTTCGGCCTTGATTCCATGATAAATACCGTAAATCTGGGAGAAATATGGCTTTTATGCCTACCCCCGGGCGTGAACCCGGACCACAGGGAGTTCGTCGCCCGGTCACCGCGCAATCCGGTTTAGCCAACTACGCTAGCGAGCCGAGCTCTTTCGAAATAAGAAACATGATCTAGAATTAACTCCACCTTCAGGGTAAAGGCAAGACGGACACAAAATCAGACTACTCGTGGAACCACCAGGTTTAGAACTCTAAGAAGAATCGCTTATGAGAATGCCCACGAGCTATGTTGACGGTTCTGAACTCAGTTCAACCCAACCCATCTTTCCAAATCACAGAAAGGTGTCAAACGGCCGCAGGTATTTTTAGAAACCATCTGCCATATCAGCTGGCTCACCAGAATATGTAAACCTCACTTGTAACAGACTTGGAAACTATTAATGCAAATTGAACAGAAAGCACTAAGAAGTAACCACACGGGAAGTACGATATAATAGATAAAAGAATTGTTTTGCACTTCATGATACTTGCTGTTTCCATCGACGATGAGTTGCATTTCTTGAGCCGGGCTGTTTGTTTTCGTAAATTTATTGGCTGCCTTATGCAGTTAAAGATGCGTGTGCTATTGGCTTGGCCTAGACTGCAGTCCGTGTTAATTGTTGTTGTTGTTGTTCTACAAGGGACAGTGACATTAATGTTCTGTGTGATTTTTTTTTTTTTTTTTTTACCATCAGTGCCGACAGAATCGCAAATACTCACTGTCATGAATATTATGCTACTAGAAGTTAATTTTGTGTCTTTTTACATGACGTTGCAGAACCAACTACATCATTTTTTCTTGCTATTGTAGTTTTTCTAGGCATATTTACGTCCAGTAGTTTGCCGGTGCCTTCTTGAGGGCCTCTTCTCGATACCACTGTCAAAACCGATCCAAGAGTCTGTTTGCCAAATCGACTACAGCTGGTATCGAAGCCGACAAGGCTGTTATAAGGCGTGTTTGCACCGCCTAAGTCATAGATGTCGACCATGCTACTAAAGTTTAACCAATAACGAGTATAAGCAGCCACAGAAATGCCTGAGGAAAGCTGTAGAATGAACCGTAAAGATACAATCGTAAGTCTTCTTCTTCTTCTTCTTCTTCTTCTTCTTCTTCTTCTTCTTCTTCTTCTTCTTCTTCTTCTTCTTCTTCTTCTTCTTCTTCTTCTTCTTCTTCTTATTCTTCTTCTTCTTCTTGGCGTTCACCAGCTGTAAACTCTGGCGGAAAGTTCTGGTTGTTTATCCACTTCTGGACTGCAGTCCTGTTGCAAAACCTGAGTGTTACGTATGCATCCGTGTTTTACAGAGCTGACTCATTTTTATGCAGACTGCTGGTTCCTTGCCTGTCAAGCAGATGTAATCCGACATTGAAGCAAGCTCCCTTTTAGTCGACTTTTACGACATGCTTTTGGATAAGCAGTGGGTCTATTCTTGCTTTCCCTACAATGGGGCCCTGGAGCCCACACCGAGAACAATCATAAATGAGGTCGTAAAAGAAAAGATAGGCGTAAAACAAAAAGTTAATTTCCAGCAAACACATCAAACAAGAAGGTTTGTCAACTCAAAGACCGTGGCTTCTACTGTCACACTACAAAAGGTATACACCACAAGAAGAGAGTTAGAAGTAGACAAAGAAAAAAAAAACGGAAAGATATTAGACACTACATTAGGATTAGGATCCTTAGGAAGGTAGCCGCGTGGTCTCGAGGCATGTTGTCCGCCTCGAGTGCTAGAGGTTCTGGGATCAATCCCCGGTAAGGGCTGGGATTTTTTCATGTGGATTTTGACTTCTAGTAATTCCCCCTGGTCTCTGGGTAGTGAGATCGGACGCCCATGTGTATTGTTGCGCACGTAAAAAATCTCTTGGCAGTTGGAAATCGAGTAGCCTAACGGCGCTGCCGGGGCAAAATTTGAAATAAAAAGTCTACACAAAGTATTTTAGGATCCTAGCCAGTGCTACAGAGCCTGTGCATTGTGCTGAGCTTCTTCAGACACAGACTTGAGTTAGAAGAAGAACGGAGCATTTATGAGTTACTACCAGTGTGCCATGATGTTGGTACGTTGTTTAAACCTCACTTGAGATTCTTGGTCGGGGTGGAGTGAACAGCAATCATGAGAACCCTAAATATCCTTCAACACCCTGTGAAAATAAAAGGGTAAGGTGAATAACAAGAGGTGAAGAAGAACAACGCTCGACGCCTTATCACAAAAGATCCTCATTGCAAGCTAGTGCAACAACGCCTACGCAACCACTGTTCCCATATGTCCTGTATTACACAACACGGTGAAATCTGGTATTCATAAACGAGCATCGTATATAGGTAACACTCAACACGTGACCTACCAGTAGTCCACGTTAACATTCACTGAACATTTTCAGACTTTTTACAGTATGGTTCATTTTACAAGTAGCTGCATACCTCACAGATCAAGAGAAGGTAAAAGGCTGGTGGGGAGGGGGGGGGCGCAGAGATCTGTATTGCTTTTGGCATTTTCAAGTGTCCTACAGAAAAATCTTGATGTATTTCAATTCTCCCGCGTCACGGGGAGATGGTTTATTGTTTGATGTTGTATGAGGCTGTGTGACATATTTGTGTGTGTGTAAAGAATTGTCGGCTGTTACAACAAGCAATGGAGAGATTATGACTGTAACAAGGCATTCATTGATTGGGTATTAGGGGGGGGGGGGTGGGGGGTGCGTGGTCTCGAGGCATGGTGTTTACCCTGAGTGCTAGAGGTCCCGGGTTCAAGCCCCGGTGAAGGCTAGGATTTCTAATAATTTCTCTTGGTAGTAAGTGTTTATTGCTGAGCACGTAAAAAACCCTTGGTAGTTGGGAAAGCCTTATTACAGGTTTTCGAAAACAGTCTTACGACGAATCTTTGGACTCATCAAAGATGCAAAAAGCGGTTAATGGAGAGTGAGAAGCAACAATGAATTTTATAATCTGTTTAAATAACCACTGATCACTGGCATCATGAGAGCTAATAGACTGAAATGGTTTAGGCATATTGAAAGAATGTTAGACGACAGAGAAGTAAAAACTGTATACACGAGAGAGATGAATGGTCGTAGACCACGACGATAAAGAAGACGATGGAGAGATAATATCCAGACAGACCTGCAAACAACTGGTGTCACCATCTGGAAATAGAAGGACAACCAGTGAGATAAATGGAGGCGGTTGATATCTGCAGCAATGAATCTCAAGGGCTCGGAATGCCGATGAAGAAGAAGTTGAAAATCGAAAAGAGTAGCCTAACGGCGTTGCCTGAGCAAAATTTGGAGTTAAAAATCTACCCAAGTATTTCAGGATCCTCGCCGGTGAAGCAGAGTTCGTGCACTGCGCTGAGATTTTTCAGACTTAAGCTTGAGCTAGAAGAATAACGGAATACTTATGGGTAATACCTGTGTGCTTTGATGTCCATTCGTTGAATAAAACATAAGCATAAACATCAGGAGTTCATACATGCACGACCCTGGGCTACAAACCTTCTTCTGCTTATCATTAAACAGCTGTTAACTCCGGCAGAAAGCCCTGGTGGTTCATCCGCTTGTGATTTTTGTCCTTTCCCAATGAATAGACTCATAGCAATCCAGGCAAGAATGGCTTTACTTATTTAACGATCGTGAAAGGCTTGTATGACCTTTACTCTTGTATTCATTCCAGTGTGTAGTCACGTCCTCTTGAAAAGGTTACATTTCTAAATATTAGTTTTGGCAGTTAATAAAAATCATCATCATCATGTAGCAGCTCCTTTGCAGAACGTCGCTTTCATTACCGTCTCCCTGAAAGAAACTCGTTCTCTCCCCAGTTCTCCCGCCTCATGAACTTTCGCACTCAAGGAAGTCACTTATATCCTGTGCCCATCTTCGTGTCGGTCGGCCCCTGCCCCTCCTTCCTGGTACCATGCCCTCAGCTATATATTTTTCCAATCCGTCGTGGCGCTTGATATGACCAAAACATCTCAGCCTCCGAGAAAGGATGCTGTCCACTAGCCAATCCATCCCGATGTTCAGATCTCCCAAGATGTCAATACCTCTCCTCCTCCCTATCCAGGACACTCTGAGAATCCCTCAGCTCAAAAGCTCCCATTCTCCCTCTTAAGGACTGAGAGATAGTCCACGACCCACATCCGCATGTAGCCACAGTGAAGATGCATGTTCTCAAAATTATAATTTCCATCTTCTTGCCAGTGCCCAAACATAGCTCCACAAGACCGTTCAGTCCTTGCGCCGCCATGGCCATCCTCTCCCCAATTTCTGTCGAACAGTCTCCATTGCAGTTTACCATATAGCCTAGATATTCAAAGTCTGCGACACCCCCAATTTCCCCATCTCCTATTGTTATCCTTGGGTGATGGCCAGTTTCATCCGCGGATATTATCCCCGCTCTCTTTAAATTCAAGAACAGACCCAGATCCCCACTGTGCTTTTGGACAGACAACACCAAACCCACCATTCCCTTTACGCTGCTCGAAAGGAGGACTATGTCATCTGCACAGCGGAGCTTCGGAATATAGTTGCCACACATTTTTAGCGGATCATAACTGTCACAAGTCTGGTCATCTTTGACATTTCTCATTTTATTTTCTGCGTATGTATTGAATAGGTATGGTGAGAGTATGCACGTACAAAAAATAATAGATGCAAATTAGCAGTTTGAGGATGACATGAGTCATATCGGTATAGTCTTCCAAAATGACCTTGGCTTCCAGATCCACCTAGCCTTGAATGGGTACCAGGTACAGTCCTAGGAAGTAAATGCGGCGGGCGAGATGCTGACCACATCACCCACCAAGTGCCGTTTGGTTAACAAAATTTAGGTTTAGCCCTATATACCCTATACGCCCGAAGGCGTGGAAAGGATCCTTTACTTTACCAATATCGGTATAGTCCATTCCAAAAGTCGTGCGCAACTTTAATAATAAATAACTCTGTAACCCTTCGGCGTAAACTGCTGACATTTGGAATACAACCGGTTAATAATCTTGTCCATATAGGAAAAAAATGATAATGTAAATAAATTATAATCATTATTTGCCTTATTTCCGTGAAATTTAAAAAAAAAAACAGACACAGATTTAAAGTATACAATTAGCATGTTTATATTATTGGAGCAATGCGAAATTTAAAAAAAAAAACATTGCACCTGTTTTAGAGGTAATCCGTAGGGGGAGGGGGGTTGGGGGGAGACGCACTTGTTTCGAAAAGTGAATTGGCTTTGGATAACCGGGTCGATAGCGTATTGGTTGTAACTGCACAGTTTGTTTCTGACCTGTACGTTTCTAAGGTAAAATCAG
This sequence comes from Candidula unifasciata, assembly GCA_905116865.2. Taxonomy (NCBI): domain Eukaryota; kingdom Metazoa; phylum Mollusca; class Gastropoda; order Stylommatophora; family Geomitridae; genus Candidula; species Candidula unifasciata. The sequence goes on along the minus strand of CAJHNH020008561.1, from coordinate 110,966 downwards.
CCTCTTGAACTGTTAACTGATCATTTTCAAAATGTCTTGGAAATAATGACCACGATAACGTGGCTTAGAATGTGTGAAAACTGTACACTTTACACAAGTCAGGAAGAGTGACGTGCTCCTGGGAACACCGGTAAGTTCTGCGATTTCTTTACGTGGACTTTGACTTTTTGTAATTTTCCCTGGTCTCTGGGTAGTGAGATCAGACGCCCGTGTGCATTGTTGCGCTTGTAAAAAAAATGCCTTGACAGTTGGAAATCGAAAAGACTAGCCTAACGGCCTAATGGACAAAGGAGAGACCGGACCACACCCCCCCCCACCCACCCTCCTCTGTTGGGTATGCTATTCTAGAACCATATTGGTTTAGACCAATCGGCTTTTGATAGTGAACTGATGAATGCCAAGCTAGATGGGAGCGAGTAAACAGTGCGGATCCACAAACAGATCGTTACGGTCTAAGGAGAATGGCGTTCCCAGGTGATCTGGCCCACGCTCAACACTCAAGGAAAAGGCAAGACGGAAATACAATCACACAGATACTGGTGCTGTCGGAATTTGAATTTTTCGCTTGCTGCTCAAGATAGGGGTCTCTGTGATGTCGATTCTCAAATCCAACCTTCAGCATTCAACATTTAATCGGCACTTGGTGAATGAGCTGGTACAGACAGCTCAATAATAGGATGGCATCCACGAATGAACGTTCGGTGGAAGCCAGCCCGATATGGTCGGACTCAACTCTTTGATTTCTTACCTTCTGAAAAACACGGACTCGTTCACAGCTGCTGTTGTGAGGGCAGTTTTTAGGGAAACTTCTGTGGATCTTCGCCGAAGCCACGGCGTTCGTGCTTTTTTCGAAGCTCTCGGCAGGCGACTAGCCGTATTGGTAGACCGAGAACGATAGGATAAATGCCAGTACAATGAACTCTAACAAAAGCATTTTAAGAGGAGACAAGATTTTCTTAATATTTCTTCTTTTCAAATTACTCTGTTTAATCTTTCTGTCCCAGGCGTCTTACAGAAACATCATTGTTTCTTGGTGTTTGGGAATTATGTTAATGAATTCCATTAGCTAACACGAGGTAGTAGGCACAAATTGCAGACGTATACACAGATATTCAACTATTTATATCACAAAGGCTTTCTCTATGTCGCAGTGTCATAGATAAATATATATTCAGACGTTTATCACGAGATTCCATTTAAAAAAAAAGGTGTTACTATCGTCACTCTTTATAAACAGTATACATACATAAAAACGCATACATACTAATCGCTTTGAGGTACACCAAAGACACCAACTCACACACACTAACTCATACACACACACACACTCACTCACACATCCACATATAAGCTCACTCCCATCATACATTCTCAGACATACACATACACACAGATGCTCATACGTGCACACATATATATATTATACACACACACACACATACAAACATATACAAGTGCACTCATACGTACACATACACAGAGATACAAACGCACACCCATACATTCAGAAATGCATAAAACTACGTACAGACTCACCCACACATTACACACTCATATATACAAACTCCCTGACACCTTAAACACTCATACACACAAACTCACATACACATTACACACTAATACATACAAACTCACTCACTCATTACACACTCATATATACAAACTCCCTGACACCTTAAACACTCATACACACAAACTCACATACACATTACACACTCATACATACAAACTCACTCACTCATTACACACTCATACATACAAACTCACTGACACATTACACACTCGTATATACAAACTCACTTACACGTTACACACTCATACATACAAACTCACTCATGCATTTCACACTCATACATACAAACTAACTGTCACATTACACACTCGTTCATACACATACTCTTATACATGCACACACACACAGATATTCACATATATAGACATACACAAAGAAATACACACACGCATACAGTCATACACACACACCTATGTACTTACTTATCATACTTATCGTACCAGAGGAAGAGCGGTCAATTTTTTGTCAAAAGAACAGACTTACTGTCTTTTCACAGTAATGTCATAAAAGACGACAAGTTAAGGATTAATGGAATATATTGGGCCGAACATCTGTGAGGAAGGCGAGCTGAAAACTGTTAAAAGATTAAAAATCTATCAGTCAAATCACTTGAGAAGCGCAAAGCAAATACAGAAAACTACGGCACTGGCTTATAAGCTGGTATCGGTGAGATTACAAAAGAAGAGGAATGAAGTTGTGCCGAAAAGCATAAATATCGCAGGCTAACTCTGAACCGCAACACAAAGTGCTAACCACTCTTTCAAGGGCGAGTGCAAAAGAATTAGTTGCACAAAGGATACAATTCTGCAGTTTCTTGAACGAACTCCATCGATCTACGAACGACTTCAAACCTAATAAAGAAGCTCGCAATCAAATTCGTGTTCTTCAGACAGAAGAAAGCAATAAAAGCACCACTGGAAGCGAGTAATGCAAGAAGGAGGAATCGACTTGGATTAGAGGAGGTACAAGGTCAGTCTGAAGGCTTTCCTTATTTGACAGGGATTCACTGAGGTAAATTTTGAGAATACTTTAACAAAAAATTTGATGTCGTTTGCTGTCAAATTTATCGATCCTTTTCACTTATACTGTTACAACTTTCCCAAATATTAAACAGCCTGCACGCCCAGCTCGTAGCGTAGTTAACCAGACTTCTCGACGACCGGGTAACGAACTTCTTGTGGTCGGGGTTCACGCCCGGGGGTAGGCAGAAAAGCCACATTTCTCCTAGATGTACGGTATCTATCACGGAATCAAGGCCGAAGGGTTTCGATATCCATAGTACCGAGGCAAAGGGTTAAGAACTCATGATTTCTGGATATATAAAAAAAAAAATCTACATGAAATTTGGCATGTTTGCTCACATCACAACTCTCTATAGGCTGTTCCAGGGGAATTTCAATAGCATGAGTTCACTTGTATGTAATTTCAAAGTTGAAAATTTCAAACGAAGCAAAGGCAAATTTCAGGTAGCTTTACATAATCTATTAAGTGTGTACTATTTTTCTTAAAACTTGCTAAACTCACAACATTTGTGCATGTGAAGTTTCAGTTTGAAGGAATTTGGCTATACTATTTCCCTACATCCAAACCAACATCTATATTTTGCATAAATTAAAATTAATATTTCACATAAAAAGCTTATTAACTCACACACATATATAGATAATGAACTCAATGATGTATTTTATATGATATTTAAATAATATAATCATCATGTGTGAAAATTTGGGTCCTTTTAAAATTGAATTTTGAAAGATTTATTTTTCTGACGCTGATGAATCTCTGGTAGTACGCTCCTCCTTGACTGTTTCATCTTTAAAAACCCTGCAAACAGACTGTTTACCAGAGAGATTATCTCATGTACTCATACATTCCTTACGTCCTTCTTAGGATGTAATTTTTTGTTATTTGAAGCCCCATTCTGGCTTTTGCCAGGGGCCGCAATATAGGCAGGCCATGAATATGGCCAATTGTCTGAACGCGGTTTCTGGGACCTCTCTACAGTGAGCCTCATCCACATTGTGGCACTTTGTGTCATCGGGTGTTTATCGCTTGTGTGATGTCCTGGTGGGGTAGAAAGTCAGTCAGTCAGTCGACTGTTTACCAGATCAGACTGGCAGATCCCAATTTAGGTTATAGAGTCCCTTTATGAGCAGTTAAACAATACAGATCCATTTCATCATCCATCTTGTGGCGATTGGTCTATAAAAAATAGGTCTAGCCCTAATTAGGGGCTTTCTTCGAAGTCGAAGCGCATCTGACTGAAAGGCAAGGAACTAACAGTCTGCCTGGAAATTAGCCAGATCAGTAAAAAAGATGTGCACGCAAAACTCAAATTTTAGAACAAGATTGAAGTCCGGGAGTGGATGAACAACGAAAACCCTCCGCCGGAGTTTACAGATAGTGAATGCCAAGAAGATAGAAAAGTACCTGCCTATCTTCATCCACCAGTTACTGCTTTTATTCTACCACTTCTGCCGAGTAGGCAGGGGAGTCGTTGGGCCTGAGGATTTACGGCCGCGTGGCTAGTGCTGTCGCCACAACTGTGCAGGTGAGGATTTTATTTTGCCCTGGACTGGAAAAAAATCCCCAGCCTTATCGAGGATTCGAACCCAGGTCTCGCGCTTGAAAGCACAGCGTTCTAACCGTTATGCCAGCCGCTCCTTATCTCCGTCTTGTTCGGTTTTTTCTGTGTTTTTTTTTTTTCAAGAAATCTACAGAAGAGCCAAGTTAGCATAGCTTGGCTTGTTGCCAACAGCATGTTGGTTATGTACTATGAAAAAGATTTTATGTTGTCTGTGAACGTCAGACAGCTTCCCTTCATGAGCTGATACTGGAAGATAGTTCCATCCCTAAAAATCATACCTCCTACTCCTCTAATCACCCTTACATTTATCCCCATCCTCTTTCTTGGTGTTTAGATATCTCATTTTTAATATATCTTCACCTGGGGGGTCACGTTATATCTGTCTCTGACGTCAGTCATTAAGTGTGTATTTCCGACCATATCATTCTTGAGCTTGGCTATCGGCAGAATCTGTATAAACTCATTCGTATAATTTTTGGTTTTGCATCCAAACTTTGTAACTTTTGACTTAGAATATGACTCAGCTGCCAGTGTCTGTAATATTGACAAACTAAAATATCAAATATATGCTTCAATCATTTCATCATCGTCGTCATCATCGTCATCTTCTTCTTCTTCTTCTTCTTCTTTTTTTCTTTTCCTTTCTTCTTTTTCGTCTTCTTCTTTCCTCTTCTTCTTCTTTTTTTCTTATTTCTTCTTCTTCTTCTTCTTCTTCTTCTTCTTCTTCTTCTTCTTCTTCTTCTTCTTCTTCTTCTTCTTCTTCTTCTTCTTCTTCTTCTTCTTCTTCTTCTTCTTCTTCTTCTTCTTCTTCTTCTTCTTCTTTTTCTATTTCTTCTTTCCTCTTTTTCTTCTTTTTTTCTTCTTTCTGTGTCTTCTTCTTCTTCTTTCTTTGTCTTCTTCTTCTCCTTCTTCTTCTTCTTCTTCTTCTTCTTCTTCTTCTTCTTCTTCTTCTTCTTCTTCTTCTTCTTCTTCTTCTTCTTCTTCTTCTTCTTCTTCTTCTTCTTCTTCTTCTTCTTCTTCTTCTTCTTCTTCTTCTTCTTCTTCTTCTTCTTCTTCTTCTTCTTCTTCTTCTTCTTCTTCGCCTCCTACGTTTTATCTTCATCGTCATCATCTTCTTTCTCGTTCTCCAGCTTCTTCTCTTCCTTCTCTCGTTCTTTTTCGAGTTCCTGCTCATAATCCCATCTTCTGTATCTAATTGTTTGTAGATGATAAAAAAAATTTATTCCACTCCTGAGAGCTTATGGGAATATGTTGCTTGCTACTATATTTTATTGTCAAATCGACCTCTGTAGGAGAGGTACCCGGTTAAAATGGACGCTAGACAGCGGCGCCGTTCGCAACAGAGGCAAATTTTTTGCTTCTGCCGGACGGTGGCCGATGCATTTTTGCTCCATTTGTAGACTGGATATAGTTTCGTCGCCCAGCTTCTGAGTTGAATGCATGGCGTGACCCTGTGAGCTGCGGATTGCATTTGGAATGTGTTTTTTTCGACTGCGACCAACGTGGTGGTGTGAATTGTAGATTCAGAAAATGGCGCGATGCCTGTCGTTCAATGCTGGCGGGACCCGTATTGAAATTGATCACGCGGACAACTGCTGATCTGTTGACGACAAGTTCTGCTATCATCAATGATGAACTGCATTTCTAATGTTGGACTGTTTGTGTTAGCACTTCGGATGGCTACCATATGCTTTAATGCGAGTGTATGCTAGATATGCTGAGACAGCAGTCTGTCAATCTTTCCATAAGGGACTGTGATAGACATTCTGAGTGTTTTTCGCTGGCACAGGAGCGGAGCAAAGATGGGGCGACCCGTTTGCTATGAAGCTGAAACTAAGACTACCAGACTACCAGACCAGGTACCCAAAGATTATCCTATACTCTCTAGAACATTTCCGCAAACAAATTTATTTATGACGGCCTGTTTTCACAGTTCAATTTTAAATCTGTCTACATGGTTGCTACCGTTGCTTTAGATCTAGGGGGAAAATGTTTTATAATATAACCCTTTTCAAGATTTAAATACAATAGTTTATACGGCTCATGGATAAATATGGTTGATATTACCCAGAAGCCGTTAATTCCTAAAAAATATTTCCTATTTTTTTTTTTTTTTTTTAATTTCAAGTTTTCTTCCTCCAGGATTGCAATATTTAGAATTAGCTTCTCAAGGAAAAGAATCAAACACATACAAGTCCCAGAATCCCTGTTTAAGTGTGTAGCCTTATTGCACAGCTGCATTGGGGCACTAGTTATATTGAGGGCAGGGTCTGGCCAGCTAGGGTGATTGAGTAACTTTCTGCCCCACCAGGACATCACACAAGCGATAAACACCCGATGACACAACGTGCCACCATGTGGATGAGGATCACCGTGGAGAGGTCCCAGAAACCGCGTTCAGACATTTGGCCATTTTTATGGCCTGCCTATATTGCGGCCCTTGGCAAAAGCCAGAGTGGGGCTTCAAATAACAAAAAATTACGTCCTGAAAAAGACGTGAGGACTAACTCTGGCCAGCTAGTGCTGAAGATTCAGGATTTCAACAAATGAGTAATGACAATTCCGGCTCAGGTAATGTGATTATCAGTATGGACGTCTCTGTGTCGAGAGGTAGGAGAAATGCATGGGGGTTCATAGCAAAAGCTAATGGACATTGCTTAGTGAGACAATGCCTGGGAAATTATATCTAGTTTGAGAATAAAGGTGGAGGCAGTCACTGCTGTCTTCCGCTGGATTGAGAATCAGTTGTACACACATGTCGTCATTAAACAGACTCACAGAGCATGTTGAGAAAGGTGGAGATAATTATGCTCCGTGCAGAGCTATGAGCATCGCTTCAGAGATTCCGGGTAGTTATCGTCCTTTGGATATTATCTCCAGGTCATGCTGGTGTGTTGGGAAACGAGCAGAAAGATAGAATGGCCGGTTCTGCTCTAACTGGTGGTGAATTTATATATTACAAGCTAGATGTTGTGAGGCCCCCATGGGGGCGAGTGAACAGTACGTAGGCACAAACAAATCATTTCGGTCTAAGGAGAATGGCGCTGTCGGGAGTTACCATGGGATCTGGCCTACACTTAACACATGAAATGCGAGATGGATGAACAATCAAAGAGTTACTGGTACTATCGGCACTTGAAATCTTTGCTTGCTGTTGAAATGGGACCGGGGCTCTTATGTGGGTGTCCAGAATTCTATGAAGTCAATTCTCAACTCGATATTCAACGTTGGAACACCACAAGATGGTTACAAAGTAAACTGTAGTATAATGGGTGGGTCTTCGTCTGTGTTTCCTTTAGAGGGTCGTTTGGGAAGCCCAAAACAATATTTGAAGACATCCTTTCTCGAGAGAGATTAGGCTAAAAAGCCATCGAGAAAGCAGTCTTGTAAGCTTGCCACTCCGTTATCCAGATTATCATCATCAGCCACTGCATGAGGCAATTCTGGTTACCCTCTCCTGTCTGGTGTTGCCATATGCGATTAATTGCGTGTGCGACTACTGATCTGCTGTAATTTTTGCTTCCATCCAGGATGGACTGTATTTCTAGTGCCAGGCTGTACGACTATGTGATGATACTTTTGACGACTGCCTTGTGCATTTAATACGTGTGTGTGCTATTATTGGCTTTACCGAGACTTCAGTTTTTGTCAAAGTTTGTCCACAAGTAACAGTGATGGATATTCTGTGTGGTTTTCTTTGGCACTTAACTGGAGTAACTATGGGGTGACCCGTTTGCTATGAAGTTTGAGCTGCTAGAGCTTGATTACCTGATTCCTGTTACCCAAATAACGATGAAAGGTTGCAGAAGATATGCAGGTGAACACTCAGAGCTACCTGTTGTGAGCTGTGAAACGGATGCGTCTTAGAATGAATATTTTTTTTTTTGGGGGGGGGGGCGGGGCGACACCCCTGCACTGAGTGAGTGTGTGTCATATCATGTAACCTACTCACCTACACAAACAGGCGCGGGATTGAAACCTGTGTGAGTCAGAAATGCACAGGTCGTATGGTTCGACTTTGAGATTTGCTTAGCTTGTGAAAAAGATATAAGGTAGAAACGCTGATAAGATCACACATGCTAAACTTGGGCTAATAAATGTAGCAATGAAACGTGATATTGTAACTCACCATGCGTTGGCGTCTTTGGCTTAGGAATTATGAACAAGGTTTTACAATTCTGACATAGCAAGTCCGATTTGTGTTCGCTTTCTTATGCTCAGATCAGACCATTAGCTGGGTTGCTTCTGTAACTCGCATGTCAGCAGCAGGTCCTTTATGGTTCCCTAAAGTTTGCTCTGCACACTTTACTCTTGAGGCCAGGTGTCTTTTCGAAGTTGTTGTATGTAGAGTGGGCAGGTCTGCAAAATGTGCTCAGGTGTTTGTGGTCCGGTCTGTGGGGACTGTACAATCTTTATTTTATGCATGTGGTAGTTGAGCCTGCGGTGTCCTGTTCGTAGATGAAAAACTGTTGTATGTTGCTTTCTGTTGAGTCTGCTGATGGGGTCTTGTGGATGTTTCCTTGATTTCATGAGCGTTGACAGTTTAATAAGCATTGGTCCATTTCACGTAGGACCACATCACCATGACTATTATCCTTTTGTGCCATTATAAGTAAAATGGAGCTCGCAGTCGACTCCTCAATTCCTTTCTATCCTGTGCAATCGTTTCGATATCAAGGATAGAATTCAGCCCAGCATCCTTGGCTTCTCTCACCAACATTCGTTGAAGGGTTTCCACCGGACGTCTTCGCTTCCTCGATTCGTTTATTTCCTACTTTAGTGCCTGCTTTGTGATTCTAATTTTTTTTAACTGCTAACAGCCAGACAAATTCTGGGTTTGTTTTACTAAATTACTACGCACACTCGGATGAGTTTACATGATTTTTGAAGTGGGTGCCAAGTAATGTCTTGGGAAGTAAAGGCAGTCAGCCTGATGTTGTTTACACAGCTACTGAGTGCCGATTGGTCTATCCAAATATAAATCTACGTAGCATCATATGCGTGTTGTGTTACTTTGTCACTTTTCAGGAGCCACGCATCCACCGACAGTTCCTAGGTGGGGAAAATGGGAGGGGGTAGGGGCCAAACATGTCTCTAATTTTCTAGAAACAGGGCTCATGAGCAAAGCCTTATTTGAGTGCGCAAATATAATTATTATTATTACTATTCATCGCTCAGGCTTCGGCACCCGGGGATGAGGGTAGAATTTCCCCCCCCCCCCCCCCCCCAAAAAAAAACCCACCAAATCACGTGATGAATAATTAGGGATGTTTTCTTTGAAATCGAACCACGTCTGCCTGAGACGAGAAGAACCAAAAGTCTGCATACAAAATAAGTCAGATCTGTAAAAGTGTTCTCCCTATGACTGTCTAAACATTTGCCGTTTGCTTCTCTGTGTGTATAAATAAGCAGAAACTCGATGATGCGAAATCATAAGAAGCCACTTGTCTGCTATCTAACAGTTAAAGAAATGACTGGTTCCAGCGTGTTTACTGCCTGCTCTGTACTAATGTTACAGGAAGGGATGCAGTGCGGGAGTTGAATATGATTAACCTCTCTTCTCGAAGAAGGCAGGATGTGAGGTGGCTGGTGTAAAAATAACATGTTTTTTGTCAGTGTTTTTGATATCCTTATGATTAAGTTGTGTATACATCTGAGTCTTATAATAATAATAATTTTCATTATTCATATCACTACCACCACCACCACCAACACCACAACTAAAAACACCACCTCCACCACCAACAACACCACCACCACCAATACCACCAACACCACTACCACCACCATCACTAACACCACCACAACACCACCAACACCACCAACACCACCAACACCAACACCACCAACACCACCACCACCACCACTACTACTGCTACTACTACTACTAGGACAACTGCCATTCCAACTACGACTACTGCTACTATCACTACTACAACCTTTACTGCTACTTCGAATGCAGTTTTATTGAGGTCCTTGTTAATAATAGCTGATGCTATGAAACTGGTGTTTCGAACATCGATCTGGCAGCTGTCTGTTTCAGGGAGTTTTGACGCAGCCATAATGGATGATTCGGTGCGTTGAAGTCTTTGCCTTTGACATTAACTTTACACTAATCTTCCCATAGCCTGGGATTGAAACCCTAAACAATAAAAAGATACAAAAGAAAAGTAAAGTAAAGATGTCTTTTCGCGCCTTTAAGCGCATCAGGCGTAGGGGAAGAGCATCCCATATTTTTACAGACCAATTGGCACCAGTTGAATAATGTGGTCAGCATTACACCTGTCGTCTTTACTGCCTCAGGACAACCATCCTGGTACACAATATAGGCTGGGTCGACCTGCGACGCCCACACAATGTTTTAAATCCACACAGCCAGCAGTGGGTTTCGATCACGGTACGTTGGAATTACGAGTCGGACTCGCAAAGCCTAAAATAAAATGCTTTGCATTTTCCAAATTATCACTTACTTACAGTTTCCTGTAATGTTTTTACTATTTTCCCTTCTAATAGATCAGACAGTGGCGAGGCGAGATAAGTATGCACGTGTAAGCTCTGGCAGGTAACAGTTACGATGAAGATGGCATCGTGTGATAAATTCCTCCTTGACCAGCAGACAAAGGGACTATTACGGCCATGTGTCAAATTGTCCCAGACACAGAAAAACACGCTGGATTTCTTGACATAATTCATCTCACATCTATGACTTTGACATAATTCACTTCACACCTATGAAATCTATAGTGAGGCCAAATCTTCTGGAAGATTCTGAAACATGATAATTATACATGTGATACCCAAGCGGCCCTTTACGTCACGAGGAGAGCCCACATCTATTAAAAAGATCGCCCATACATTGAGAAGGGCAGTCAGGTTTAGATTTTATTCTGAGGCTAAGCCGGACCGGTAATGCACGCCTGGATGACAGACCGTTTGACAGACCTTATGAGGAAAGTTGTTAAACAATTTGCAATATAATTTTAAATGGGACACTCCCAAAGAAACCATAGGAGTTAGAAAGGAAGATTATATAAAAAACAAGGTTGACCAATCTACACTGGAGCAGTATTACGACATGGTTACAAAAATGTCGTGTGAGATGGCACCGACGGCCATTTTTATTATCATTTATTAAGCTTTTCGGTGAAGGAGCTTTCTGCACTATTGATCTGGTTTTGTGCCAGAAAGGGATAGGCTGTTTATATGTAGACATTAACATTGATACATTTCGTTAGTTGATTACTTCTTTCAGAGGGACAAGTCTCATATCGTATGTATACTTGTTGTTACGTTGCTGAATATCCTGTGATCCTTTTATCATTAAAGAACATTATGGATCGCTGAATCTCGTCTCAATGTCTACGAGCCTGTTCGTCGTCAAAGAATGGCTCATATAGTGCTACACAAAAGCAGACTGTGTTCGGGGTCATAAGACCTGGCTGTGTACGAACCGGCTGCCTTATATTTAGGCAGCTACTGTCACAATCTTAGCGTCTGTGGCTTAGGCGTAGCGAACACGCTTCGTAATATCGGGGTGACTGGTTCGATCCCAGCTGCGGGCCTTGCACCCTGTGTTGGTTTCGACAGTGGTATCGAGAAGCCGACCGTCCAGTAAGCAATGGCAAACAACTGGACGTTTATTTGCCGAGAAAAACCACAACAGCCAAAGAAATGCTGTGACATGTACTGAAACGTCCTGTAAAGGATACGCAACTTAACTGTGACAATATTTTTAAAAAGCCCGCCTAATTTTACAAACCTGCCGTTGACGTCATAAGAGCACCTGCATGTACTTAAGGCACTGATATGATAAAAACATAGATAATGCGGAAAGCATTAATGAATTCGTTAGATAAGTGGCTTTAAATAAAATCTTGCTGGTGAGGTGGCCAGCAAGTGTGTTATCAGGTCGGGCGTTGCGAACGGGCTACTTAATGCCTGGGTACCGTGTTCGATCCCACCAGTGGGGGGATTTGGCAGCAGACAGCCTTGCAGTGATATCGAAAGTCGACCGTTGAGTACGCAATGGCAAACTACTTAACGTAAATTTGCCTAGCAAAACATGCTGGGGTTGGTTCTGCAACATCCTGTAAATAAATGCAAATAACTGCTTTTAAATATATAATTACTACGCATTTAAACATGGTTTTAGCCCCCTGCCTCCCCCTACCTGAGGGCTACAGTGAGAATATAGGGTTGCTTGACTCCAATCTCCTTCCGAGCGCTCCCTGTCCAAATTTGTTAAGTGTGTCGGAACTCTAGGGTGTAGTCAGCCGCACACAGATTACCTTTACTTCTCCGAACACTTCCTGGTGCCTGTGTTAAACTGAGTCAGCTCACGTGTGGTTTCGGTACCCGCAAAAATACACCCGCTGCATGTAGTAGGATTCGACTAAACTGAGGCGTCTCCTTTGGAGTCGGAGTGCATCTGCTTGAAAGGTAAGGAACCAACAGCTTATATACAAATTAAGTCAAAAATGTAAAACGGATATGCAGCAAAACTCAGGTTCTAGAAAGTTGGGGAGCCTACGAACAACCAGAACTTTCCGCCGGAGTTTACAGCCTGTAAAAATTAAGAAGAAGAAAATCAACTTGGTAATCTGGGTAAGTCGGAGGGGACTACTGTCAATCAGCGTGCCGAAAAAACCAGTGTCCGCGTTATCCGAGCTTACAAATAAATTATAAGTAAAATTAAAGATCCCTTTTCACGCCTTTGGGCGCATCAGGCATACAGGAAGAGCACCCATATTTTTACAGACCAGCTGGCACCAGGTGGGTAATGTGATCAGCATTACGCCAGCCGTTTTTACTTCCCCGGGACATACATCCTCGTACCCATTTTAGACTGGGTCGACCTGCGACGCCCCATACCGTGATAAAAACCAACGCAGCCAGCAGTGGGTTTCGATCGCGGGTGTTGGAATTACGAGTCGGACTCGCAACGCCTAAGGCACGGATGCGGCCGACATATAAATATGGTTTTACGTATATAGTTGTCATTCCTCAATGAAAAAAAAAAAAAAAGGACTGTTGAGCTAAAATGCTATATAGAAAGGTTCTTGGAGTACAATAGACAAAAAAGAAAAGACATACGGACCTCCAGAAAGATCTGAACATGAAGAAAGATTGGCATTTTTGCGAAAGTGAAATATTTCTACCATTTGTGATTAGTGATTTTCCGGTCAAAATGGACGCTAAAGAGGGGGACTGTTCGAAGCAGAGGCAAATTTTTTGTTTCTGCCGGACGGTGGCCGATGTATTTTTGCCTCATTTGTATATCTATATTTGGAGATAGTTTCGTCGCCCAGCTTCTGAGTTAAATGCATGGCGTGACACTGTGAGCTGCGGATTTAATTTGGAATGTTTTTTTCGACTGTGACCAACGTGGTGGTGTGAATTGTAGATTCAGAAAATGGCGCTTTGCCTGTCGTGCAATCTTTGTGGTGCCAGTATGTGATTAAAATTGATCACGTGGGCAACTGCTGATCTGTTGGTGACTTCTGCTACCATCAATGATGAACTGCATTTCTTATGTCGGACTGTTTGTGTTAGCACTTCGGATGGCTACCGTATGCTTTAATGCGAGTGTATGCTAGATATACTGAAACAGCAGTCTGTCAATATTTCCACTAGGGACTGTGATAAACATTCTGTGTTTTTCTTTAGCACAGGAGCGGAGCAAAGATGGGATGAGCCGTTTGCTATGAAGCTGAAACTAAGACTACTACCAGACTACCCGTAAGGATAATTTATCTAGCACTCCAGACAGATCCATAGGTGCTCCAATCTCCTCCTCAAAAGCTCCGCAACTGCAAAATGACTGATGACGCCTGTTCTGTGTTGATTAATTAAAAGTCTTGTCCCTTTGGTGAAATTTTCAATTCTTAAAGCTACAGGCCGCACCTCTATGTCTATCAGTCTAGACAGGGATATAACTCATTCTTTTTTGCTGTATTCGTCTTTGCGATACGTGCTGCCCATTATATTCATAACGTCGCTTCTGTCCAGTACAGTGTTAAACATAGCAACATCAGTGTCTGCACGATAATCTGCACGCTCATTCCCCAAAACACCCGCATAAAGGCACACACATTAAGGTTAGGTCAGCCATTCGCGAAGTGCTTTGTGACTCAATCCATTCTTTTTTTTTTCGAATCCAGTCTGCGTTTTCTTAAGCATATTCATTGACTCACTAAGCATGCATGCGTGTGTGAACTCTTGAGTACCCAGCCATTTTTTGCCATATCAAGCGCCAAACAAAGCAGTAGCAGAGGGCTTGGTACCAGGGAGGAGGGGCATGGGCCGGTCAGCAAGAAGATGGGCACATGATATGACACTTTGGACATAAAAGCGCACGGGGCGGGAGAGCCCGAGAGACGAGTTTCTTTCGGACAGACTGTGATGAGAGCGACGTTCTGCAAAGGACCTGCTACAGGATGTTGACGAAAACAGTTATATGTGTACCTAAATATAGTAGTGAGCATCTTTTGTTGTCGTTATTGCTAACTCTTTGAGTCCCAGAGAGTTTAGCATCACAGGCCCAACGGGTAGTCAAGAAAGACTAAAAATCGGCGCATCTTGCGTTCATTGGGCTTCTAGATAGGAATCTATGAACGTATGATGCGTTCTTTGGGACTCAAAGAGTTAAGGCAGTATTAACTAAGGGCATGTCTTTACCTTTCGTTTTTCTTCGGATATGTTTTGATTTTGAAACATGATCCCCCACCCCGACAGACGGAGATTATGACCCAGAAATGACTGCAGACGTCTGGAAATCGTTGCAGCCTTATCACTTAATGTAGTCTTTATGATGCTCCTACAAAGTGTATCTGGTATCAGCACAGGAGAAACCTGTCTACCGAATCTTCCAAATGGCAATAGTTTTGATTGATTGATCCAGTGGTTATATTATGAATGTACTTTTAGGATTTTTCTGCCTTTTGATAAGTTTGGGTAAACTTCGTTTCTGCTTCTTGTGCCTTTGCTATACAAATGGAGCAAAGAGTTTCATCAACACATTGTAACGCCGCATGCTGTTTATTAATATTTTGGTGCTTTCCCAATATTTCCACCCCTCTCTTTTTCTCCCCTCTTCCCCACCCCCTCCCACTCCCCCCAGGAGGACGTCACAGGACAGTCCAATTTTTTAGAGGGTTTCCCGGCTTTCTGATGCTTTTAACTACTCCAACACACCTAAAACTGGGCCTAACCCTAACCTACCTACGTTTCACGAGAGTGTGCAGCCTAGGTCCCACGACTGCGTGAAGCCTAACTCCCCTAAAATATTCGACTTCCTGTTTGGGGGAAGATACTGGGATGTAACCAGTCTTTTATATTCTCTTGTTGCTGATGCTGTTGGCACCTTTCCGTCATATTTTTAGCGCACACCAGCTCTGGTAGAAAATTTTGATTGTTTGTCCACTTCTGCGTGGGATTTGAGGAACGTTGTTGATATAGCATAAGATTTGAGGGACGTTGTTGATTTAGCATAGTATTTGAGGAATGTTGTTGATGTAGCATAGGATTTGAGGAACGTTGTTGATTTAGCATAGGATTTGAGGAACGTTGTTGATTTAGCATAGTATTTGAGGAATGTTGTTGATGTAGCATAGGATTTGAGGATCGTTGTTGATGTAGCATAGTATTTGAGGAACGTTGTTGATGTAGCATAGGGTTTGAGGAACGTTGTTGATGTAGCATAGGATTTTAGGAACGTTGTTGATGTAGCATAGGATTTGAGAAGTGTTGTTGATGTAGCATAGTGTTTGAGGAACGTTGTTGATATAGCATAGGATGTGAGGAACGTTGTTGATATAGCATAGGATTTGAGGAACTTTTTGAAATAGCATAGGATTTGAGGAACGTTGTTGATATAGCATAGGATGTGAGGAACGTTGTTGATGTAGCATAGGATTTGAGGAACGTTGTTGATGTAGCATAGGATTTGAGGAACGTTGTTGATTTAGCTTAGGATTTGAGGAACGTTGTTGATTTAGCATAGGATTTGAGGAAGTTGTTGATGTAGCATAATCTGTAACCTGTCTGCAGCACTTTTCTCCCTAAGTTCCAGTCAACTCACCATGCGTTGATTGATTACTTCATAAGTGAATGTCTTTTCTAAACTCCCCGCCCTCCCCCTCATTTTCCAAGTAGCTGTTTAAATAAGCTGTGATGAACAGCATGTTACTTTAACCTTTTAACGCCTTATTGTATAAATAGTTTAACCCCTCATGATCTAAACAACTATTACTGTAGTTTATAAATACTTATGAATCAACGAGGTAAATGATACCTGTCTAGTTCTGATAGAGTTAACCCTTTGCTAAAGTGATACCTGTCTGGTTCTGAAAGAGTTAACCCTTTGCTAAAGTGATACCTGTCTGGTTCTGAAAGAGTTAACCCTTTGCTAAAGTGATACCTGTCTGGTTCTGAAAGAGTTAACCCTTTGCTACTGTATCATTTTTATCCATGAGCTCGGTATAGGTTACTCTGTTGTATCATTTTAGCCCGTCTAATCATCTACTCAAGTAGACGCCCGCCTGTGGATCGGAAGGTCATGGGTTCGCGTTCTAACGGAGCCGGACTTATTTTCCCCTCCAAAAATGACCTTGACTCCCAGGTTGAACCCAGCCTTGAGTGGGTACCAGGTGCAGTCCTGGGAAGGAAAGGCGGCCTTCGTGATGCTAACCACATGACCCACCAAGTGCCGATTGTCTGTAAAAATATATTTCTAGCACTATATTCCCAATAAGCCTTAAGGGAACGTTAATCATCTACTCAGGTGTAAATATTTGAATTAGGACCCTTTTTATGGCACAACACAGGACCAGCACCTATTTAGGCATATTATTTCAGCACTACCGTTATAGATACCTTGTCGTGTGTCCCGACACTTTTTGTAGAGTGTTTATGTTGAGTATAGGCTCTGTGGCTAAGTCGATGCGAACGCTTTGTAATGCCGGAATACCGGGTTTCATTCCAGCTGCAGGCCATGCGCCTTGCTTTGGTTTCGACAGTGGTATCAAGAAAGCCGACCGTCCAGTGGGCAATGGCAAACTACTGGACGTAAATTTGCCTAGAAAAACCACACAACATCCAGGGGGGTGTTGGAGTTGGTTCTGCAACCTCCTGTAAAGGATACGCAATTATCCTTATGTTGAGTACTGGATTTTTACTTTTTTTTGTTGTTTAAGCCTGTGAAGAACCTAAAGAATGTCTAGTTTGTTGGTGATTAGTGAGGACTGTCATCAGTAAGTAAGTAAGTAAGTAAGTAAGTAAGTAACTTTTACCCCACTAGGACATCACATAAGCGATAAACAGCCGATGACACAAAGTGCCACCATGTGAATGAGAATCACCCGTGGAGAGGTCCCGGAAACCGCATTCAGCCATTAGGCCATATTTATGGCCGGGCTATATTGCGGCCCCTGGCAAGAGCCAGAGCAGGGCTTCAAAATAAAGAAAAACGGCATCCCACAAGGAGACGTCTAGCATCTACTGTCATCCTGACACAAATCCTTGAAAACGTCCATCTCACAACATTTTTGTCTTGATATTCAGAATATGCATATATTTTATGAACATAATATGCTTTATTAACAAAATACACCTGCAGTGTGAAAGCTGAGTGTTTGTAAAACTGACCTGCGTGACCCATTTGTAACCCCTTTGAAAAAAAAAGTTCATTTATTCCCCACAGTCGGAAATGGCTGTTTACGCTCATTCTGCTAGTTTAGTGAAATATTCATTGCTGGCGATTTCAGGTTCTGTCCCACTTCACCCCCTCTCCATTCGTATCCCCAAACATAAACAAGGATGCAGAGTCAATGCCGCTCGTCGTTATCATTTTAGTTATATGCATCTTTGCATGGCACTGGTGACACTGTCTCTGTCCAGTGTCAGATCAAACATAGTAACTGAGGTGTCCGTGATATAATCAGCACACTCGTAGCCTCAAAACTTACGGTCTGTCTGAAGTGCCATGAAGATACTCACCTATAACTTGAACTGAGTTTCTGGAGAAGTGGGTATACAGAAGAATAGGTCGTATTTTATGGAAACAAAAGCAGCCCAATTTAGAGGTTCTAGAAAGGCTGCTAAGAGGATTTCACACACACAGAGAGAGAGAGAGAGAGAGAGAGAGAGAGAGAGAGAGAGAGAGAGAGAGAGAGAGAGAGAGAGAGAGAGAGAGAGAGAGAGAGGAGGGGAGGGAGACAATAGAAATACTTTGGCCCCATCAAAAGTCATAACACACTTTTGAAAACCATACTGCAGGGAAAAGTCGATGGCAAGAGAGCAAGAGGTAGGCAAGAGAGCAAGAGGTAGGCAAGAGAGCAAAAGGTAGGCAACGATACAATTGGGAGGATAACATCAAGAGACGGATGGGCAGCAGTCTGTGAGAGTGTACAACAAGATTGACAGAACGTGTTGGAGATCCATTGCAGTCAACCTTCACTGTGGAGACGGCACTTGATTGATTGAACAAGTGACCCAATACAATGGTAGACTTTAGACGAGCCATCCTAGATGCTATTACATTCTTGTCCGTTGAAAACAGTCTATATTTTTTTTTTTGAAATACTCAATATGCGCAAGCACACGTGGCATGAGAATGCAAAAGAGAACTGGGGGAAATTACGAAAGTAAATTCAGATTATAATGCGAACTTCAAAGCTCACGATTCAGTCATTTTTAATTGTATGCCTATAACACCGTATAGCGAACATTCTGGATTTGAACACCGTCCTACGAAGCAAGTCTTGTTTAAAATTTACTTTATCGTCATCTAGTGAATCAGTTTAGTAGTGGGTCGAATTAGGTCGAGTGTGTTGCCCGGTGACGGCATTTTTT
The DNA here is from genome assembly GCA_905116865.2 of Candidula unifasciata. Lineage (NCBI taxonomy): Eukaryota > Metazoa > Mollusca > Gastropoda > Stylommatophora > Geomitridae > Candidula > Candidula unifasciata. Next base: position 91,956 of record CAJHNH020008561.1, on the reverse strand, counting down.
GTTTCTCTGCAGGATTAGTAACGCTTAGAGCTGATCCCCAAGATCAGTTTGCTTGTAGTATCTCAGATTTCAAGTGTGCAACACAATCTTCGTGTGTAAAGTTTATATCTGTATCCAAAACTGATTAATTATATATATATATATTCTTTATAAAAACAGCATAATTATTTATTCTTCTTTTGTAATACTGCTTATGTCGCAAAACGTCACAGAGGGGAGTTAGACATAGTTTGCTGTATTTTGCTAGTTGTAAAGCTTGTATTATTGTCATACTGCATTTCCATAGCATCTTTTGTTTTCTGCTGCCTATCTGTTTCTTGGTCAGTTTCTTACCTTGCAGCCCACTGTTTTCATGTAGTAATCTCAAGATGCTGGCAGCTTTTGATCCATACTGCCCAGCTGGTAAACCATTTTTTTTTTTTTTCAATCTTCTTCTGCTTTTCTCTACTCTTGGAATGCCTTTTAGCATCAGGCAGGAAGAGATCTTTAGAACGGGCCCTTCTATTCACTTCGTATAACCAAAAAACTTCCGGTCGAAATGGATGCTAGGCACCGTCATTGTTTTGAGCTGTGGCAAATATTTTTCGCTTCTGCCAAATCATGGCCGGTGCATTTTTGTCTCCATTTGTTGACTGAAAGGATAGTGTCATCACCCAGCTCTTGAGTTGAGTGCATGGCATGACACTCTGAGCTGCAGATTTCATTTGGAATGTTTTTCCACTGTGACCAATGTAGTGGTGTGAATTGTAGATTCAGAAAATGGCGCGATGCCTGTTGTCACAATATTGGTGGTGCCATTATGTGATTAAAATTGATCGCGTGTGCAACTGCTGATCTGTTGGTGACTTCTGCTACCATCCATGATGAACTGCATTTCTAATGTCGGACTGTTTGCGTTAGCACTTTGGATGGCTACCTTATGCTTAAAAGGTGTGTGTATGCTAGTGCATATGCTGAGACAGCAGTCTGTCAATCTTTCCATAAGGGACTGTGATCAACATTCTGTGTGTTTTTCGTTGGGCTGACCCATTTGCTATGAAACTGAAACTAAGATTACCAGATTACTTCGTATAAACTACTTTTCAGTGTCTCTGATATTTCTGCATGATCGACCTCTGGCTCTGTTACTGTTGTATCCGCACAACATTGCTTCCTGTGGTGCCCTCTATGATGCCAGTATTGTTACATGGCCAAACCATTTGATTTGAAATCTACCTATAAAGTTTACTAGTGGCTCTTTGTGGACTCTCCTCCTGATATCATAGTTCCTAAGTCAATCGTTTCATATTTTATTCAGACTTTCAAAAGATGCTGTTGCCTTGCCAGTAAACATAACAATTTATTTCTCTATGTTGCCTTTGCAGTCACAGTTGCTGCCAGAATAAGTAAAGTGATGTTACTTTTATTCTTTTTATCTTCATCGTGGCGTCTGCTTGATCTCTTATTGATGTCTTCTATATTTGTGTCTTTTAATTTTTGGTTTGTCACGATTCTTACAAAGCGGAACAATATCATCTGCAAAATCATGATCCTCCAGTTATTTGTTTACCACTTAGTGGAGGCAGTTTTTCTTTTTAAATTTCTGAGATCCAAGCATTTGTTACTTATAATAAAAACTTACTAAAAGGATTTAACATAAAGTAACATCTACTTGGTATTCATTAAGACATATTTTGTATATATAAAAAGTTGTACCCATAAAGTTATTAACCAAAGATGTGAGTAACAATGTTTTTACTGGAGAGAGCAAAAGTCATTGCTAAATATGGCAGCGAGCAAGCACCGTTTATTAATGTTCAAGGGAGTGGATATCGTGTCACTCCAGTTCCCCGCATCAAGTAAGTAGAATTTAAATACCACCTAAATTATTGAACTATTCAGCCAGATTTTTCAGCTGCTGTGAAATCAAAATATATAAGATAGTGATAATATATTTTGAGATTATGACACATGTTCAGATGACCTAAGTGAAGTAGTAAGTAAGTAAGTGAAGGACTCTTGTTTATGCAGTTTGGACTCTAGACGTATGATGAAGACATCTAAACGACTTACTTGGTTATTCACAAGTACAGTAGAAAGTTTTACTTCCATCTCTTAAAAAAATACAGCTTTAGAATGTGATAACCAAATAACCATTTATTTTAACTGTGCTAATAAGACCATTTAAACGACCACTAATATAAAGACACAATTATATATTGCGTGTTCTAAAGTGGCAAACCAGACTATCTCTATATCTGTACAGAGAATGATTGCGACATTAACTATATTAGACACGTGCAATTTCTATTGTCTTTCTTTTCCAAAAGCCTTTGATGAGGGAGCGAGTAGTAGGTGGATTTGAGAAGAGTTGGGAAAGGGGGGGGGAGGGCATTGAAGACTATCTCTGTATGTGTGCAGACAATGATTGTGACAGTCACCATATTAGATACGTGGGATTTCTATTTTCTTTCTTTTCCATTTAGCCAAACTATGCCACAGAAACGTGTGGCCGGGTACAGCTAGTATATTATAAAACAATCTCTTCTTTTTCTTCATATTCACAGGCTGTAAACTCTGGCAGAAAGTTCTAGCTAATCCTCCACTTTTAGACTTAGGTCTTGTCTCATAACATGAGTTTTGCATGCACATCTGTTTTGCATATCTGACTTACTTGTATGCAGACTGTTGGTTCTTCATCTCTCAGGCATATGCACTCCGACTTTGGAAGATACACCCTAAATTAGTTGACTTTAATGAATATTTTGTCAGGGGGCTAGTGGGTCTGTTCTCCCCCCCCCCCACCCCCACTTCCCCAAAGGGGATTCAGAACCCACGTGGAGGGTGAATACGTTCAGAGTTTATTTGTTTTTTCTCTCCATAAAAGATCAAACTGAGAGGAGGATTGACTTCTTTGTGCCGGGTTTTAGCCATATGACTCAGTATTCAAAGTATGACTGGTCACTTGACTAGAGAGTGCCACACAGGGGTCTCTGAAAATATTCCACTCGTGAACTGAATGATACATCCATGGAATTAACCCATGACCTACAGAGCGCGAGGCAAACAGCTTGATCACTTTCTCACAGAGACCTCTAGGAAATGTCCTGAAAAATAAACGCTAATGGCATCATTGTGACCTCATACCAACAAGTATTCATTGGCCTATAAAAAAAAATGAGCTAGCATTACATTCCTAATTTGCTGTAAGCATGACTACGGTTCTTTACTTATTTTACTTTATAATTTATAAATGTCTTTATACATTTGTTTCTCTTCATGAAGAAATACTACTTATTTCACTTCATACGTTAAAGATATGTCAGCATATGTGGCCTAAGCGTTGCGAATGTACTTCATAATGCCAGGCTGACTTGTTCAATCCCAGTTGCATTTGATTTGGTAGCAAGTTGTCTCGCATTAGTTTTAACAGTGTTGTCAAGAGTCGAGCATTCAGAAAGCAGTAGTAGACTAAAGTTGTTGCGTATCCTTTACAGGACGTTGCAGAATCAACCCCAACAGGCTCTGGCTGTTGTTTGGTTTTTCTAGGCAAATTTACGTCTAGTAGTTTGCCATTGCTTTCTGGACGGTCGGCTTTCTTGACACCGCTGTCGAAACCAACGCAAGGCGCATCGCCCACAGCTGGGATCGAACCCGGCATCCCGGCATTACAAAACGTTCGCATTTATTTAGCCACAGAGCCGACCAGTAGTAGACTACTGAATGTAAATTTGCCTAGTGTACGAACAAACTTTATTTTCAGAGGGTCACAAATTGGTTACGCAGGCCTGTCTTACATTTGGCCCTTCTAAACATATGAAACCACAACCGCCAAAAAATTGCTGGGGTTGGTTTTGCAACATTCTTTAAAGGATACGCACTAACCTTTCTGTTAAATGTTTTATAAATAAATATCTTTATATGTATTTTCTCTGAATGAAGAAAATCTGCTTATTTTACTTTAATGATGTCTTTATAGGTTTTCCCTCTTTCTCAATGAAGAAAGTCTACTTATTTTACTTCTTTAAAAATATCTCTATAAAAGATCAAATCTCCATATTTAACATTATACTTTGTAAATACCCCTATAAGTAGTTTCTCTACATGAAGGTAATCTACTTATTTCACCTCATACTTTATTAGTGACATTATAAGTATTTTCTCTCCATGAAGAAATTCTACTTATTTTGCTTCATACTTTATCAATGACATTATAAGTATTTTCTCTCCATGAAGAAATTCTACTTATTTTGCTTCATACTTTATCAATGACTTTATAGGTATTTTCTCTCCATGAAGAAATTCTACTTATTTTGCTTCATACTTTATAAATGACATTATAAGTATTTTCTCTCCATGAAGAAATTCTACTTATTTCACCTCATACTTTATCAATGACATTATAAGTATTTTCTCTCCATGAAGAAATTCTACTTATTTCACCTCATACTTTATCAATGACATTATAAGTATTTTCTCTCCATGAAGAAATTCTACTTATTTTGCTTCATACTTTATCAATGACTTTATAAGTATTTTCTCTCCATGAAGAAATTCTACTTATTTTGCTTCATACTTTATCAATGACATTATAAGTATTTTCTCTCCATGAAGAAATTCTACTTATTTTGCTTCATACTTTATCAATGACTTTATAGGTATTTTCTCTCCATGAAGAAATTCTACTTATTTTGCTTCATACTTTATAAATGACATTATAAGTATTTTCTCTCCATGAAGAAATTCTACTTATTTCACCTCATACTTTATCAATGACATTATAAGTATTTTCTCTCCATGAAGAAATTCTACTTATTTCACCTCATACTTTATCAATGACATTATAAGTATTTTCTCTCCATGAAGAAATTCTACTTATTTTGCTTCATACTTTATCAATGACTTTATAAGTATTTTCTCTCCATGAAGAAATTCTACTTATTTTGCTTCATACTTTATCAATGACATTATAAGTATTTTCTCTCCATGAAGAAATTCTACTTATTTTGCTTCATACTTTATCAATGACTTTATAGGTATTTTCTCTCCATGAAGAAATTCTACTTATTTTGCTTCATACTTTATCAATGACATTATAAGTATCTTCTCTCCATGAAGAAATTCTACTTATTTTGCTTCATACTTTATCAATGACTTTATAAGTATCTTCTTTCCATGAAGAAATTCTACTTATTTTGCTTCATACTTTATAAATGACATTATAAGTATCTTCTCTCCATGAAGAAATTCTACTTATTTTGCCTTATTCTTTATCAATGACTTTATAAGTATCTTCTTTCCATGAAGAAATTCTACTAATTTTGCTTCATACTTTATAAATGACTTTATAAATATTTTCTCTTCATGAAGAAATTCTACTTATTTTGCTTCATACTTTATCAATGACTTTATAAGTATCTTCTTTCCATGAAGAAATTCTACTTATTTTACTTCATACTTTATAAATGAATTTATAAGTATTTTCTCTCCATAAAGAAATTCTACTTATTTTACTACATACCTTATAAATTACTTTATAAGTATCTTCTCTCCATGAAGAAATTCTACGTATTTTACTTTATACTTTATAAATGCCTTTATAAGTATTTTCTCTCCATGAAGAAATTCAGCAAAAGAAGAGAAGCCAGTTCATAATTATCTGGCGGCATTTGAATGTTCTTGTGTGGACACAACAGGCAATACAAGCCCTGGATCTAATAGCAGTGACAGACTGTTTGCTGACATGTTTTACAAACAGTTTGTGTTGCCTAAAGGAGGTGATGCAGAAAACAGTTCTGATGACAGTAAGTTTTATTCTCTGAACCGTAATTTAAAATTTATACTTCACATTGTTTCGTCTTTGTGATTATGATGTGCCTTGTTCTGTTTGGACTTGTGAAGATAGGGTACTAATTATCTCTGAATGTCTTTAATTTGTTAACTAAATTAGACAGCTGATAAATATGCTTTTCGTCCAACTTTGTGCTAACAATGCCAGATATAGACAGTCCTTAAAAAGGAAAAACTACAATAAATGAGATGAGATATATAAGAAATGCCATGAGAAAAACAAAAAGAGATAAAGTCAACAACAAAGAACTAAAAACAATCGTACCGGTCAGTGATTCCATAGAACATCAACAAATCAAATGACCTGGTCATCTGGTCAGAATGGAACACAGTTAGCCAGCAGCTAGGGCATACAACATGAAACAGCAGACCACAAGTAAGGCAAGAGGCTGACCAAACAAGAGATGGGTAGAGGGAGGAAAAGACACTACAGAAATGCAATATGACATTAACAAAAGATGGGAAACTACGTCTAACTCATTTCTGCAATGCTTCATAGCATAAGCAGTTGATCAAAAGAAGAAGAAGTAGAGGACCAGTTTTAAACCATTCATTCACCATGTAAACATCTTCTTTTTTTCTTTTTTTACCAGCTGTAAACTCCATCAAAAAGTCCTGGTTGTTCGTCCATTTAGACTTTGGCTTTGTGCCAGGGCCTGAGTTTTGCTTGTACATTCATTTTACTGGCTTATTTGTGTGCGCACAACCTGAAAAATGGTTGAAAACCACTGCTATAAAATTACACAACAAGCATTTTTTTTAAACATTATTATTAAGGTTTCTGTGGCTAAATCGATGCGAGTGCTTCGTAATGCCGGGTTCGATCCCAGCTGCAGGCCATGCGCCTTGCGTTGGTTTCGACAGTGGTATCAAGAAAGCCGACCGTCCAGAAAGCAATGGCAAACTACTGGACATTGATTTGCCTAGGGTTGGTTCTGCAACGTCCTGTTAAGGATACGCAACTAACCATTATAAAGGTTTCCCTATATCTGTTGTACAGAATTGCCTGGAACTGAAAGGACTTGCATTGTCAATTATGTCTGGCCTGCTCACTTTTGAGGCAAACACCATATCTCTGTTACTCCACCCTGACTCATTCATATAATCCAAGTTACATGAAACACACTCGCTAATTCATTTGGCTGAACAAGACAAGACAGTCTCTGTATCAGCGAATCCATTAATTAGGCTACCTGGGTTTGCAGCCAGCTTACTGAGAGAGCTATTTGTTATACTGTTTTTCAGATATAAAGTATCAGCATATCAAGATGCTGTTGGTTCTCTGTATGTACTATTTTTGTCTTTCTACATGTGTTATTTTGTGCATTTTTAACTTCCTGTCAAAATTTCTTTCTCTCTTTCTCTCTATCTTTCTCCCTCTATCTCTCTCTTGCTCTCTCTCTCTCTCTGCTCTCGTTTTCTTTATATTACCTGTCTTTCTTCACTTCTTTCTTTTGTCTCTTTCTTTACCTCTTTCTGTTAGTATTTTCTGTCTCTGCTTCTTTTTTTTCTACTTGTCTTTCTTTTTTCTTTTCAATCATATTTTAGCTGATTTAAGAACCCATATGCCTAAAAACTATCAGTGACCCTGTTGCAAAAGAACTCTCAGTTGATCGGTTGATCAGTAGTATTCTAATGCAAAATTTGAACATTTTCCTTTATTAAATTACACAGATTTTGAATGTTAAAATTATAACAAAGTTATGTTTTTTCAGTAGCTATGAGTTGTTGTTGTTGTTGTTGTTGTTGTTGTTTGTTGTTTTGTTTAGTATACTTTGACCATGACTGGGGCACACATTGTTATTTGCCGAACTCAAGTTCCCACTTGATCATTTATTTTGTAGTTATTGTTATCAAGTGCCATGCTGGTAAGCATGGTCTGTATAGTTTGTCATCTAACAAGTTTACATATGACAGAGTGTTCTCGAGGCATGGTGTCAGCCTCGAGTGCTGGAGGTCCCTGGTTTGAGGCCCCACACCCCCCCCCCCACTTCCATGAAGGCTAGGATTTCTTCACACGCAGACTTCTAGTAATTTTCCCTGGTCTCTGGGTAGTAAGATCGGAAGCCCCTGTTTAATGTTGCGCACGTTAAAAAAAATCCCTTGGCAGAATTGAAATCGAAAGAAATAGACTAACGGCACTGCCCAGGCAAAATTTGGACTTAAAAATCTACAAAAGTATTTCAGGATCCTTGCCGGTGCTACAGAGTTCATGCACTGCACTGAGATTCTGCGAACTCAGGCTTAAGTTAGAAGTAGAACAGCACACTTAAAGGTTACCATCCTTATGCCATGATGCTGATCCTTTGTTTAAACAGAAACACGTTTACAGAATCTCTGATCCTTGTCCTGTTGATGCAATATGGCCAAGGCAGCTATACTTTCATCTCTTTGTCTTTCCCTTGCTGTTGTCATTGTTATGAAATGTGCATTCAGTTACTTGTGTATCCTTTACAGCATGTTGCAGAATCTAGCCCAGCATTTTTTGTGTGTGTGGCTTTTCTAGGCAAATTTTACTTCCAGTAGGTTGCCGTTGCTTTCTAAACAGTCGGCTCTTGATACCACTATGAAAACCAACGCAAGGTACAAGGCCTGCAGCTGGGATCAAACCCGGCATTATGAAGTGCATTAGCAACACCTCAGCCACAGACACCCAGATAGCATTAGAATTTGTCCATATATTTTCCAGTTATTAATCTGCATTTCAGACTCCACACTCGATGACCTGCTGTTGGCCTGTAAGACCTGCATGGCTGATGTGAAAAACTCTGGCCAAGCACAGAGCGTTGCCAGGTTGGCAAGAAGTTACAGAGGAGAGGAACAATTAGCCCAAGACCAGTGTCAGAGTGTAAGGTCCCAGTGTGAGTTCCAGTGTCCAATTATGGGGAAAAACAAGAATAAACCCACTGCCTGCCCAAATTCATGTCATAAGAGTTGACTAATTGGGAGCTTCCTTCGAAGTCAGAGTACATCTGCTTAAGAGGTAAGAGACCTACAGTCTGCATGCAAATAAGTAAGACCTGTAAAGTGGATGTGCATGCAACACTCAGTTTCTGAAACAGGACTAGAGTCCAGAAGCGGGCGAACAACCAGAAATTTCTGCAGGAGTTTACAGTCATTGAACGTGAAGAAGAAGAAGGAGAGTGTAAGGAATCTTACAATAACAGTTTGCTTGCATTCATTCATACATTCATCTTCTTGTTGTGCCATTTTACATGTCACATGGAACTCAAGTCTATTTCTCCATTCCATTATATCCTGTGCAGTCACTTTGCAATCATGGATTGGAATCCAGTCCGACACCTTTGGCTTCTCTTATCAACATTCACCTTAGGATTTCTCTTGGACATCCCCATTTCCTGAATCCCTCCATTTTATTTTATGTTTTACCGCAGTGAATTATCAACCATTCAGTCCACATGTGGGATGGTAATTTTTAAGAATTTTTGAAGCCCCACCCTGGCTTTTGCCAGGGCTGTAAACATGGCCTAACCGCTGAACTGGGTTTTTGGGACCTCTCCATGGGTGTTCCCCATCTGCCTGGTGGCACTTTGTGTCACTGGGTATTTATCACTTTGTGTGGTGTCCTGGTAGGGTACAACTTACATACATACATACTTACTTGAATGACAATCTTTCCTGCAAGGTTCTTTTGCAAATAATTTTTTTGTACTGGGTGGGAAAGCTGACCCCAAGCCCAACCCTCCTTATTTCTTATCCTGGTTTGGGACCAGCAACATTTACAGTTTACATGAAATATATCTTTTTGTTTCAGTCCTAGACAAGTATTTCAGACATGTATCCTAAGCAGTTGTTGCTTAAAGTTATAAGTGATTGGGTTTGACAGGGTCCAGATAAAAATGGTATGGGGTAAAAAGAAAGGAAGTAACAACTGGGGACAACAACAACAACATAAAACGGTTTCAAACTGTAGCTGGATGAGATGCAGAGAGCAAAGAAAAGTCTAGTATGCTAAACACTCTAATAAACGCACAGTCAAGTTGTTGGGTTGTGAAAGAGTAATATTGCTGGGGAGAAGGGGCGTGTGAAACAACTAGAAGAGCTGCCGTAGTTCAGCAAAGAAACTTCTCTGTGGGTTCAGGGGTTTCATGATTGGGAAGGGTGGGGGGTGGGGGGGAGGGGTAGGGTTCCTTTGAAGTTGGGAGTACATCTACCTGAGACGCGAGGAACCAACAGTCTGCATATAAGTAAGACAGACTGTGAAACAGATGTGCCATAAAACTCAGATTCTAGAACAATGACTAAAGTCGAAAGTTGATGAACAACCAGAACTTTCCACTGATGCCAATGATCCCAAAGAAGGAAAAGAAGGAGGAGGATGAGGAGGAGGAAAAACAGAAGAAGAAGATGAAGAAGAAGAAGAAGAAGAAAAAGAAGAAGAAGAAGAAGAAGTAGAAAAAGTAGAAGAAAAAAAAAGAAGAAGAAGAAAAAGTAGAAGAAGAAAAAGAAGAAGAAGAAGAAGAAGAAAAAGAAGAATAAAGACAATTCAGAAAAGACTTTGAGCTGGATCCCCAGACTGATGTAGCTCAAATCTCATGCCCACACTAAGCAAGAACTTTCCCTGCAAAGGTTGACATTGTTTGCCACCGGTGCATTCAAAAACCTCCCTCTTCCTGGCACAGGACTATTCAACCGGAGGCCCATGAGCCAAATCTGTCAATTGTATAATATTAATGATCTATCTATGCTAGGGCTCGAGCCTCAGGCCCCTGACGATCCCCCATTTTCAACATTTGGCTTCTAAGTGAACTTAGTTGAATAGAAGTGTGATTGGATGGACTAGTCATCACCACTTGAGATAGATAAACAACATCTTTTAAATGAGTTCTTGATTTCTCTTTAGGATTCACAGTGTCAGATTTACTAGTTTTTCTTTTAATTTGTTAAGTGTCAGCCAACCCATCATCATCATTATCCTTTTGTGCTGCTGCATGTCACATACGACTCACAGTCTAGTCTTTCCTTTCATTCTATACTGTACATTTATTTTCTATGTATCTATTGCACACTTCTTTTTACAAAGTGGGGTAGCTGGCCCCATGCTTAGCTCTCCTCCTTTCTCATCTGAGGTTTGGACTGGCAGTGAAGGAGCTATGAGGCAATACACTGTTTGTTTAAGTCAACTAATTATGGGTTTTTCCTTCCAAATCAGAGGGCATCTACCAGAGAGACAAGGAACCAACAGTCTGCTCACAAATAAGCCAGATATGTAAAACATATTTTCAAGCAACACTCAGGTCCAAGAACAATATTAAAGCTCATTAGTTGATGAACAACCAGGAGCTTAAGTCAGAGTTTATAGAAAGTGAATGTGAAGAAGAAGAACATCTAAGGCTGTAGATTTTGAAATGAGTAGACATAATTTTGTATTGCATCTTGTGTCTTTAACCAAATGTTTATTTTTGTTTTCACAGATTGAAGACCTCCTTACCTTTGGTTCTAACATTCTTCAGATGGCAATTATTTTTGTTTTCACAGATTGAAGACTTCCTTACCTGTGGTTCTGACGTTCTTCAGATGGCAATTATTTTTGTTTTCACAGATTGAAGACTTCCTTACCTTTGGTTCTAACATTCTTCAGATGGCAATTATTTTTGTTTTCACAGATTGAAGACTTCCTTACCTGTGGTTCTAACATTCTTCAGATGGCAATTATTTTTGTTTTCACAGATTGAAGACTTCCTTGCCTGTGGTTCTGACGTTCTTCAGATGGCAATTATTTTTGTTTTCACAGATTGAAGACTTCCTTACCTTTGGTTCTAACATTCTTCAGATGGCAATTATTTTTGTTTTCACAGATCGAAGACTTCCTTACCTTTGGTTCTGACGTTCTTCAGATGGCAATGTTGACTGCTTTATCAAAGCTAATGTCTAGATCCGATAATGTACATTGTCTGATCTCTCACTGTCCTCATGTTCTGGAATTTATTCTGTTCCTGGCTTCAAATTGTTCAGTTCATGAAATGCAGATTTCAGCTCTGACAGTTCTTGAAAAGGTAAGCTAAATGATTTGTTTAAAGTAAATGTAACCCAAAGCAGTGTTTCCTACAGTAAATGTGAACAAAGCAGACACAAACAAGAGACTGTACAGTATCTTTCTCTTCCATTTTTACTGTATACCAGCCAGACTATATCTTTTTTTTAAAACATGGTGAAGCACTTTCTATAAACTTTTCTTGTCCAATTTTGTGTAAACAAAAGGACACAGCTGTGAATATTTATTTTCTTAAAACAGACATCTGAATGGGGTAGATATTTATATTACATTAAAACAATATTTGTTTGTAAAGTTAACCAAAGCACTTTCTATCTACTATTCTTGCCCAATTGTATGTAAAAAGAAAGGACACAGTTGTGAATGATATGTATTCTAGTAAAACAGAAATCTAATTATGGTAGATTTTTTTTTTTTAAACACACACATACATTTTTTTTACAATTGCATGGAAGAATGATTTATATTTTTTGTGGTGTAAATTATTGTTTAGAAACTGTTGAAAATTAATGCTGTATTTTAGTTTTTAAAAAAATGGTCAGTGAAGGACCCTTTTCCACACCTCTAGGCGTATGGGGCATATAGGGCTAGACCTACATTTTTATAGACCAATAGGCACAGGATGAGTGATGTGGTCAGCATCATACCGGCCGCCTTTAGTTTCTCGGGACTGCACCCGGTACATACTCAAGGCTGGGTCGACATGGGAGCCAAGGTCATTTTTAAAATAAGTCCAGCTTCGCTAGGGAGCGAACCCACAACCTTCTGATCCACACTGTAGAATAGAGCTGGAAACTATTGTAAATGAAGCACAATGACACATCAGGCAAATGATGCTACGCTTATATTTGTATCCACCAGTTGGCACTTGGTTGACCATGTGGTCTACATTGCAGCAGCCACCTTTACTTCCCAAGATACTACCTGGTCCTCATTTTTTGCAGGGCTCAACCAAGGAGCCAAGTTCAGATTTGAAAAACAAATTCAACTTGATGTGGGTTCAAACCCAAGACCTTCAGGCCAGCATCTGGCCACTACACTACTGTAGCTCCTAATTGTAAATCAAGACTTAGATACTATTGTACGTTCTTCTTTTTTTGTCCAACCGCTTATGCCTTAAAGCCTCATAGTGAGCAGATAGATGTAGTTTCCTGTCTTTTGCAAGATGTGTAGCTTGTGGTAATGCCATACAGCATTTCTGTAGTGTCTCTTTTAGTCCCTCAACCTATCTCTTTCTTGGTCAGCCTCTTGCCTTGTAGCCTGCTGTTCTCATGTAGTACACTCTAACTGCTGGCTAATTTTGTTCCGTTCTGACCAGATGACCATTCTTTGGTGGTCTAGGAAAACAGTTACTGGTAATTTATCTACCATTGTCTTTAATATTGTACAGTAGTGGGGGCGGCGTTAGCTCAGTCGATAACAGGCTCGCTTTCAAATCCAGCTGTGACTTGCTGCAGCCCACGGTCGGTGTTCGAAACCAGGCGGCTCCCGGGTTTCACCCAGCCTCTAGGAAATGGGTACCAGAGTTGACACTCTAGGGTAAATGGAGGAACGTCGCTGTAGCTACAGAGTTATGTGCGAACGGCGACACAGGCGAACAATTCTTATCAGCTGTCCGTTCTGGTGGCAGAGCACTTCTGGTTTATAACCGTGTGCAATGACGCTTGTTCACATCTCCCGACTTTACCTTTACTTTTACCTTTATTGTACAGTAGTGCTTAGAAACTGAACTGTGAGTGTTTAATAATGGTGATTTCCGTTAAAAAAACAAAGGGGGAACCCTTTAGGCCATTTAATATTATATATTAATAAAGTAACAGGAAATGTATTGATCAGCACTCATAGAAAGAAGTAGAAAGATAGAAGAACACACTAGATAACATAAAAATAGAAAGCTATAGTTACCCTGCCTGGAATCGAAACTGTCACTGACAGACAGCGTTTGTGCCTCGCTATGGAAACAAGTGAACTAAGACAATGGTCAACTAGGCACCTCTTTCTTTCTACTTCTTTGTATGAGTGCCAATCAATACATTTTCTGTTACTTTATAAGTAAATAATGGTGAGAATTTTTTCGGCTAATGTTCATGTCACTTTTCACTCCAGGCTGTTTGTTTTATCGAGGTGATCAAAACATGGTGGCAGCCCTTAGAAGATACTGTTTTTCCCGTTACTGAAGCCATCATCAAAAATGCAGCATCGTCAGAAATGCTAAAACTGTGTTGTTTGAGAGTGATGAGAAATCTTTCTCAGCGTCATGCTTTGCCTATGGGAGTAATACACAATGTGCTTTCTCAATTCAGTTGTCCTGCTAACAGCAGTGAAATTAAGGTATGTAGGCTAACATAACAAACTTCACAAACTTTGAATATCTAGGCTCTATAATAAACAGCAATGGAGACTGTTTGACAGAAATTAAAAGGAGAATGGCCATAGCAATGCAAAGATTAAACAGCTTTAAAAGTTTACTGTTAATCACCAGCAATGAGATCAAGATAGGAATTTTGAGAGCAGGCATCTTCGCTGTGGCAACATACAAATTTGAGTTGTGCACTATCTCCCAGTCCTTAAGAAAGAGAATAGGGGCTTTTGAGCTGAAAAGCAATAGAAAGATTCTCAGAATATCGTGGACAAAGAAGAGGAGAAATACTGACATCTTGAAAGATCTGAACATTAGGGAAGATTGGCTAATAAACAGCATCCTGTCTCGGAAGCTGAAATATTTTGGTCATATCAAGCACTACGATAGTTTGAAGAAAAAAAATAATAGCATGGTATCAGGAAGAAGGGGCAGAGGCTGACCAACATGAAGATAGCCACAGGATTTCAGTGACACCTGGAGTATGTAAGTACGTAAGGTGAGAGAACTGGCAAGAGATCAAGTTTCTTTCAAGCAGACCGTGATGAGAGCAACGTTCTGCAAAGGACCTACTACATGATGATGATGATGATGTAGACTAAATTCTGAGTTTTCCTTCTTCAGATATAAGAATCATAACCTGCACAGTTTGTAGCACTAGTGGCTCTAATTCTCAGGTTCAAGAACTACTTATCTTCTTCTTCTTGACGTGTGGCGCTGGCAGTCATGTCTCTCCACAACCTTTTGTCGTGTGTACTTTTAATCAACTCTGACACAGATGATCCTCCTTGCCATGATGTCAAACTGTCCAGCATCTTTTCTCTCTGTCTCTCTCTGCCTGTCTTTCCTTCCAACTTTCTTACTGTCATGATATACTTCAGTTTTCTCCTTATCACATGAACAACAATTTCTTGAGGCCTCAGAGATGTGGTTTTACAGAAGAATGCTTAGAATACCTTGGACAGCCAAAAAGAGCAACCAAGAGATTTTGAAAGAAGCGGGAGCCCAAAGACAACTTATCACAGACATCAGAAGGAGACAGTCATCATTTTTCTACCATGTTATGAGAAGAGGGAAGATAGAACATATTGTGACCACTCGAAAGATCTTTGGAAGGAGGGACAGAGGAAGACAACGAGAGAAGATTCTTGACAGTCTTGTTGCATGGCATGGAGGTGTGTCGGCACACGAACTGATACGTGCTGCAGGAGATCACAGATTGTGGAGAGGCATGATCGCCCACGCCAATCGGCAAAGCACCTGATGATGATCATCACATGAACAAAGAATGTAGATTGTCTCCATCTGATGTAGGCAGTTAGTTCTCTTTGTGAATTATTTTCTTTCAAGACATCTTCATTACTCTTTTTATCTGTCCAGGGTATTCTCATCATTCGTCTATAAAACCACATCTCCTCAGCTTCCAAATAATTTTTCACTAATCTACCAACTGTCCAACGATTCACTTCCATATATCAAAATAGAATTTATACAGCTTTTAAGAAATCTCTTTCTCATCTCAATAGACAAAGAAAAATTGCATACAATCTTCATTTGGTTAGTTGTACCAAAAAAAAAGAAAAACTGTAAATGCAGTATTTATTTCAAATGTATCAGATTCACACATTAACCAAAGAACAAGAAAATAAAACAAACCACTTGTGAAATGAGATATTCAGGAAAGGCACCAAAGAAAATCATATGTCCATGTAAGAAATGAAGAGATTGGAAAAACTGTTGGAATAATACCTGTCACTGAAATCACTGAGAAACACAAACTAAAATGATTTGCTCACCTAATGAGAATTATTCCAACAATGCCAGCAAATGTATACAACATGAAAATGGACACATCAAGAGACAGAGAGGAAGATGGACTGAATGTGTCACTGACAATCTTAGATGTTACCACATCGCAGCACACCAAACAACTGAAAGTTTTAAAAATTATAGGGGAGAGAAGAAAAAGGGGTAAGAATAAACCTTCAACAGCAAACAAAGATAAAAAACTAAAATCACTCTTCCTCACCTATTCATCATCTATTAAATTGTGACTCCTAACAGCACAGAGCTGATATTGACAAAAGTAGGAAATAGAAAATACAGACCTCTTTCAACTTTAGCAATGTTCTGCAAGATAAATAGTAAATTCTATAAACCTTTACAAAAGTGTACTTTCAGAATCAGCTAGAAACATGTAGCATAGGTCAGTTTTTTTTTTTTTTTTATTAGTGTCCATGTTGTAGGACAACAAAGTTCTTTGGTCATATGATGTGAAAAAGAGCACTGGAAAATATCATGAATCTGGAAAGATCACTGGTAGAAGAGGCAGAGGCAGACCAAGAGAGGTGATGGCGGATGGCTTAAGACAGTGGCATGGAGGAACATCATCAGTGGAATTGATCCAGAACACTAAAGACCGAGATCTGTGGAGATGCATGAACACCTATGCCAGCTGGCAAGGCACTTGATGATGATGATGTTGTGTGACACTGGTAATCATACACCCCACAGCTTTCTGCCTCGTGTGTTTTCTGTCGTTTCTGACACAGATGAAGCTCCATGCCATGATGCCTGACAGTGCAGCATTTTCTCTCTTGATCTATCTCAACTACTCATCCTCTCCAACTTGTTCATTTTCACAATATCACTCCAGTCTTTTCTTCTCCGGAGCTTTTTAAAAATTGATCTTGGTCCCAGGTCTACCCAGCCTTGAGTTGGTACAGGGTGCAGTCCTGGGAAGTAAAGGCGGCCAGCGTGATGCTGACCACATCACCAATCTTGTGCCAGTTGGTCTATAAAATATAGGTCTAGCCCTATATGCCCTATAAGCCTAAAGGTATGGAAAAGGGTCCTTTACTTTTACTTTACTTACCTTCCCTTCTTATGATGTGTCCAAAGAATGAAGACTGTCTTCTTCCGATACCAGAAATAAGTTTTCTTCATGAGATAATTTTTTATTTACAGTCCATGGTGTTGTCATTATTCATTTATAAAACCACAAGTCTGCAGCTCCAAGCACATCCTATTCACTGTTATAAATTTCTTCTTTTTCTTCTTTTTCTTTAGTCCTGTTCTGTCTTTGAACATCAGGTTTTGAAGAGGCATCATGCACGATCCTAGGTATGTGCTATGTACATGCTGGTATTTATGACCTCGGATATTCCATCACTTCATGATCAACCTCTAGCTTTGCTTCTATTGTGTCTAAGTGACAGGGCTCTCTCTGTTGCACTATTTGGTGGTACTTCACATTTTGTATTGCATTTATCACATCATTTTGAATGGGATAACTATTTCACTTATTACTCTTTATTGTCCTGTGTGTTGGGAAATGAACAGGCAGACAGACTGGCTGGCTCTGCACAGTTTGGTGGAATCTGATGCATGATAAGGCAGACGTGGCTAGTGCCTTGTGGCACATCGTGTACAGTTTGGAAAAGCATATGGATCACCACAGTCTGGTGAGATTGATGCAGGGGGAAGTGACGAGAGGTTCTGGCAGATGCTCGAGGCTCAGAGGAAAGGCAAGACGGACGTTTAATCAGAATGTTACTGGCACCATTAGTATCAGAACTCTTCGCTGGCTCCTGAAGATGAGGACGGAGAGCTTATGGGAATGCTCCGAGTGCTGTGATGTAGGTTCTTGAAAGAAATCAACTCAAATAAAATCTCTATTTGTCTTCCTGTATTAGGAGCTCTGTTTAGAAATATTACTGGAGTGTTTTAAGACCTCAAGAAATGACCTCTCCACTGATGTTCTGGAAGGAAATGTATTTCCAACACTCGCAGCTGTTCTTGCCAGTGGTCCATGGTAGAATTGTCTTGTATTAAATGTTGGTTGTTGATGTAAATGGCTTAAGGGTTATGAATGCATTTTCATATATTTGATTCCCATGTGGCTTTCATAGGGCAGCGGTTCTCAACCTATGGGTCGCAACCTTTTTTTGGGTCGAACAACCCTTTCACAGGGGTTGCCAAAAACGATCACAAAACAAATCTTCATTGAGGTTATGAAGTAGCAACAAAATTAATTGTATGGTTTGAGGGTCACCAGAACACGAGGAACTGTATTAAAGGGTGGCCACAACATGAGGAACTGTATTAAAGGGTTGCTGCAATATGAAAGTTGAGAACCGCTGATTTAAGGGATGAAAACAATGGAACTCAGGAATTCCCTTAACAAATCTTGAAATAAACAACTATTTTACACAGATCTCTTTAAAAACAAATTTAACTTTTTAAAAAAATATTATTTGTATGTATTTTTAAAAGACATTTGCAAAAAATATTGAGCAACATAATCAGTAAACATGAAAGAAGTGAAAAATTGACTTCATTTAATTCCACTGGGCCAAAAATCACTGTCTCATATTGTGACCACATGACCTCATTGAAATTCTAACACTTACAGAGAAATTATTACCACCAAATTTATAAATACAGGAAAACCTTGTTAACATGAATTCCTGGGGACCAAAAAATCAAGTTTGTTTTAAAAATGTGCGCTAACTGGGAGCTACTAACAGTAATATATCCCTACTGGGACCAAAGTTGGGTTCATGTTAACCTTCTTTAATGAGTTTATGTTAATGAGGTTTTACTGTACCTCTTCTTCAGCATTCATTCTTTAAAGGGTAGTTAGTATGTTGTGGTTTACAGCTTGGCTGCACCTTTTGACCCAATATGTCCAATTTCAGCACCCCCTAATTAGTTGCCTTTTATGACATGTTTGTTGGGAGGGCAGTTAATTCCCCCCCCCCCCCCCACCCCCAACTCCAGATAGGGTCCTGATACCTATACAGGGATATTTGTGTATACTAAATAAGAAAAAGACCCATTTGGTGCCTTTATTGCTTTGTTAATATGGACCAAGAAAAGGACCCTTTTCCATGCCTTTAGGCATATAGGGCATATAGGGCTAGACCTATATTTTTTAAACCAATCGACACAAGATGGGTGATGTGGTCATCATCACGCCGGCCACCTTCACTTCCCAGGACTGCACCCATTAGCCACTCAAGGTTGGGTCGACCTGGGAGCCAAGGTCATTTTTTTTAAAGTCCGGCTAGGCCAGGGAGCAAACCCACGACCTTCCGATCCGGGGGGAGCATCTAGCCATTCCGCCACTGCGACTTCCTTGGTAATATGGAGCTAGACCTTAATTGTTGTAGACCAGTCTCCAGTCATTGGTTGATGTGGTCAGTATCGAGCCAGCCACCTTTACGTTCCAGGACAGACCTGGTATCTATTTTAGGCTGGATTAACCTGGAAACCATGGCAAAGTTTAATTAAAATCAGCCTTAATGCAGATTTGAACCCTGGACTTTTGGGCCGGCAGGCGAGCGTCTAGCTGCAACTTTATATCAGCTGTCATGGAGAATAAGCAGAAATGCATCTTTCATATTTGTTTCTCTCTGTATTTTGGTTGTGTTTTTAACTTTGCAGTAAAAGCCAATGGCAGAGTCTGCAGCTGCTCATCTGTGTCAGTCAAGATGATGCAGGCAAGGCATCAGTATGTGCATCCCATCAGACAGTGGCCTTGTGTCTTCTCTGTTTCAAACATTCCAAGTGCAGGTAATTGCTTGTGTAGCTTCAAGTTTGTAAAGAATTATAAAAATATTGTTTTTACAACTACATTAGTGTTCAGAAAATCTGATTTATACTATAACAGTGGGTCAGGTGCGTTTGTCATAACAGCTTCTTGTTGTGATAAAAACAGGGGTAACTGCAGTCAAACTAGTATCACAAAATTATTCCACTGAACTGTGATTAAGAAGCTGAGCTCTTTATATCCCAAGGAACGCATCATGCACTAATCGGTTACTACCCAGCTGCCAAATCGGCGCGTGACGCACACTGGTTTTTAATTTAACTCTTTGAGTTTCAGGGGGTTTAGCATCAGAGGCCCAAGAGGTAGTCAAGAGAAACGTAAAATCAGCGCATCTTGTGTTCACTGGGCCTCTAGGTAGGATTCTATAAACGTATGATGCGTTCCTTGGGACTCAAAGAGTTAATCAAATAATTCTTAGTCATAGATGTCACGGCATAAGTTACCCTAAACATTTTGGTTTTCTCAAACTCTGAGGAATGTGTTCCATTTAATGCTTTACTCTGTTTGTGTTTATTGATTACTTTTTTATATACCTTTATAAATTTAAAAATAAAATTTAAAGATATAGATAAATAAATATAATAATATTTTTTAGTCACTTAGTCTATAAGGATTTTTTTAAGGAAATACCTATGAGTGCACGACCCATTCTTTTTAGCATTCACTAGGTGAAAGGGTTAAAGCTATGACTAATTGGCCTCAATGCAAGTTTCCTAGCCTGCATTGATTCAGTTATACTGTAAGTTTCCTAGGTTAAACATTCAGATGAAAAGTACTCTATGAACTTTTGTAGTTTGTTGTGTTGAAATGGTAAAATCCTAGTTTTTACTTTTTCAGAAAAGTCAAGATTTGTTTTTGTCAACTTCTCCAAGGTATACTGAACTCTATAGCCATTTTAGAAGCTAAAGAATTCATGAAATGCATTTCAGGTAAGATAATTTTACATTGCTAGATAAATAAGTCTATAATCAACATCATTTGTCATGCCAGAGCTTGCTACAAAACAAGATGCATTTAGGTGAGATAATTTAACATTGCTAGATAAATAAGTTTATAATCAACATCATTTGTCATGCCAGAGCTTACTACAAAACAAGATGCATTTCAGGTAAGATAATTTTACATTGCTAGATAAATAAGTCTATAATCAACATCATTTGTCATGCCAGAGCTTGCTACAAAACAAGATGCATTTAGGTGAGATAATTAACATTGCTAGATAAATAAGTTTATAATCAAAATCATTTGTCATGCCAGAGCTTACTACAAAACAAGATGCATTTAGGTGAGATAATTAACATTGCTAGATAAATAAGTTTATAATCAACATCATTTGTCATACTAAAGCTTACTAAAAAACAAGATGTATTAAGGTGAGATAATTAACATTACTAGTTAAATACGTTTATAATCAACATCATTTAGCATGCCAGAGCTTACTATATAAAGATTCCTAAAGATGAAACTTCTTTCTTCTTTTAATTTATACAACAGAGTAGTACAGCAGGTGTTTTAAGGATTATTTAAGAAAAACCTGAAAACTTTTGTGCACAACCTCCCGGTGCTGAAAGATTTTTAGTGAACCTCTTTGGATAGAAAGATTTGACAATTTCTGCTTTTGATACGTATTATTTAAACTGTTTTTACGAAAAACATTTATAACTTAATAGTGACAAATACTCGTGTAAGAAATTTTTAATCTGAAATATAAAGCGATGATATATAGTTAACATTTTTTTTTAATTTAGAAGCCATTTTCCTTGAAGGGAGAGAATTACAAAGTCAGCATATGATGAAACAGGAAAGCAGAATTAGCTCCCCATGTGGGAAACAGTCAAGGCTATGGAAACATTTTGATGCATTTATTGACCAGCTTGTAGCTCAGCTAGAAGCAGAAGGTTTGTTGATTGTATAAATTGTTCTTGTAATAAATGGATTCAAATTTACTTTGTATGTGTTGTTATGCCACTCAGCTCTTCAAATCCCAGACAAATATTACTTCAGCACCCTAGTGTGGGTTCCGGGGCCACATTGTGGGAAAAACAAGAATAGATCCACTGCCTCCCCAAAAGCATGTCGTAAGAGTCGACTAATTGGGGAGCTTCCTTTGAAGTCGGAGTGCATCTGCCGGAGAGGCAAGGAACCAACAGTCTGTATTCAAGAGAATGATATCTGTAAAACTGATGCACACGCAACATTAAGGTTCTGGAGCAGGACTGCAGTTCATTAGTGGACGAGCAACCATAACTTTCCGCCAGAGTGTACAGCTGGTGAACGCGAAGAAGAAGAAGAAGAAGATTACTTCAGCATAAATCCACTTAGGCTGGACTGCTCATCCTGTTAACCCTTTTGTGGTGCCTCAGTATAACTCTGCCATACCGCTATACAGGGAGCCGCTGTGCCGATGGTGGCTAGACGCCCGAATGCGGATTCGAAGGTTGTGGGTTCACATCCTATTGGAGCCGGACTTTTTGTTTTTTTTATTGACCTTGACTCCCAGGTTGACCCAGCCTTGAGTGGGTACCAGGTGCAGTCCTGGGAAGTAAAGGCGGGGCTGGCGCGATGCTGACCACATCACCAACCAAGTGCTGATTGGTCTACAGAAATATCCGTCTAGCCCTATAATCCCAATACGCCTAAAGGCGTGGAAAAGGGACCTTTATATAATTAGTATGAGTGAAAGAGAACCAATTCCACCTGACATGTTGATCAGTATAAGTGAAAAGAATAACCAGTCACACCTGACATGTTGATTAGTATAAGTGAAAACAATAACCAGTCACACCTGACATGTTGATCAGTATGAGTAAAAAACATTTAATTACACATGACATGTTGATTAGTATGAGTAAAAAACATTTAATTACACATGACATGTTGATTAGTATGAGTGAAAAACATTTAATTACACATGACATGTTGATTAGTATGAGTGAAAAACATTTAATTACACATGACATGTTGATTAGTATGAGTAAAAAACATTTAATTACACATGACATGTTGATTAGTATGAGTGAAAAACATTTAATTACACATGACATGTTGATTAGTATGAGTGAAAAACATTTAATTACACATGACATGTTGATTAGTATGAGTGAAAAAAATTTAATTACACATGACATGTTGATTAGTATGAGGGAAAAACAATTAATTACACATGACTTGTTGATTAGTATGAGTGAACAAACATTTAATTACACATGACATGTTGATTAGTATGAGGGAAAAACAACTAATCACACATGACATGTGATTAGTATACATGAAGATTAGGAAATCACACATTGTTTTTTCAAATTAAAAAAATTATAATAATTAGGAACTGGACCATATTAAATATATTTATTAAAAGCTTCAGGATCTTTTAACTACTCAATATTTCTAATTTTAGCCTTCATCTACTCGGAGGGGAATTCTTCTGACCTTAGCTGTAGCCTTAATCTTGCAGGAAGCACCAGCAGAAATCAGCTACCAGTCGTGATCTCATTGGTTGAATGTTTCATCAGTCTGTGCATGTGGCCGCTCCAACGCCCTGGCAAATCTGATGGACAACTTGGCAGTATTGTGGGAATTAATTCACTTCAGTAATTTATCTTTTTTAGCTTATCATAAAATATGGTTTTAATCCCAAATCGTGTTGTTACACTGGGTTACCTGTATAAGAACTATGCAGCCAAAAAATTTAATTCAGAGAATGTTTAATATGATTTGAGAAGATTCTAAGTTATACGAGGATGCAAGTTGACACACTCTTGGTAAAAATACTGCCTAGCGATGATACTGCCCCTATTGGCTGAATGATCTAGACCAGAAAAGAACTCTTTGCCTTCAGAGTACAAAATACACAACTTGACCAGGTTTACCAGGCTGAGGAATAATGGCAGCTTGCCCGACTGCCATCATGTGGTGCACAGGGCAGGGATTTTTCCACATTCGAGGGCAAACTTATTTTCCTCTGCCTTATTTCTGCAAATCCCTCGCCTGCAAACAGGCATGACTAAAAGTTGACTAATTAGGGGTTTTCCCACTAATCGGAGTGCATGTGCCTGAGAGACAAGGAAACAACAGTCTGCATACAGTGTAAGCCAGATCTTTATACATGCACAAATCTTCTTCTTCTTTGCAATCACTGGCTGTAAACTCCAGTGGAAAATTCTGGTTGTTCGTCCTACTTCTGAACTTAAGTCTTGTTCCAGAACTTTAGTTTTACATGCACACCTGTTTTACAGATCTGGTTTATTTCTATGCAGACTGTCGGTCCCATGCCTCTTAGACAGATGCACTCCAGCTTGGAAGGAGACACCCCTAATTAGTCAACTTTTCCAACATGATTGTTAGGGAGGCACTGGGTCCATTAATCCCCTCTTCCCCATGACTGTATCCACAGAACCCATATGGGAAATGTAAAACTCTAATTCTGGAACAAGGCTTAAGTCCAGAAATGGATAAACAACCACACGTTTCTCCCCGCGTTTACAGCCGTGGAATGTTAAGAAAAAGAAGAAGACTATGCAAATAGGCCACTTGCAGTACTTTGTTATTGGTTGTCTCAGCTCTTCATTATTAGAAGAAGACTATGGCTGAAACTAAGCATAATGTAAACTCTTTCACCCCAAGAAATTCACCATGTTAGCTAGTAACTTAGCTGGTTGGTTGGTTAGTTGGTTGGTTGGTTGGTTGGTTGGTTTGCCGGTTGGTTGGTTAGTTAGTTATAGTTAGTTAGTTAGTTTTTTAGTTATTCAACATATTATCCTCATAACACATCAAACCATTCAGTTCACAAGTACTCAGATCCCCTCCTAAGTAAATCCTGCAGTGAATTAACAGCATGCGACACCAGTTCTGTGTTGGTTTCTTATTCTTCTTTAGCTTTCTGCATAGTGCTCTTAACTGCATACCCCCTCCTTAACATGTTGTTCTTGCAGTCAGGTCATTGTTGCAGTTTGACAGTCATCACTTGGTTCTCACAAACGTCTTACTTCTCGTAGTGCAATCTGAATATCAGCATGATCCATTTCTTGCCCACCCTCCACAGTAGCTTTACCTGCAAGCCGAGGATATGTGACTAGATGTTACTTCTGTATACAGATCAAATGTGTTATGTATGTTTTTTTTTTTTTACATCTTTTGTATAACTTAGGGACACTAAAGAACTCTGACAATATATGTGTTTTCTATACTTCTAAACTTTTCAAAGTAATACACCCATATTATAGCCATGTTGTTGACCTCTCTTGAACAATAGCTAGGACTTTCTGGAACTGAAAAAGTTAAAGAATGACAGATCAAATAGTATGGCCACCTGGCAAGAATGCTATGTGACTCCACTAAGGCAACGCATGATGATACATAATAAAACATAAATTATGTACTGAGATCCTGTATTTGTTACCATCATATATTGTGCTTCAGCTTCCCTATGTTATATGTTAATGTTAAATTTGTTTAACATATATATATTATTCTTGAATTTTATAGATGGCCAAGGCACAAAACACCCATCTCATATACTTTCATGACCTACGAGTACTAGGGTTAGATTTCCACGATGAATGTTCATCATCGTCATCATTATTATCGATTTCCACATCTGCCAGTAAGCGTTGTGGGGAGGAACAGTTTGAAGTCCATTTCTTGATGGGCAGCAATGGCTATTGTCATTCCATCTTGATGTAGAAGGTGTTTAATGTCATCAATCCATGTTCTCCTAGGGGGGTCTCTTGCTTTCACTTCAGACATTTTCATTTCCTAGCTCTTGTGTTGCTAGTTGTTCTGGTTGCATTCTC
Source organism: Candidula unifasciata (assembly GCA_905116865.2). Lineage (NCBI taxonomy): Eukaryota > Metazoa > Mollusca > Gastropoda > Stylommatophora > Geomitridae > Candidula > Candidula unifasciata. The sequence continues at coordinate 66,346 of CAJHNH020008561.1, read as the reverse complement.
ACTAATTGACCAAACCATTGTATCTTCTGTTTCTTAGTGAATTTGCTGCATTGTGTTGTTCCTGACTGATAATATAATTCTTAACTTTGCCTTGAATGGTTAAATTGGCCAATTTTTTTCAGTTATTCTATTTTACATGTGTTAATTTTACATAGTTTAGCCTTTGATCATGTCCAAGTCTGGCAATGAATATGGCTGTGGAAGACTTTAGTTCTCCCTACAAATGTTTCCCAAAGACAGTTGAGGGTACTGTAGCCAACCCTCATTGTGAATGTTGAATGTTAAATGAAAAATTAACATCACAGAATTTGAGACACTCCCATAAGCTTTCTGTCCCCATCTTCAGCAGCAAGCACAGTTCCAATTCAGATGGTACCAGTAACAGTCTGTCTGGTTGTCTATAAGTCTTTCCTTTCCTTGAGTCTTGAGGGTTGGCCAGATCCCTGGTCACTTCATACAGCCCAATTCTCCTCACAAACCAAGAAACTTTAGACAGTATGATTACCAAGAGAAGATGGGAATGGCTTGGCCACGTTATGAGAATGAATCCTGATTTACTTGCCAAAACAGCTCTCACATGGACACCAGAGGGAAAGAGAAAACAGGGGCGCCCAAAAACAACATGGAGACGAACGATGGAAAGTGACCTGAGTGCGGCATCTTTGACATGGAAAACTGCACTGAAGATTGCACAGGACAGGAAAGCATGGAAAGTCCTCTCTGAAGCCTCATGTGCCACTAGGCATAACGAGAAGTGATGATGATGAATTCTTCTCAGACTGTGATGATCTAGCTGTGCCTTACACTGTTCTCTTGCTCCCCAACATCTAATTTGTCATGCATCAGCTCATTACTTTAATTGTGGAGACAGCACACAATTTTTGTGTGAATAGTCTCGTACAGTTTGTGTCAGTTATCCTTTTCTAGTGTTGTGTTTCTGTCATGAAATTTGTTAAAAAATAAATATCTGGCTAAATTTAGTTTTCTGTCCCTTTCTGAACAGATTCAAGCTGTCAAGTCTCAACCATCATCATGTGATGGTCATGTGGGGCAAAGCTGGAGTTCAGATTGTATCACTGTTTAAACGAGTTACCAAACAACTGTTAGCATTACCAGCGGTCGAGCCAAAACAGCACTGCTCCTCCTTTAACATAACCCAAACAACAAATCAAGATCCATTATTAAATCCAGTCCAACATATGAAGCACCAAGTTCAAGAATTCAACCAGGCTACTGATCAAGGCACGGGGTCAGTCCAAATACAAGATAATCCAGCATATCTGCGTCAGTCCTCACAAGACATTTGCTCATCAGTAACAACAAGCATAGAGGAAGATTATCCATTAGCTGTCTCAAAAATCACTTGCAGTCATATCACAAAACAGAAAAATTTGGATTCAAATGGTGTTGAGACTCAAGACTACAGTTCTAATTCAGTTGTGCACAGTAACTCATTAGAATCTTTGAGCCAAATGGAGATTATTTTGCTTAAAGATTTGGTCAAATTTGTGTTTATACTGAGTGTAGTGGCATGTCATTCTAAGAGAGTAACAAAGCTGAATCATCAAAATTTCCAATCTGGCAAGCAAGACACAAAGGTTAAGGAACAGTTGGCTAAAAAGGATATTGATACTGAAAGAACCCTTTTGAGGCATTTTCTGATGAAAGAGGAAATTTTTCCTTTGCTGGCACAACTAGCAGATTTAGATGATAATGATATCAAAGTATGAGTATTTATTTTTTTTCTTTTGACATCAGTAGCTCTTTGTACATTCTCTCATCTGTCCCTCACACTGTCTCTGGGATTTCTGATTTCCTTACTGTCTGATCTCTCTCCCTTCTTTTTCTCTTCTGTCACCTTTTTCCTTCTATTTCTTTATGTCTACTACTTCTTCTTATATTTCTTCTTCTTCTGCTTCTTCTTCTTCTTCTTCTTCTTCTTCTTCTTCTTCTTCTTCTTCTTCTTCTTCTTCTTCTTCTTCTTCTTCTTCTTCTTCTTCTTCTTCTTCTTCTTCTTTTTCTGCATTCATCTGAAGATGTAATTGTGTTGTACAGTTTACAACATGGTTGCAATGTTTGTGCTTTTCGGCCGACACATCCGACTTCTGCAGGCATTTGTTGACGGGGTTAGCCTTCCTGGTTTTATGTCTTTCTACCTTCTCTGTCTCTTTCACAGCTCCTGTTTATCTTTTTCCCAATATTTCTACCACCACCCCCTTCTTTCCCCCCATCCCTTCCTTTGCCTTAATTTTTCTGCATCTTGTTACCTTCTCCATCTTACTCTCTACCATCAAAGATATAAAATAAAAGTTAAATGCATTTGAAACAAGTGAATGAATGAATGAATCTCACTCTCTTTTCATATATATATATATATATATAAATCTCATATATACACACACACACACATACATGCATGCACGCACACACACACACACAAATGTATAATAGAATATATCTAGGAATAACTCAGGATTAAACTAACGTATTTGGATAACATGCGACTCGAGCATAGGAATCATATCTGCATGCACTTGCACGCACGCATGCACACAGAGAGAGAGAGAGAGAGAGAGACAGACAAGAGACAGAGATAGATTTGTTTTCCTATGCTTGAGTCACATGTTATCCAAATAGTTTAGTGTAATCCTGAGATTCGCCTGTTAATTTACAGTACCTAACTCTTGTTGTATCAAAATATGTGAATGTAAATGAAAATTTCTTCTACTTCACCAGACCATGTGTTTTACAGTATTACGGTTATGTCTGCGTCCAGTGGATGATGAGCCAGCTATCACACATTGTAGGAGGTTGGTACCAGCAAGTATGTGCGTTACGCTATAGATATACATACATATGCTTCAGAAATGTTATAAAGATGTACCACGTAGGTATGTTACAGAAATAAGTTGTATTAGAGAGATATAGAGATACATTTGAGAGAAAGATTATGATACAGAGACATGGTAATTAAATATTTTGCAAATGTGTTTAACAGAGATTCATTACAGAGATGTGCCGTGTAAATGTCTTATAGAGGTGTTTTACAGAGATTTGTTACAGAGATATACTACAGAAATATGTTACAGTGATGTGCTATGTAATTATGTTATAGAGGTGTTTAACAGAGATTTGTTATGGAGATATACTACAGAGATTCATTACAGAGATGTACTACGTGAATATGTTATAGAGGTGTTTAACAGAGATTTGTTATGGAGACATACTACAGAGATTCATTACAGAGATGTACTACATGAATATGTCATAGAGGTGTTTAACAGAGATTTGTTAAGTAGATATACTACAGAGATTCATTGCAGAAATATGTTACAGAGATTTGCTATATGTTATTTCTACTGACAGAGAAGCAGAGCTGTTTTGGGGTGACCCACCTTCAGTATGTTGAAACTGACTAATGACTAAAAAGGTGGGGTCTCGTGCTAATTTTCCTTAGTTACTCTTTTGATATGCAATTTGTTTCTTTCACAAAAGGATCCAGATATCACCAGGTGGACTGTAACCTTGCTATATGCTCAGTATTAAGCTGAGGAATCATTCACACGCTATCTGCAGTTGGTTACCTTTGTATTTTTTTTTTTTTAATTTTCAGGTCTAAGCCAATGAAAACATTATCTGCACAAATCAGAAGACAGAATGTAAACAAAATCCAGGTTAACACAGCTACACTTGGCCACAAGTATCGGAGTTCAAGTCTTGATTTAGGCAGCTACTTCCCAGCTAAGTTAGATTCTCAGTTCAGTCACGAACATTCAGTGGTTTATTGGACTGGAGGGTAAACATTACTTGCTGCATTTTTTTTTTTTTTTTTAATTTGCCGTTTTCTGTTTAGGTTGTTGCATATCCTTTACAGCCCCTGGCTGTTGTGTGGTTTTTCGAGGCAAATTTACGTCCAGTAGTTTGCCATTGCTTTCTGGACGGTCGGCTTTCTTGATACCACTGTCGAAACCAACGCAAGGCGCATGGCACACAGCTGGGATCGAACCCGGCATTCCGGCATTACAAAGCATTCACATCGACTTAGCCACAGAGCCGACTGTTCTGTTTAGAAACATTTGAAATGTCAATATTTCTCTTCTGTCCATGTTAAATATTGTAGTAACTATTGTATCCGTAAGATACTGTATGAGAAATAATGCTGTTAAACAGTTTATTGAAATAGCACTGAGTGTCAGGTAAACTAAGAAACAAAATAAAATGATAGAGATAGACCAAGTACAATGTGGAAAGATGACATCAGAGAAACTATAAAATGTATGTTTTGTCTATTATGCTCTCTCAACATCCACAGCAGCACAAGAGGAGGTAAAGAAGAAAAAAGAGAAGAAGATCACTCGGTTTGAACATATTGTGAAATATTACATATTTTTGAAGTATTACATGGTTATGCTCCAAACTCTTTCATGGTGTGACAATGTTTGAAAGCCAATGAAGTCTTATTCTAAACCAGCCATTCATGAAAACCAGCTCCTACAAAACAGTCCCTTGAACCTATTAGCCTATGAGCCATAATGATATGAAATCCTCGGATCCCCCCACCCCCTTCCGCGCCCGGCAAACACAAAAAAACTTTGAGGAGAGTGGGGGGGGGGGGGGGGGGGCACAATAATGAAAACAATGAAGAAGATTGAAGTTATGATTTTGATGATAATGATATTCAAAATGACTGTGATGATGGTTATGATGATGATCGAAAGATGATGATTAAAATGATGACAATAATTAAAAAGATAAAACATTTCTCTTTCTTTCCTAAGTAAGGTATGATGTGGACTTCTCTGTGAATCCAAGTCATTTTATAACAAAAAGCAGAAAATGTATTTTTTTTTAAAGTAACTAACAGTTATATATTAACAAACTGACAGGTATCATCCAGTCAGCAGTAAAGAATCCACTTTTGTGGTCTCAAGACCTACTAGTGCCAGCATATTGACACCCTTAACCCCTGTTTACAAGAAGGAACATATCACTCCAAAATATTCCAAAGGGTTATCGCTACCTGTACAGCCTCAGAGCTTGTCTCCACACAGTGATCAGGGATCTGTACAGCTTCAGAATCTGTTTCCACACAGTGGTCAGGGATCTGTACAGCTTCAGAATCTGTTTCCACGCAGTGGTCAGGGATCTGCACAGCTTCAGAATCTGACTTCACACACCAGTCAGGGGTCTGCACAGCTTAGGAATCTGTCTCCATACAGTGGTCAGAGATCTGCACAGCTTCAGAATCTGACTTCACACATCAGTCAGGGGTCTGCACAGCTTAGGAATCTGTCTCCATACAGTGGTCAGGGATCTGCACAGCTTCAGAATCTGACTTCACACACCAGTCAGGGGTCTGCACAGCTTAGGAATCTGTCTCCATACAGTAGTCAGGGATCTGCACAGCTTCAGAATCTGTCTCCACACACCAGTCAGGGGTCTGCACAGCTTAGGAATCTGTCTCCACACACTGGCCAGAGCAGAGCTCACCTGGGGTTCAACTTTTCAGTCGACCTGCAAGTAGCATCAGCACATGGAGACAAGACTTTTGATTCTAAAAGTTTGAGAGAAAAAGGTATCAAATGCTTTATGTAAGGTCATTCATCTTCCCCAGGAACTGTGGTAGTGTAACCAGTTAGATGTTTGCCTGTGGATCCTAAGGTCGTGGGTTAAAAGTTTACATTTGGCTGCCAGGGGAACTCAGTTTAACATGATTAAAGGTTAAAAAGGGGTTAAAGTCGAGAGGACTGACTTCATTGCGCCGGGTTATACCCCAGATGGCTCAGTCTAGAACAGCTAGCCACGTGCCAAGAGGGTCGCACAAGGCAAGAACACCGTAGCTGCCATTACCATCCTTAGGGATCATCGTTTTAAAAAAAAATTGCATTTATGAACCAAAGAGCAGCATGTGTCCTTTACACCACATAGCCTCCAAAAAATATTTTACATTTTTATGCAACTTATATTGTTATTACACTACGGTATCTTTGACTAAGTGTTTATGGACATAGTTTCATAATTTTAACATTCCTGGTTTGATGAGAAAACACTAACATCCTGCATGATATGGGCATTGAGGAAAATGTGCTTATCAACTCTTTGAGTACCAGAAAGTGTTACCATAAATGTCTATATGTAAAAATAACCAACAGGGAAAACCACGAGTGTACTGCTGCCAGCGATACTAAATACTAAGCCAGATTTCTTAAGTATACTGTGACCAAAAGTGAAAAAGAATAGAACATATTACATACTGGATGGGATTAACAGAAGTAATAATCACACATCACAGCGTAACTTGGGACTGAAAGAGTTAAAGCATCCTGTCGAGAAAGCTGAGGTAGTTTGGCCATGTTAAATGTTATGATGGCCTGGAGAGAGAACAGTGATGGATGATTCAGCTTCCAGAAAACAAGGCAGAGGTCAATCGCCACAAAGCTCAATACATAACATTGATGGGGCATTGGCTATGAAAGCACATAGGGCTGGTTAAGTTGGCTAGAGAAAAAGACACTTTCAGGCACACCATGAAGAGAGTGACCTATTGTAATAATAATGATGAGTTTTATACTACTGCAGGCGATGTGGCAGAAGACTGCTCTGCATTGATTTGAAACAGTATGAGGATTGGTTGTTCAGACCCAGTGAAAAACTACTGAAAGCATAATTGTCTAGTAAAACTACAAACTGCCAACAAAAGCTAGGATTTGGTTTATGATGTCGTGTATAGGACATACAAGTAATATTATTCATATCACTAGTAAAATTATTTATATCACAAGTAACATTATTCTTATCACAAGTAACATTGATCTTATCAGAAGTCACATTATTCTTTTCACAAGTAACATTATTTCTATCACTAGTAAAATTATTCATATCACAAGTAACATTGATCTTATCATGAGTCACAATAGTCTTATCACAAGTAACATTATTCCTATCACTAATAAAATTATTCATATCACAAGTAAAATTACTCATATCACTACTAACATTATTCTTACGACAGTAACATTGACCTTATCACAAGTAACATTTTTCTTATTACAAGTAACATTATTCTTATCGCAAATAACATTATTCTTATCGCCAGTAACATTATTCTTATCCCACGTAAAATTGTAATCAAAAGTAACATTAAAGTTATTATTGCAAGTAAAATTATGCTTATTGAATTTAACATTATTATTAGCACCAGTAAGATCATTATCACAAGTAAGATTATTCTTATCAGAAGTAACATTATTCTTTTTGCAAGTAATATATTTATATCAGAAGTAACATTACTCACAATTAGCTTTATTAGTATCATAAGTAACATTATTATTATCACAAGTGATATTTGTATTGTTATCACAAGTAATATTTTTAGTATCACAGATAATATTATTATTAATGTTATCACAAGTAACATTATTAGTATCACAAATAATATTTGTTTTGTTATCACAAGTAACATTTTTAGTATCACAAGTAACATTAATAGTATCACAGGTAATATTTTTATTGTTCTCACAAGTAGCATTATTAGTATCACAAGTAACATTATTAGTATCATATGTAACATTATTAGTATCACAAGTAATGTTTTTATTGTTATCATAAGTAACATTATTAGTATCACAAGTAACATTATCAGTACCACAAGTAACATTATCAATATCATAAGTAGCATTATGGTATGCAGGTGTTGTTGGTAATGAAAGAGCTGATAGACTGGCAGGTGCTGCATTAATTTAAGATGGCTGATCCATGGATCACGCAGACATTGCCACTGCCCTTAGAGAGATAGGACATTCTGAGTCTTTTGGAAGCAACGTGTCTACATCACTGCTAAGAAAATAAGAATTGGGAGTAAAAATGGGCACAGCCAAGCTTGAGAAGCACACCAGACACACACACAGTCTTGTTAACCACCATAGAACTGGGGCTATTAACTGCGCGACGCTGATAAATATGTTGAGAGGGGAATCTGAGCGCCTATGGATGTGTCCGGAGTGCTGTGAAGATAATCGCTGTGAAGATAATCTTACTCACGTCACGCTGAAAGCCTATGTGACATATAATAGCACTGTAAGGCAATGAATGCATGAACAAACTAGACCAAGGTTATCGAATGCTCAATTCTGTGTTGTGGTTGCTTAAAAAGTAAGTAAAGTAAAGTAAAGATCCCTTTTCACACCTTTGGGCACTTCGGGCATATGGAAAGAGCGCCCATATATTTTTACAGACTAAACGGCACTAGGTGAGAAATGTGGTCAACATTACACCGGCCACCTTTACTTCCCCGGGACAGCCATCCTGTTACCTATTTTAGGCTAGGTCGACCTGCGATGCCCCATACCGTGATAAAAATCCATGCAGCCAGCAGTGGGTTTCGATCACAGTACGTTGGAATTACGAGTTGGACTCACGATGCCTATGCTTGAAATGTAATAATCCATTTTGAGCTATTCGGAGTAGCAATTTACATGCGTGAATTTGGAATATTGTAAGGTGACAAATAATTCAGTCTGTAATCCTGAAAATGCACTGAGGCAAAAATCAAAACTTCACTTTGGCGAATGTATTCTATTTTCCGCTTGTATGCAAGTATTTTATTTTTTCCAGCTGATCTGGTATCAGAAAGTTGGAAAGAAACATCACCAAAAGCAGCACTTAAAGTACCACAAGAGTCCGCTCAGATGCCTGGACAGCAGTGCTCCAAGCTAACGCTGCTGGAATCTGGCAAAACAGCCCTGAGTGATATCTTCAGTGTAAACCTGAGTGTCAGAGAGAGTAGTCTCCACTTTCTGCATGACCTAGTTAAACACAGTCAGGTCAGTATCATTCTTATCATCATAACCTGTTTATTATTTTTTAAATGTGATTGCGAGTTTCCTCCTTTGTATAGGATAGGCTAGACAAGTGGTTTTAAAACAGGAAGAAGAAGAAGACGATAAAGAGGAATAAGAAGAAGAATAAGAACAAGAATAAGAAGAAGAAAAAGAGGAGGAGGAGGAAGAAGAAGAAGAGGAAGAAGAAGAGAAAGAAGAAGAAGAGGAAGAAAAAGAAGAAGAGGAAGAAGAAGATGAAGAGGAAGAAGAAGATGAAGAAAAGCAGTGCCGTGGCACCTATTGGTGCTGGGAGCATACTCCAGGAGTGCCAATAATTTTTCAAAATCTGCATGAGATCAGCGAAGACAGGAGTTTAAAACAGAATTACAGTAAAGGAATCCAAGAAGAGCTCTGGTTGCAGGTGTATTGGCAAGGCTGCAGTGCAGTCTCAACATATGCTTACATAGAAAATCAAAAAAAGGTAAAACTATGTGGGTGACTGCAGTCAAGCTAATACAATGAATTCCAGAGAAAATTGACTGAAAGGCTCAACAAAATGGGAAAGAGGAAAACGTGCACAAAACAACACAACGTAACGTTTCGGCCGGGCAGCCTTTTTCAAACACAAGTGAAATACACAAACGAGGAATGGAGAGTATGTAGATCTCTAAGGGGTGACGTGAGCGACGTTTAAAAAAATGTGATGCGGAATAAATGAAATAAAATTTAAAAAACGATGGCTAAAAAATATAGTCACAATACTGGGAATAATGATACATAAATGATACTGATAAGAAATAAGGTAATAATATAAAATAAAATAAAATAATTAACATTTAAAATGTGATAAGATTAGAACTATTTAGATGAAGGTATGTTGGATATTGATACCTCTTGGACTAAGAACACCAAGGCTGTGGATAAGGCAATTTTCCAAAGCGAGGCGGGTAGTATGATCGCCAGAGCAAGATTTTAATGCTGTGACAGATATGTCATCTTTACCGCTGTGGTCAGGGCTATTAAAATGAAGAGGGATCGGTTTGAGTGTCTTCTTGTCGATATCGGAGAGGTGTTCCCGGAAACGATCAGCTAGCTTCCTGCCAGTCTCCCCAATGTATGCCTTGCTGCATCGTTTGCAGATAATTGCATAAATTACGTTGCAGGATTCGCAAGTAAAAGGTTCCCTAATTTAAAAGAACCATTAGGGAAACTGACCGAAGAAGTCTGGACAACGAAAGGACATGTCTTGCAGGTGCTGCGTGAGCACTGGGTAGTCCCAAAAGGAAGTGCTGTGTGGATCAGTGGGAGTCGGCTTCGGACAAGTATGTCTTTAAGGTTGCGATCTCGTCTGTAGAAAACAGATGCAGAAGCGAACTTTCTAGGTCAAGTGATTTGAGGGTAAAATTAACTAAACTTGCCATATACATAAAGGAAACAATCACAAGTTCATCAAAACAGTTTTATTCAGCACATTAAAGACAACTGAACATTAAATGTGCACTCTTTTTTTCCCCTAAGTATTTAAACTATTTTAAGGGTAGGTGTGCCGCAAACATTTTGTTTTGCATGACAAGGGTGCCATTGTGAAAAAAGTTTGAGAACTATTGGACTAGACCAAGGCTATTCAGCTGGCAGCCCATGAGCCAGATTAGGCACACAGAGGCCTAGCAAGTGGCCCACGGATTATCGCCACTTGTATTAATGATCTTTTTATGCTGGTGTTCAGATGCCTGGCCCATATAGGTTAAAATTTTCAGGCTATCCTCCGAATAATGGGCACAAAAGATGGCGGCCTCAGTCACGTGGTAATTGCGCACTTCCGGCAACTTAATTGGGGGGTTTTCAGGCGACTACCGTCACGAGCAGCAGCTTCTGCATCTCTTGCAGCTTTGGGGGATACTCTCGGCGGTGACAGTAGTCGCCGGAAAACTGCAAATTAGGTCGCCGGAACTGCGCAATTGACACGTGACTGAGGCCCTGTTTTTGGCTGCCATTGGCCGCCATCTTTTGTGCCCGTTATTTAGAGGATAGCCCATTTTCAAAATGTTGGCCCCTGAGTAAACTTAGTTGAATAGTGCTAGACAGACAGGCTTTCACACGTGTTCCATATTCTCTCTTCTGATAACATGGCCCTAAAAATGATGACTATCTCTTTCTGATGTTTTCGATAAGCTGTCTGCAAGCACCTGCCACTTTCAAAACATCTGAGTTACTTTCCTTAGCTGTTTAAGGTATTTTAAGGATTCTTCTGTAAAACCACATCTTCAAGGCCTCTGATATTGTTCGGCCTGTTTGTTAATAGTCCAGGATTCACAGCCGTATGTTAAAATTGGCTCTATTGGGCTTGCAAGATTTCTTGTCCTAACCTCCAATGACGTGTATTTATTGCGAAAAATGTTCTTGATTTTATAAAAGGCAGTCACTCCTTAAACAGTACAGCCCGTCTGTCCATTCATAGTTGCCTGGCTGGTCATACATCTTACTACACTTGTTTCTGCAGCAAGGCACTGTCATCATTTGGAAATGAAAGATTTGATTCTCAGCACTGTATCTATAGCTTTTGATATTTATGTTGTTCAGGCTCATAGAAATTCAAAGTTTAAAAGCATATTTTTACACAATTATTGAAATCTGATTGTCTGCACAGAAAGAATTCCACATGGAGCTGTCAAAACTTGGCTGCATGCCCAAACTTCTGGACTTCCTTCGCATTAATGATGGGGATGAGTTATCTTTAATTACAGGTATTTTATAAATCTGCTCAGATGATTGTCCATTTCTCCATACGAGTTCCTGGGCCCCACTGTAGGGGTACAAATAGACACCCCATCGCTAACCACACACAAAAATAATAACAACGAAAAAAGTGTTTTGTTTAGTAGTTTGCTATTGCTTTTTGAGCTGTCGGCTCTTAATACTACAGTCTAAACCAATGTGAGGCGGTCTGCTGCCAAATCGCCTGCAGCTGGGATTGAATCCAGCATTACAAAGTGCATTTGCAATGCTTAAGCCACAAACGCCCTAACAAACATGTCATAAAAGTAGACATATTAGAGGTTGAAGTTCTAGTACATATGCTTGAAAGAGAAGGAACCAACAGTCTGCATACAAATTAGCCAGATCTGTAAAATAGATGTGCATGCGAAACCCAAGTTTTAGAACAAGACTAAAGTCCAGAAGTGGGTGAAGACCCAGAACTTTCCACCAGAGTTTACAGCTGGTGAACGCTAACAAAGAAGAAGAAGAATCAAGTCCAGCAGCTTTTGTTACACTCAGCTGTGTTCATTTTAGGATTTCTCTCGGGTTTCCTCATTGTCCTTCGGTTTCCCATTTCAGTGCCTGTGTAATGATTGTGTGCCTGCTTCTTCTTTTTGGAAAGTGCCCAATAGAGCACCACCCTCCCTGTCATGTACCAGTGGCTGTCCAGAAGTTCTGACCAGCATGGGATTGCAGGTTACACCTGGCTAATGTTGCCTTTACAGGTGCCGTAATTATAACTTTTTTTAGAGGTTGAACAAGGTGTCTGGGATCTGTCTTGTTGGTCTGCTGTCCAATCTGAGATCTTTTAACCCCAGGATGGGATGGTGAACCTTTAGGTAGCAGCCCATAGGGGACACAATGAACAAATGATTATCCAGACATTGGTTATTTTATTTCGTCACCTTTCTTGAATTCATCACATTTAATGTTCCATCACTGGTTGAAAAATCATCGACATGTAGCAGGTCCTTTGCAAAATGTTGCTCTCATAACTGTCCGCCTGAAAGAAACTTAGTCTGTCTCCAGCTTTTATGCCTCGTGTACTTTCATATTCAAGGAGTCACTCAGATGGGTCAGTAATTCAGGGCAAGTAAAGTGCATGGCCATTCACAGTAAGCTCACGGGGGAAAACCATCAAGGAGATGAATGGCCCCTTTGCTGTTACAACTAGTAGCCTTTCAATGGAAAACTATGGCTTAACAAAGGCATTAGCATGGCTTGGTACTCAAAAGTTCACACACGTATGCATTCTTAGTGACTCATTGAATATGGTTTTAAAAAATCCAAGCTGGATTTATCAGGCAAGAATGGATTGCAACACTGAGCACTTCACGAATATCTGCCCTAACCTTTATCTTTATCAGGTCATGGGGGTGTTCAAGAGAACGAGTGTGCAGACTATCTTGCTGACACTGCTGATGCTATGGCTGGTCCAGTACTGGACAGCAGTGATGTCATTAGTTGTCTTACACTTGTGGAGCTTTTGAGGAGATCGGAGCACCTATGGATGTCCCGAGTGCTGAGATAATAATCCTTTCTAATCACTAATCAGTAATCATTTAAGGGGTCATTTATATCCTTTGCATATCTTTGTGTTGGTCGGCCCCTGCCCCTCCTTCCTAGTACCACGCCTTCTGCTGTTGTTATTTTTCCAATCCACCATGGTGCTTGATATTACCAAATTATTTCAGCTTCCGAGACAAAGATACTGTTTATTAGCCAATCTTCCTTGATGTTTAGATCTTTTAAAAGAATAAATACTCTGTATTTATTGCAACCAAAATCCATTGTTGTGGTACCAGTTTTGTTTTTTTTAAATTTTTTTATATGCCAGTGCAGTCATACAACATTTGCTTCCTGCAGGTCTGACCATCGCTAGAATGTTGGTGTCCAGCGATTACAGACTGTGTCAGTTATTCCACATACATGGTGGACCCAGCTTACTGATGGATCTTTCATACAAACAGACATCGCAGGAACTCAAGCAAGCAGTAGCTTCTACATTTACTGCCATTAACAAAGGTTTGTACTCTGGAATTTGGTCTGGAAACAACTACTTTAGATTATGTCTTCAGCTTTTAGCAGCTTTCAGATGACCAGGTCAGTAAAGGACATAATATCTTCTTCTTCTTCTTCTTCTTCACATTCACTGGCTGTAAACTCCTGTGGAAAGTTCTGGTTGTTCATTCATTTGTGTACTTTAGTTTTGTTCCAGAACTTGAGTTTTATGTGTAGATCCATTTTACAGATCTGGCCTATTTTTGTTTCATGTTGACTGTTGTTTCCTGCCTATCTGGCAGATGTATTCCTTCTTAAATCCCTTTTAATTTCATAAGTCTACTGGGTTTATGGTATTACCCCATATTTTTTTTTTTTACCAACAGACACTTGATGAGCAATGTGGTCTGTATCATGTCAACTGCCTTTACTTCCATGTAAATTTCTTGGAATCCATTTTAACCTAGGTCAGCCAAGAAGGCAAGTCAGTGAAAAGAAATCCCCATCTCAGTAGGGATTGAAACGGATGACCACTGGGTTGTGAGGCAAGCATGCTAGTATTTGCAGTACCATAGCTATTTTCATTGATGTAATAGACTGGTTAAAGCTGACTTAACAATGCCACTTTACCTCATTCCTTGTTGCTAACACTCATTCTGTCACTAAAAACTGTTATGTTATTTACCTCTCACCTAGATTAATGGGGCTGTAAATTGATAACAAGGCAGCATTTTACAAAATGAAGAAAAGTTTATATATTCTTTCTTTGTCAATTGAGATGAGAAAGAGAATGCTGAAAAGCTATATAAATCCTATCTTGATATGTTGAAGTGAAACATGGACAGTTGGTAGATTAGTGAAAACTTATTTGAAAGCTGCAGAGATGTGGTTTTATAGACAAATGATGAGAATATCCTGCACAGATGAAAATAGTAATGAAGACATCTTGGAAGAAACTGACTCACGAAGAGAACTGATTGCCCACGTCAGAAAGAGACAATCTACATTCTTTGGTCATGTCATGAGAAGGAGAAAACTGGAGTATATTGTGACAGTAGGAAAGTTGGAGGGGAGGAGAGGCAGACGAAGACCGAGCGAAAAGATGCTGTGCAAGAACTGATTGAAAGTACAGGAGACAGAAGGTTGTGGACAGACATGACTACCAACGCCACACAGCATGGACTTTAAGAAAAACAAATTGATAACAGCAGGGGGGAGGTGAGAGGGACAGAGAGGTAATTAAAATATGTGTGAGAGGCAGGGTACAACCAGTGAATGCATAGTGTGTTTCCTGGTACTGAAAGAGTTAAGTGGTCAGGTTCATGACCTCCCTGTCCTACACAACTCTAAAAGTGATAAATACCGGCAAGAGAGATGCTTATTAACTCTTTCAGTCACAACCAATATGTCATTAGCTTTCCGTGAATCCAATCCAACATGTCATATGTTCTCATACATATGACATTTAGCCAGAGCATTCTTAGGAATATCAAGTGTTAAGTTTTTTGAAAGTAATACACTCATTTGTTTTTCTAGTGTTTTTTTTTTGTTTTTTATTTTAATTTACATGTGTATTTTCTATAAAACCTTGTGGTACTCAGAGTTAATTGTTATTATTATATTCCTGTCTTCAGTTATGCGCTCAGCCCTAAAGCGAGATTCATCTTCTGGAAATTCTGGGGAAGCTGCTGATGTCTGGGGACAAGTAAGTCCAGTAGTCATCAACTGGTGCCTGCACAAAATACAGGGAATTAACTCTGCACAACTTGGTGGAATACTGATGCATGATAAGGCTGACGTGGTTAGTGCCTTGTGGGAGAGCGTTTACAGCTCTGAGGAGCAGATGGATCACCACAGTCTGGTGAGATTGATGCAGGGGGAGTGATGAGAGGTTCTGGCAGATGCTTGAGGCTCAGAGGAAAGGCAAGACAGACGTTTAATCAGAATGCTACTGGCACCATTATTATCAGAACTCTTCACTGGCTGCTGAAGATGGGGATGGTGCACTTATGGGAATGCCCTAGTGCTGTGATGTCAGTTCTTGAATCAACTCAACTCAACCCAACTAAGGGAATTAACTGGTTTGGGAGAATCATTAATGTGGTGTTTAATAGAGCACATGCTAAACGAACGAACGAATAAAGGAACTTTATTTTCAAAGGGTCACAAATTGGGCATGCAGGCCTGTCCTACATTTGGCCCTTCCAAACACCCATTTTTCACACTGCAGCTGTATTGTATCAATAAGCAAGTTAAATTCATATGATAATATGCATATTATAAATATCAAAACACAAAGAAAAAAAAAAAAACAGAAAACTTAAGCACAATATAACTAGAATGCCTTTATACTGGAACCCACAGTGGCATAGAAACAAAAGCAAACTGAAAAAGGCATGGAGAAGGGAGCTAGAGAGTAAAGTTAAACAGATGGAGAGGACATAGGGTGAGCTACATTCAAGAACAACAGATAGAATTACTTGATCATGAGAATGTAGTTAAATAAAGGGAAAGAACATTTAAAAAAAAAAAACAATTCTTGCTTAATCCGAATCAAGCTAAATATTTTGGCGAAGTAAGTATCTTAATGAAGGTAAAGAGCATAAGACACTCAAAAACCCTAATATAACCCAACCTATGGGTTGAATGGGGTTTCTGGGACCTGTCCCCAAGTGATCCTCATCCAGATGGTGGCACTTTGTGTCACCGGGTGTTTATCACTCAGTTTGATGTCCTGGTGGGGTTAAAGGTCATCATCATCAAAAAGCATAAATGTTTCACTTACCTCAGAAAAGCTAACTTACTGAAATATTAAGTATGTTTAAAATGTGAATCGATAAGAATGAAATTACATATGAACTATCCACCCGTGCTGGACAACAAGTTATTTCTTAACCCCTTTGTGGTCCTCCTAATATGACTGTCATAAATGGCTGTATGGTTGAACCGGGTTTGGGGATTTGAACCTGTTTGATTCTTATTCTTGAGATGTTATAATCCTATAGCTTGCAATCCTGGAGGGAAAAAAACAAAACAAAACAAACAAAAAACTCATGCACTCACCCACCCACCCAAGCGCATGCACACACACTCACACAAAAAGAAAATTACAGGTGTCACACAAAAACCTAAATGTCATTGTAAAGTGTTAAACATATTTTATCTTTAAATTCTATTACTTTACTAATTAAACTGGCCCATCATCATTATCATCATCATCATTAAGTGCCTTGCTGCCCGGCTCTCTGGCATAGTTTGCTCAACCGGACTGTGTGGTGACCGGGTGACGAACTCCTTGTGGTCCGGGTTTACTCCCCGAGGTAGGCAGAAAAGCCACATTTTCTTCCAGATTCACGGTACTTATCATGGAATCAAGGCCGAAGGGTTGCGATATCCATAGTACCGAGCCAAAAAGTTAACAACTCATGATTTCTGGAAATTTAAAAAAAAAAGTGCCTTGCTGACTGACATTGGCAATCATGCCTCTCCAAAAATCTGTGATCTCTGACAATGTGTATCAAGTCATGTGCTGACACACCACCACAACCTCCACCCTCATACAGTGACAAAACTTTGTCAAGACTGTTTTCTTCTATCACTTTTTTTCCCTCAAAATTGTCCCCATATGGGTTCTGGGGCCCCAATGTGGGAAAAACAAGATAAAGACCCACTGCTTACCCAACAAGCATGTCATAAGAGTCAACTAACTGAGGGCTTCCCTCAAAGTCAGAGTGCATCTGCCTGAGAGGCAAGGTACCAACAATCTGCATACAATTTGGTCAGATCTGTTAAATGGACGTGCATGCAACAGTTAGGTTCTGGAACAAGACCTAAGTCCAGAGGTGGACAAACAACCAGAACTTTCCGCTAGAGTTTACAGCTGCTGATCGTCAAGAAGAAGAAGAAGAAGAAAACATCTGTGGGCTATCCTCCGACTAACAGTCGATAAAGATGGCGGCTTCAAAATATCCTTTCGAGCCACAGTCACGTGTCAGTTGAGCCAGCGACTACCGCCACGTGACTGTAGCTCGAAAGAATATTTTGCGGCCACCAACTTTATCGACCGTTAGTCGGAGGATAGCCCATTTGTGTTATTTATTATGGTTGCCAAATGAACTTTTAGCATTCATCTGTAAAACCTATGACCCAGAGTGTTAACATTTTTACCTAATACTTTGTGTGAAGTGAAACAAGATTATTATGGCCTGGAGAGAATGAGCACCTGGGTGTAACCAGAGGGTCTAGCTGGCTCACTACACTCAAAGGAAAGGCAAGACGGACATATAACCAGATTATGACCAGTACCATTAGTACTGGGACTCTGTGCTGTGTGCTGGCTGCTGAAGATGAGGACGGAGCACACATGGAAGTGTCCCAAGTGCTGTGATGTAATTTCTCGACTCAATTAATCTCAACCTAATACTGTGTTCATTTTTTAAAAAATATTTAACTTACGTTTTCTGTTATTAAATTCCCAGATAATGCACAGATGGAAAGGAGAAGACAACGTGGTGAAAATCTTGACTCAGTTTTTGTGATTTTTAAGCTGCAAGAAAATTAACTTGTGATTTTCTTTTTTCTGTGAATCCCTTTGTCACATATTATTTTCATAAACTCCCAGTGGGTTTCCGGGGTTCCATTTTTGAATGATGGTGGGGCAGGGTGTGGGGTAGTGAACGGTGCGAGAGTAGGTGGTGGTCCAGCCCACTGCCCTTTAACACGCAGTCCATAAAAGATGACTAATTATGCATTTGTTAAACATTTTGGGATGAAAAGTGCAGATATTCTGGTCTAGCTGTAAACTACAACACAGTGTGTCAACCGGCTTTTTAAGGTAACAGCGGAGGAGGGGGGCAGCGATGTAGTTAAATTAAGTATGTGAGGCAGGAGACAACAAGTAAATGCATGATGTGTTTCCTGAAAGAGTTAACTGATCAAGTGCTTGACCTCCCTGTGCCACACCACTCTGAAAGTGATCAATATCACCAGAGGAGTTGGTCATTAACTCTTTGAGTCCCAAGGAACGCATTATATGTTCAAAGATTCCTACCTAGAAGCCCAATGAACGCAAGATGCGCCGATTTTACGTCTCCTTAACTTCCCCTTGGGCCTGTGATGCTTATAAACCCCCTGGGAATCAAAGAGTTAACTCTTTTAGGGGTGGACATAGAAGAAGAGGAAGTTTTTGTAGTTGCGGTATTCAGTCACTGTATTTAGAAATCTGGTCTCTACAATGTTTACTTCCACTCCTTGACAGCCGTGCATCAGTGGTGTTGCACTTTTGTTTTCCAAACTTGAGATCTGCTGAAAAACCTTCTAGGGTCTGAAAACTAAATGAACGTAAGAGATAATCTATCTAGGATGGGCAATAGAGAGAAAGGAAAAGAAATACAGATACGTATAATTGAACATTGCAGTCAAAGTCTTTGGCAATTTGATTAGCATATCCATTACAGGGCATTGGAGAACCAGTCTCGGCATTTGTAGACTGCTTTAGTTTTACTGGGCGCTTTTATGTTCAGTAGTTTGCCATTGCTTTTCGAACGGTCAGCTCTCCATATTACTGTCAAAATCAATGCAGAGCAGTCTGCTGCCAAATTGTGCACAGCTGGAATCCAACTGGGTTCCTCAGAATTATGATGCACATTATCATCGCCTAAGCCAGGAAACTGACTATATTCTCACTGATACCAGGTTGTAGCCCGGGCCTAGCAAGTCAGCAGTGGGGTAATTGATTGCTTCTACACAAGAAATATTGAATACTGACTATATTCTCACTGATACCAGGTTGTAGCCCGGGCCTAGCAAGTCAGCAGTGGGGTAATTGATTGCTTCTACACAAGAAATATTGAATACTGACTATATTCTCACTGATACCAGGTTGTAGCCCGGGCCTAGCAAGTCAGCAGTGGGGTAATTGATTGCTTCTACACAAGAAATATTGAATACTGACTATATTCTCACTGATACCAGTCCTAGCAAGTCAGCAGTGGGGTATTGATTGCTTCTACACAAGAAATATTGAATACTGACATATTCTACAAGCACTGATACCTCACGATACCCAGGTTTGTAGCCCGGGCCTAGCAAGTCAGCAGTGGGGTAATTGATTGCTTCTACACAAGAAATATTGAATACTGACTATATTCTCACTGATACAGCCCAGGGCCTAGCAAGTCAGCAGTGGGGTAATTGATTGCTTCTACACAAGAAATATTGAATACTGACTATATTCTCACTGATACCAGGTTGTAGCCCGGGCCTAGCAAGTCAGCAAGTCAGCAGTGGGGTAATTGATTGCTTCTACACAAGAAATATTGAATACTGTGAATGCTGAACTATATTCTCACTGATACCAGGTTGTTGTAGCCCTAGGCCTAGCAAGTCAGCAGTAGGGTAATTGATTGCTTCTGACACAGGTTGTAAATATGCTAGAATACTGACTATATTTCTCACTGATACCAGGTTGTAGCCCCCGGGCCTAGCAAGTCAGCAGTAGGGTAATTGATGATTGTTCTACACAAGAAATATTGAATATTGCCTGACTATATTCTCACTGATACCAGGTTGTAGCCCGGGCCTAGCAAGTCAGCAGTATATTGATTTGCTTCTACACTGAAGAAGCCCGGGGCTTGAATACTCAGCAGACTAATTCTCACTGATACCAGGTTTAGCCGGGCTAGCAAGTCAGCAGTAGGGGACCTAGCAAGTCAGCAGTTGCTTGCCTTCTACAAAGAAATATTGAATACTGACTTATATTCTCACTGATACCAGGTTGTAGCCCGGGCCTAGCAAGTCAGCAGTTTTGGCTTCTACACAAGAAATATTGAATACTGACTATATTCTCACTGATACCAGGTTGTAGCCCGGGCCTAGCAAGTCAGCAGTAGGGTAATTGATTGCTTCTACACAAGAAATATTGAATACTGACTATATTCTCACTGATACCAGGTTGTAGCCCGGGCCTAGCAAGTCAGCAGTTGATTGCTTCTTCTACAAAGAAATATTGAATACTGACTATATTTCACTGATACCAGGTGTGTTTGTAGCCCGGCCTAGCAAGTCAGCACAAGGGTAATTGATTGAATACACAAGAAATATTGAATACTGACTATATTCTCAAGGTTGTAGCCCGGGCCTAGCAAGTCAGGCATTAATTGATTGCTACAAGAAATTTGAATACTGACTATATTCTCATGATACCAGGTTGTAGACCCGGCCTAGCATCAAGCTAGCAAGTCACAGTGGGTAATTGATTGCTTCTAAATTTGAATACTGACTATATTCTCACTGATAAGGTTGTACCCCGGGCCTAGCAAACAGTTTTTTGATTGCTTGCTACACAAGAAACTGAATACTTGGGAATATATTCTCACTAATAGCCCGGGCCTAGCAAGTCAGCAGTGGGGATATTGACATAATTTTATTTTGTTTAATATTTTTAGCCCGGGCTAAAGACTGAAGTTGAAATGTTTGGCTGTACATTTGTGTTTTATCAAGTAAAGAAAGTATTTCTACCCGTTGTAATTGATTCCTAATCAAGTATGATTTGTATTCATTTATTTATCAGTACCAAATTGAATTTTCTTTAACATTTTTTTCTTGACGTAATATTGTGGCTGACATTTTACCATTTGTAATAAAGTTAAATTCACCAGTGGTGCATTTAACAAATGCCATGTAATAAATTCATATTTGTTTATAGTCCAATTTGGCACTTGATAGCTGAAAAAGCCATCATATTGTCAGCTACCTTTACCTCTCATAACATAACCTGGCACCTTTTTTAGGCTGGGCTGACCAGGAGACCAAGGTTGATTTTGAAAAACAAAATCCATTTGAATGCAGATTTGAACCTAAGACTTTGAAGCTGGCAGGAAAGCATTTCACAGCCATGCCACCCCAGCTTTCCACTAATATATTTCCTCATGTGTTACCTAATGTATGCTTGTGTATTTACTGTTGACAAACTAAAGAGTAACTTAAGTACGAGAATCTGTTATAATAAGTATGATATTCACTTGTTTCAGGGTTTCTCGTAATTGCTCATTAACTTCCATGACATTGTAAAACATTTTACTTTTACGGCAATAGTCTGTGTGGCCTTATTGTCTTTAAAATATAAAGATCCCTTTTCACGCCTTAGGCACATCGGGCATATGGGAAGAGCACCCATATTTTTACAGACCAATTGGCTCTAGGAGGGTAATGTGGTCAGCATTACCCCGGCCGTCTTTACTTCCAGTAGGACATACATCCTGGTACCCACTTTAGGCTGGGTCGACCTGCTACGCTTCATACCATGATAAAAATCCATGCAGCCAGCAGTGGGTTTCGATCGTGGTACGTTGGAATTACGAGTCGGGCTTGCAACGCCTAAGCCACAGACGCCGCTTTTTGTCTTTACTTGTCTTAAAATGTGTTGGTATAAAAATGATTTGATTTTTAAAAACTGACATGACAGCACACAGATCATGCCTTTAGATGCTCTGTCTCCAACAGCAATGCATCAGGTGTAGACCAGTTTTTTTTCCAGTTGCTGATCTATGATATCGTTTAAAGAAAAACCTCCGTTAATTTTTATTTGGCGATACTTATATAGATTTACTGTTTAAAAATTTTTTTAAGGGGTCTCCGTGGCGAAGTGGTCAAGCCGTTTGCCTCACACTCTGAAGGTTGTTGGTTTGTTCCATGGCGGCGCCCTTCAGTTCACGAGTGCAATTTTTACGGAGATTCCTAGGGATCATCATCAGAGCTACGGAGTTCGTACTCTGTGCAGTGCTCTCGGCAAGTGGCTAGCTGTTCTGCAGAGAGAGACAGCCATGTAGGTTAAAATCCGGTGCCATAAAGTTGATCCTCTCAACTTTAACTTAACTTTTAACTTTAAAAAAAAAAATTTTAATATAACTTTTTATAAGAATGGGATCCATGACAGATATTTGAAAATAACAGGGTCTACAGGTCTATACCAATCGGCACTCAATGGGTAATGTGATTAACCACTGAGTGGTGACTGGCCTACCTCTGCCTTTACTTCCCAGGACTTTGCCTGGTACTCATTTTAGGCTGTATACATTAAGTTGTGACAGGTACAGTTGTGTCTTTAGCTAGGATCCATGCCCGGCTCTCTAGTGTAGTTCGCTAAACCGGATTGCGCGGATACCGGGTGACGAACTCCTTGTGGTCCGGGTTCAATCCCGGGGGTAGGCAGGAAAGCCACATTTTCTCCCAGATTTACGGTATTTACAATGGAATCAAGGCCGAAAGGTTGCGATATCCATAATACCGAGCCTAAGGGTTAACAACTCATGGCTTCTGGATACTAAAACAAACAATAAAACAAACAGTTAGGATCCATTCATAGGTGAGCTCTGTGAGTATTTATTTTATCCAGTGCGATTGCTTATACAATTGATGCTTTTGCAGCCAAAGATTCTGCTCGTTCTTTGTCTCACACTCCTGTATCATAGACAATATATCCACATGGTTTTGCTACTGTCTATCAGTAAAGAATCTAATCCAAATGGCTGCAATTGTACTGCATTGTTTTCTTTTCCTGGTAATATTTGATGAATTGCAGCAATTTAGAGGGACAGCCCATTTGAAGGAGTATTGGTGCTTTCTTTTTAGCCAACCACAAATGACTTCACCGAATACTCCAGTATTTTAGAGGGCGGTAAGAGCGAGTTTTCTGTGGTTTCAATTGCTTTAGCACATTTCTTCAAACCCCGAGGTTTTTGCCCGTTTACCTAACCCTAACCCTTACCTTAACCCTAACCAAAAGTAAAGTAAAAGTAAAGATCTTTTGTCCACACCTTTTAGGCCTATTGGGAATATAGGGCTAGACCTATATTTCTTATAGACCTGTCGACACTTGATGGGTAATGTGGTCAGCATCACACTGGCAACCCTAACCAAAACTATATGCCCAATCTACCACCCCTGAAATATTAGACTGTCCCGTGACCTGTGGATTTCACCTATTTTTGGTCAGCTAATAAAAAAGTACTGGAGTATTGAATGAGTCCATCTTTAATGGGAAGAGTGCATGCTTCTGTCAGGTCACTGAAGACCTTGTGCCAGTTTCATTTTATACTTTATATAATGTTTTTCAGTAGCTTATCTACTAGTTTCCAATGGGGCAGTAAAGGAAATTTTGTAAAATTTAAACTGGCACAGAAATGAAGCAGTAATGGGGGTGAACTGTTTGCAGTGATACTGTAACCTTGACTAACTGATTATAGCATGTTGCATGTGGTTTTTGTATTGTTAATTTTGGCAGTTAGAACATCTCTGTGTGACTCTCTCTCTCTCTCTCTCTCTCTCTCTCTCTCTCTCTCTCTCTCTCTCTCTCTCTCTCTCTCTCTCTCTCTCTCTCTCTCTCTCTCTCTCTCTCTCTCTCTTTCTCTCTCATGCTCCTTTTATTGCAGCATTTATGCCAGAGCTTGCACATTTCTACAACTATAATTTACCACATTAAAATGAAATTCTACTTATCATAGCTTTTTTTGGGCCTTGTTTATTCTTCCTTGATGTTTGTATTGATAAAGGCTGCTGCTGAAATATTGATTTTTCTTGTTTGTATAATTGTGTGGTTCCCCTCCCCCATTTTTTCATTAAGCTTCTTAGTCAGAGTTCAGTGGATTAGATTTCTCTTATTTTTTCCTATAATAATCCTTTATTTACACACACAAAATTACTGCTTTATTTCTGGTAAAGAACTGTTCCTAACTGATAATAGTATATGATGAGTAACTGGCCAAGCTGTTGGATAGTTTTACAAAGTGAGAAAGCTGGCACCACGCCCAACCCTTTTCCTGTCTCATCTAGCTTGGGACCCACAACGGCGGAGACAGAAAAGACATCACTGTCTGTTTAGGATCTAATTCTTCTTTCTCTGCTCCTGGAATGCCTCGCAGCATCAGGGCTGAAAGAGATCTCTGGAACAGGCCCTTTTGTTCGCTTCGTATAAAATACTTTTCAGTGTCTCTGATAGTTTCGCGGTCAATATTCTGTGTTGTCGCCCTCTGGATCTGTTACCATTGTACCTGAATAGCACTGCTCTCTGTGGTGCACTGCCTGACTCCAATCTGGTAACATGGCCAAACCATTTAGTTTGTTGTCTGCCTATAAAGTTCAATATTGGTTCTGTTCCAACTCTTCTCCCGATATCATCATTCCTAAGTTGATCTTTCCTCGTTTCATCTAGCAATGTATTTAAACATTTCATTTATATTGTGACTATTTTCATTCTGTCTTCTGAAGACAGTGTCCATGTTTGATATTGATAGCACAGCGTTGGTAAGAATATTGTGTTGAACATTTTTTTTTTTTTTTTGGTGTTCATATTCGCATGCTTGCATTTCAAAATTGGTGCCATTTGACCATTTGATTGGCTTTATTGCATCTGTGTTGGATTTTTTATTGATTCTTCCATCTTCTGTTTATGATATAGCCTTTACATCGACTAACTTGACAGTGAACTTTAAACTTTAAAGACACTCTGGGCATGACAATACAAGAGAAAGGGAGAAAGGGGGACCCATTGAAGGATCTGCCTATCAGACAGTTATCTGCCCATCAGACAGTTATCTGCCCATCAGACAGTTATCTGCCCATCAGACAGTTATCTGCCCATCAGACAGTTATCTGCCCATCAGACAGTTATCTGCCCATCAGACAGTTATCTGTCTATCAGACAATTATCTGCCATCAGATAGTTATCTGCCCATCAGACAGTAATCTGCCCATCAGACAGTTATCTGCCATCAGACAGTTATCTGCCCATCAGACAGTTATCTGCCCATCAGACAGTTATCTGCCCATCAGACAGTTATCTGCCCATCAGATTGTTATCTGCCCATCAGATTGTTTTCTACCCATCAGACAGTTATGAATGTTACATTCTCATTGTTACTTTATGATGATACTTGCACCCATAGATTCTTCAAAGCTGGACTTTTTTGTGGTTGAGCAACATGATCTTCAGATACATAGCTAAAGTATCATTTAAATTTTTTTTTTTTTTTTTTTTGGTAACTTCCCCGACGTGACTGACTTAGCAAGACCACAGTGGTGTAATCAACCACTTTTATAGAAACAAGATTGATTAAAAAGAAAAGAAACTGCATAGGCTATGAGACCTTTTTAGAAGAAAGCTGGGAACCCATACTAGGAAGGTGTCTCCACTTCTATGAGGTAAAAAATAAAAGTGAAGTAAAGACCTGTTTTCCAGGCCTCTAGGCATATAGGACTAGACCTATAGTTTATAGACCAATCAGCACTTGGTGGGTGATGTGATCAGTATCATGCAGGTCGCCTTTACTTCCCCAGATTAGCCCTGGCACCCCTCAAGGCTGGGTCGATCTGGGAGACTTCTATAGGCAACTTCAGATATTTACTTCTCCGGTTCTTTAGAAAAGCCTGAGTCCATTTATGTCTAGTTCTTTAGGCTTCCACTCTTCTTGCATCACTGGTAACCTAAGACATTGTCCTACCACGGATTATTCAAATTTGAAATACAAATATTTACGATCATTCTTCTCATTGTGAATTATCGGTAACGTTATTTGTGGTGCCAGGAATGAGTGATGAAAATAATGATGATGAAATGTCATAATCGACATCTGTAAGGATAAATGAAAGCAATATTCATTTTAGTTTGAATCTATTGCTGCTGCTCTTGTTTACAAATTTTAAAAGACCTCTTGATTACAGATGTAAAAACAATGCTGGTTCATGTTTGGTTCCAAGGATTTTCCATTCTCATCTGTGCAAGTGCACTTATATACCAATTGTCACCATTATTAGGACATCCAAGCATAACTGTGAGTGCAAAGAGACAGATTATTATTAGCATATTCATTCCAACATTAAGCTACCAGTAGCAAACATGGACACTATCTAAAGCCCATATACGCAAAATCACCATCTGCGAGATGAGGTGCCTAAGAAAAACTGCCAACTTAACCATCCGAGATCGAGTGAATAATAAAACCGTCAGGCAAATTGTAGGAACACTTTGTTCTAGATTCATCGAGAAGATGCAGATTAAGTGGTTTGGCTATCTCGTTAGAAACAGCAAGATCAAATATCATCACATGCACTGCATCTCAGAAGGTCAGCTACAAGAGAAATAGGACGGCTCGAAAAACATGGATCGACAACATTAAAGACACTCTACGCCTTCACGGCAAGACAATAGCCAGTGGCAGCCAACGTGCACCGGATCGCAAATTATTCCTCCCTACGGCAGAAGTGGTTTATGATGATGGTGATCTTTAGGCTCAATTTAACATTCAGGTAAAGAATTTTTAAAAATATATATATTAACATGGTACATCTCACCCAACTTTTTTTTTTTTTTTTTTGAATTGCAAAAGGAATTCTAATTTAAATCTGTTATAGCCTGTTTCGTAAGTTTTCGTTTTGCGTTCACACTTTTGTTTATTGTTGAATTGTTTCTCTGCTGTTGACCTCAATGAAACCCAAATCAATTCATAACGAGCACTTTCTTAGTAAGCTTGTACGGGATTTAGTGGACTTTACCGCTAAATGTATTGAGCTGAGTTCAAATGACGTTTGACCCTAACACATTTTGTTTTTAATTTAGCTGTGTCAGTTACGGTCTTGGTGGTCCTTTGAGCAGATATCATACACTTGTATTTCAAAGGAAGTGTTTCACAAGGTCTTTTTACGTGTAAGTGGTGAAATGCGCAAATGAGGGTAGACTCTTATTTGTATAGGTCAATCGATGGCTTATGTTGTCAGCAACGTAGTGATTTATTTAAATGAAATTATTATACACACATATGTTTAGGTTGGCAATTCACGGACAGTTAACCAATTAGTGAAAAAATTTTTAGAAGCGGCAAAGATGTTGTTTTAAACACGAATGGTGCGAACACAGTGACAGATAAATGGAGTAACGAAGAAGTCTTTAATGAAATTGACTTACGAAGAAAACTGATTTCTTGTATCAGAAGGAGAAAGTCGAAGGTGTCTGGTCTCATTATCAAAATGAGAACATTGATGTACATCATTTGAATGTTTGAGTGCAAGAGGAGCAGTGGCAGACCGAGAGAGAAGATGCTGGCCCGTTTAACAGCAGGGTATGGAAGATCATTCATGTTTTAATTGACTGAAAATGCACAAGACAGATGGCCGTGGATACGTGTGTCTACAAACGACATGGACTACTACGGAAAATCATCTTTGTTAAAACTGATTACAAGCACCCAAAATTAAAGGTTGTGGATAGACATGACTTGCAACGCCATACGGCTTGGGCTATGAAAAGTATTCATTTTTTTTTCTTACCGGCCTTCAAAGCAGATCGAATAGAAATGGTAAGTACATATCTTTTGATAAAAAATAATATAACGATAATCCTAATCCAGTCAGTTAGTAAAAATGTCAGTCAGTTAGTTTCGTGTGATCGGTGTTGTTAATCAAATGTTAAAATGGATGCTTCTGATGACTCATTCCCCTCCCTTTTTTCTTCTTTTCTCTTTTTACACTTATTTTCTTCTGTTCTCCTCTTTTCCATCTTTTTGTCATTCTTTGGGTCTCTACCCCTTCTCCCCCTTTCTCTGCATCTTCTTCTTCTCGTGTATAAAAAGAACGGATATTGATGTTACTGCTGCAACTATTACTAGTGCTACTACTGCAGCAACTGCTACTGCTAATACTGCTGCTTCTTCTTCACCTTCACTCTCAAATGACCCCCACCCCCGCATCCACCTTTAGATCAAAAAGCTATATAAACAAATCTCTATGCCAACGTGCAGTATTCAAATGTGACGTTTCTCTCAGTGTGAATCAACTAACACAGAAGAAGTGAACTTTCTCACATGAAATGGTGAGCACTATTAACAGACCAAGGGTTAGAATTAGAAATCTGAAAGCTCGCTAGACATGTAATTCTAAAGGTATTTCGAAATGTAAACCAATTTTCAAATAACGTCAATGCCTTGTCTGAGAGAGAAAAAAAATCCGGTGGAGAAGGTGGGGGGGGGGGGGGGGGGGGGGGGGGAATGAAAGCCGGAACAGGTTAGTATAATACTACAGGTGATTGGTAGTCGAGCTTTCAACTTCACTGTAAAAGGGCCATCCCATACCAGCCCCATGTCTGTACCACTATAAATCCTACGAAATGTCCCTCCTAAGGAACGAACAGTTAGTCCAGGCAAAATCCTGAAACATGCACACTCAGTCGTGCACAAGGCAGTTACTGGACGCGCCAACACCAACAGTTGCCACTAGAACTGTAATTTGTCGTTAAGTTTGGTTTGAACAACTGATCAACATCATGGCACAAGGGTAGTAACCCATAAGTGCTCCGTTTTACTTCTAACTCAAGCCGGAGTCCGAAGAATCTCAGCGCAGTGCACGAGGTCCGTAGTACCGGCGAGGATCCTAAACTACTTTAGGTAGATTTTTTAACTCCATATTTTTGCCCAGGCAGCGCCGTTGGGTTACTCTTTTCGATTTCCAACTGCCAAGGGATGTTTTACGTGCGCAACAATACACACCGGCGTCCTCTATTACTACCCATATACCAGGGGAAACTAATAGAAGTCCACGTGAAAAAAATCACAACCTTTTCCGGCGCCTGAACTCGGGACCTTCATCACTCAAAGCAGACGCCATTCATGGAGACCACTCAGCCCCCTCGTTGTGTAGTTACTACGTTTAACGAGGTTCATTGTCAATCCTACGATTCGTTCCCTCCTGCAATTGTTGAGATATGATTAATGTGTCTTTTTTACGTTTACCGGCTCATCTACACACTTTCTCAAGCTGGTCCTTATCAGAGGGTGTCACGTTTAATGTTTTCTTCAAAGGGGCTCTATCGTGGGACCTAGGCTGAGACTGTGAGTGGCGTGGTTTGGGTGAAAGCCAATTTTAGATGTCTGGGGTCGTTAAAAGCTGTGTCGTTGTGTGGTATAGAACACTCGACATCGGTGTTTATATAACTGGAGGCAAGACAACGTGACACCCCTCTGACGTAGACTAGTCGAGGCAAGTATGAATGAAAGATCAAACAGTATGTAGATGGGCCGGTAAACCATAATAGGACTGATTTATGGATTAGAAGTCGGTGTGAAGGTGGTTGATCACTTACTTATCTTCAACAGTCAAACCACCATCGATAACCTTACGTGCCAAAGGGCAATATATTTAGCTTTAACCCCAGAGTAACCTGCACTCTATTTCGTTATATAACCATTAGTTAATGAAAAGTAACGACCAAATTAGGAACCGGGATATAATTCAGGCAGTTAAACTTGCGAAATACTAAAAAGATAAATGAAATAAACAGGGGTACACAAGTTAAATTATACTTGTGTTGTTTGTTCTTTACGTTCACAGGCTGTAAACCCTAACGAAAAACCTGGTTGTTCGTCCATTTCTAGACTTTGTTTCAGGACCTGCGTTTTGCTTGTGCATTCATTTTAAAGATCTTGCTTTTTTTTAATGCAGACTGTTGATTCCTCGCCTCTCAGGCAGATGCACTTCGCTTACGAAGTAAGTCCCCAGTTAGTCGACTCTTAAGACATGCTTGTTGGGAAGGCAGTGGGTCAATTCTTGTTTTCCCCCACAATGGGATCCGGAACCTACACGCGGAAATTACACTTGTGAAAGGTTAATGTTAGAGCCGAGAGAATCGATTTAATTCCCCGGGTTTTCTCTGACAGGACTAGGTCTCTCTCTGCAAAACGGCTAACTGCCTAATAAGAGCGTCGCACAAAGCACAATCACTGTAGCTCAGGCGACGAATGCACTTGTTTGGCAACTTTATACATTTTTACTTATGGGTTTAAACTCTTTTGGTCCCAAAGCAATGTGTGCTAAATGATTGGTGCTGAGATCCAAAACACTCTATGATGTGTTCTCTCACATTTTAGATTTAGTCATAGCATACTACAAAAATCTGGCTTTACCGGTGGTCATTGTATTTTAAGTGAAAGTAAGTAAAGGTCTCTTTTCCACGCCTTTAGGAGTATCGGGAATACCAGGCTAGACCTATATTTTTATAGACTAATGGGCACTTGATGGGTGATGTGGTCAGCATCACCGCAGCCGTCTTTACTTCTCCTGAATGCACCTGGTACCCACTCAAGGCTGGGTCGACCTGGGAGTCAAGCTCAAGGTCATTTTTGAAAAAAAAACGTCTGCTCTGTCAAGATGCGAACTCATTACCTTTTGATCCTCAGGCGAACATCTAGCTGCCAACGCCACAGCGACTCCTGGTCATTGTATATTAGTAAAGTAAAATGGAAAGTCGCTTTTCACGCTACTGCTGCATAGGGCATGTGGTGGTAGACTTATATGTAGGTCCTAATGAAGCAGTGATTCCCAGGACAAGATTATTATTGTCTCTTAGCTTCTCTCGCCCAGCCGGCCTAACTTTCATGTGGTGGACCTTGTTCTCCCCAGTAATTCAGTGGAAGGTGGGGTTCCATTTCTCTGAGGGAAACTGTATGTTGCAACGAATGAGGTACAAGCGAAACCCGGTTTCGTCTACCAGCTGTTAAGTGCGGCACTATAAGCTCTACATTTCATGACAAATGCTTATTGTCTTTATTCACCCAGAGATATGTATTGCCACAAATTTGGCGGTGTGCTGTATGCAATAAGTGATAGTGCGTGTGCCCCTGCTGGTTTGTCTTTAATGCTGCTCCCATTAAATATGAATAGCGATTCTAGTGATAGATTGTAAGTTTCGGTACCTCTAACGGATGCCTTATGCATTAAATGCGTGTGCGAGCTCTTGCATATTGTCACAGTTAATATTAGTCCCTATCAGGTGTCTTGTGATTGGCGTGGGCAGTTAAACTTCTCCAATCAATAGCATATGTCAGTGCACAGACACTCTTTCATGCCATAGGACACTATCAAGTATCTTCTCGTTGTCTTCCTCTATATCTTTTTTTCAAAAATGTACCCAGCTATCACAGCTTGATTCAGGGTTTTCTTCTTCTCGCAACTGTACAGTAGAACAGTTAACATCTACACCTAATTAAGAGATCTACTTTGGAAATAGGAACATCTTTTGGGTAGGCCCTTAATGTTATGATGTCGATTCTTAAATCAGTAAACTCCAGGGCACCATTGTGGGGGAAAACAAGAATATACCTATTGCTTCCCCAACACGCATGTCGTAGGAGTCGACACATTAGGGGCTTTGTTTGAAGTCGGAGTGCGTTTGCCCGATCGACAAGGAACAGTCAGCTGCACACAAAGAAGCCATTAAAACGGATGTACACGCAAAACTCAGGACCTGGCACAAAGTCAACGTACAAATGGACGAACAACCAGGACTTTCCATAGAAGTTTCCAGGCAATGAACAAAGAAGAAGACAATAAAATGAGTAAACTTCTCACAATGTTTGAGATTATATGTCTCTCCGGATTTACGCCTGCTGAAATAAAAAAATAAAAAAAATATGTATTTCTCATTTTTGCGGGCCAACGAATTTTATCTTTTCATGGACCTGACGCTTTTTAGTGTCTTTTGAATCCACCACGTTCAGACAGAACACCACTCTATTGGCTTTTCTTAGGGACACTCTAACATTCTTCTTCTTTGTGAATTCCGGCGGAAGGTCTCGTAGTTTGTCAAATGGGACTTTTGGCTTTCACTTGGACCTGTGTTTTGCGAGTACATCCGTTTTACTGGCTTTTTTTTTATTTGCCGTTCTCTGCCACGCCGACAGGGAACTCTAATTTTGATTCGTTCCCTGGAAAACGAATCTGAAAGAGCATGTTTGGAAAAACTTTCAGTTGTTCAGTCTTATCAGTTTGTTTCCTAATTATTCAGGATTCGCACCCATATGTTAAAAATGTTTTTTTTTTTTTTTTTTTTTTCAACATATTGGAATGCCCCCCCCCCCCCCCCCCCCCTAGTTTCTGAGACAAGATACTGTTTATTAGCCGATCTTCGTGATGCTCATATTTTTGTTTTTTCAATAGTACTATTTCTAGTTTTCTTTGACCATGCTATTCTGAGAATCTTTCTATAGAATTTCAGCTAAAAAAGCACCTAATTTCTTTGTTAAGGACTGAATATTGTCCACGAATATCTATGAAATTTAGTTTAGTTAAATTCTTGGTTTGGGGAGACTGATGCAGCGGGTAGGGACCAAAGAATCGGATGAACACTCCAGACTCAGTGTAACAGCACAAGAAACAGATAAGCAAATTGTTACCATCGGTACTGGAATTTTGAGTGACTGCTGAAGGTGGGAACGAAGCGCTTATGACAATGTCCCAAGGCCTGTGATGTCAGCTGTTAACCAATTTCAGTTTCTAGTTCTTCTTCTGCATTAGTCCGTTTCTTTGCGGTTTACAGCTAGGCTGCTTTAGGGGCATCTTTCGGTCCAGCACATCCAATTTCAGCAAGCTCCTAATTAGTGGCCTTTTACGACAGGCGCTCGTTAATTGGCAGTGTATCTATACCCCCTCCCCACCCACCCCACCCCCACCCCGCCCGAAAAAAATTGGACACTGGAACCTTCACGGGGAAGTTCTATGTAGTATGCAAGCAATTCAGTTTAAAATAGGCACTTTAACTAATTGATTAATCCACAAATCAAAGATGGCAGCAAACGAGGTTTTGCTCTCCCCTACCCCATCCATATGCAGACGACTTGTTAGGCAGAGATGTCCCATGATTCTTTTCGCGGTTTCAGTCCAATAAGAGTAGCAACTAGAACAGGTCTAAGTTTAAACAAGAAAAAAAAAAAGTAAGGCAAAACGAACATGGACTGACACGAAGGACATACGTAGAGTGTGAAATTAATGTCTGACCAGAACATAATAAATGGTTTCAGCTTAATTACGAGATGTCAAGGTTCTTATGTCCACGGAGGGATCAGGCTAGGATCGGCTTACCACTCCCGGATCAAGTACAGTCGTTATGTTACTGAGCTTGTAGTTTACTATATAGGATGTCTAGTTGGGGATACCACGCTAGGGATCGTTGGCTCGTTGATTGCATGGTTGTTTTGTTGCTTTTTTTTTTTTTAGTTCTCGCTAACGCACCTCCCAGTCTTTACAGAAATTAGTATTATAATGTTTTTTTTTTTGGGGTGTGATTTTAATAATATTTTGTTGCCATACTGACAATTAGTGTAGATTTATTATGCAATCATTTATCTTTAATTTAATATCTTATATGTCTCTATTCAGCCAATACTTTTTCTTGAGGAAGGTTTTAGCTTTGTCATGTTTACAGTGAAAAATTTCCGCTCAAAATTAAAGCTGTCTGAATCCCAGAAAAAATGTCCTTAAAAAGATTATTTTGAAATGCAAGCATGCGGAAATGAACACTAAAAGACCACTGTCCAACACCATATTCTTACTAACGCTATGCTATCAACGCCAGACATGGACACTGTCTTCGGAAGACAGAAGTTAAATAGACACGACAGACCTGAAATGTTTACGTACTCTGATAGTTGTAACGAGGAAATATCGACTCACGAGGAAAGTCGACACAGAACCAATGCTGAACTTTATGGGAAGACAACAATGGTTTGGCCATGTAACAAGATTGGCATCGGACAGGGCACCACAGAGAGCAGTGTTATACAGAAACAACGGTAACAGAGCCAGAGGTCGACCACGCAGAATATGGACGGCAGAAATATCAGAGAAACTGAAAAGTACTTTATACGAAGCGAACAGAGGGGCCTGTTCCAGAGATATCTTCCTGAGCTGACGCCACGAGGCATTCCAGAAGTAGAGAAATGAAGCAGAAGAAGAATTAGGGGAGCGGGAGCATGGGAATCACAGCCCATATATTACTGACAAGACCCATTCGCATTAGGAGACATCTTCTACATTTAGAGCACATTTAGAGAAACAGTTATAAGTTAGTGGCTGTTCAAGCTTCAGGTCAGACAGGTTACCCATTGCTGCTCCATTCCTGTGCCACACAAAACCCTACCGAATGTCGAAAACTGTGATTTGGAAAACACTTGACACAGTCTGCCGGGTCTTATCGATAGAAGCAGCACATATCGCTGTCGATAAAAACAGCATTACAACAGAACGGTAGTTCCACTCGTAATTAATTAATTAATCGCATTAGGCATCTGTAGTTGTCTGGCAACAGGCCTCTCGCCATTTTCTCAATCTGGAATTCACAACAAAAACTATGTTGAGCACCGTTGAAAAGCGTTCGGTTGAAATTTGTAGCTCGCAGTGCCGCGCCACGCATTCAACTCAATAGCTGGACCACGAAATTATATCTTTCCAGTCTACGTACGGAGGGAAAAATTTAGCGGCTATTATCAAGAAATCAAAAATAGAAGCTGAAATGGATTGGACACATCACCAGAATGGAGAAAGAGAGACGACTGAGACAGGTAATGCAATGGACACAACAAGGACAGTGAGAAAGAGGCAGGCCCAGAGGCACTTGCAGACGAACATTTGAAGGTGAACTCACGGCTACGGAAAGGACAAAACTGGAGATAGAAGGGATGGCTCAGGATCGGACTGAGTGGCGTCAATTTGTCTCTGCCTTATGTGCCTCTGGGGGCGATGAAGACCGCTTGTCCGCCATAATGACCGAATGTCCAGGAGAAACTTTTTCAGACAGTCCGTCAGCTGACATACACACACACACACTCACTCACACACACACACACATATATATATACATATTTATTCTTCATCGTCATTCCGAGCCCTTGAGGTTCCCTCCATTTATCTCTCTGGCTGGCTTTTCTTTCCAGTTGGTGATACTAAGTGTTTGTAGGTCTGTCTGGACATTATTTCTCCATCGCCTTCCTGTTCGGCTTCGTGGTCTACGACCATTTAGTCCCCTTGTGTATACTGTTTTTACCTCTGTCATCTGCCATTCTCTCAGTGCCCCATCCCAGTCAGTCGATTAGCTCTCATAATGCCGGTGATCAATGGTGATTTTTAATTTCGTTGCTGCTTCTCACTCTCCATTCTCCACTGTTTGCTCTTTTGATAGATTTGTCATAGCACTGTTTAAAATGAATTTGTAATAATGCTTTATCTCTTTTAATTGCGCTCCGAATTTTTGAGTCATACAAAATGATCTTATCAATATATGTGTGTGCGTGTGTGTATGTGTGTACACACACACACACACACACACACACACATATATATATATATATATATATATATATATATATATATATATATATATATATATATACGTCTACATGTTGAATCCGATGCCACAGATCAATATTTTTCAGCTAATGCGATGTCTACTGCTGCTCAGAGGTCAGAGAATCGTATAATCCCTACATAATTAGACATTTTTTTGACCGAACACTGGGATATTTCCTCAGACCTACAGTGGTCCACCTGTGGCAGTTTGAAGAACGCCGCAGTA
Source organism: Candidula unifasciata (assembly GCA_905116865.2). Lineage (NCBI taxonomy): Eukaryota > Metazoa > Mollusca > Gastropoda > Stylommatophora > Geomitridae > Candidula > Candidula unifasciata. The sequence continues at coordinate 30,382 of CAJHNH020008561.1, read as the reverse complement.
AACAACAAACTTCACATTCGAGTACACACGAACACAGGAAATGCCACTTGTCAGTGACAGAAACCATTCGTTAACATATCAGGTGTTGGCCGCAGTCTACTGTTTCTACACTGTGTATGTTAACATCAGCATTATGTTGCTTTGTATTGTTGTATCATTTATTCGTATTAAGAGAACGCTTGTTGTTTTACCGTGCGATGTTTTATGTTAATCTGCATCTGGTGTTCTGACAGGGAAAGTAACATTAAAACACACACACACAAAGACCAGTTTTATGTGCGAAATAGAACATTACTGGAAGATGATGATGAGAATGATGATAATGATGATGATAACCTGCCGAAGGGCAAGGTACCTGAGCTCCCAAGTTCAAGCGACGTGTCTTCCAAGTATTTTATAATATTTTGTGTCATTTACCACTGTTGTGTCATTCACCACTGTTGTGTCATTCACCACTGTTGTGTCATTCACCACTGTTGTGTCATTCACCACTGTTGTGTCATTCACCACTGGTGTGTCATTCACCACTGTTGTGTCATTCACCACTGTTGTGTCATTCACCACTGTTGTGTCATTCAATAACATTATTATTGAAGGCATTGGAAAGCCTTGAATGCTGTGGTGTCAATTCTTGACTCAATTCAAGTCAACACATTATAATTATTAAAATTATGCTGAATGGCTAACAAATGTAATACCATATTTGAAATAATATTTTATGTTTAAACAAATAATTCAAAAAAAAAAAAATTATATAATTAGCTACACAGTAATTGGGGGAGGGCGTTGGGAGGCCGGGGGGGGGGGGGGTGGTGGAATCGGAGTCTTATGAGAACTGAGCCTTCATTTCCCGGCGCCTTTGAATACGACACGGGCTCATAAATATTTACTGAGCTACTGAAAATAATTAGAAAGTATGCATGGAATTCCATTGTGTTGTGATAACCTTTAACCAGCGACCTTACAACGCTCTAGTGTTTCAGAAGGTCAAGGTTGGTTTGTCATTTAGTACCAACACACTTGCGGAACTTATGAGAAAGCGACGTAAATAATACATAAACTAATGCGTAAACTAAGGCGTAAAAGACTACATCAGACAGGAGGAAGAAAACACAGCCATCCTAACGCAGAGGAACGTTTAGTATTTGTGCCGCGGCCCCAGGAAAATTGGGACCACACGCGTATCTTTATATCAATCTCCTCGTGTGAGTTCCTAGGTCCCAATTTGGGGAGAAAGAATAGATCCACTGCCTCTAGCTAGCGTGTCGTAAAAGTTGACCAGTTAGGGTTGTTTATAATCTGAGTGCATCTGCCTGAGAGACAAGGAACAAAGAATCTGCTCACAGGTAAGCCAGATCTGTAAAAGTGGTATGCACGCAACACTCAGTTTCTGGAACAAGATTAAAGTCTAGGGGTAGACGAACACCCAGAACTTTCTGCCGGAGTTTACAGCCGGTGAACGCGAATAAGAACAAGAAGAATCACTCGTAAGGTTATGTATGTGTTTGTCTGTTATTTGTTTTTTTTCTTTCTGTCTAAGGGGGGTGAAAAAAAATAGAAACATAACCTGCAGTCTGTGGCGACTGCACTAACCACACGGCACTAAATCCCTAGGCTCGAAGACCCAAACCTCTTCCCTTTGTTCCACTCCCCATTCCCTTTCTTTCCTTGTCTACATGGAAGATGTGGTAAACACAGGCAGTTATGGCAATTAGGAAGTCGTATCTTGTAATGTTTTTCGCCCCCAAACAAACACTGGATGCCCTTTCATTTATGCACGGTGACCTTTCACACGCGCTAGTCTATGTAACAGGGGTGTCACGTTGTGTTGTCCACGATGTTATCACCATCGTGTTCTATATTGCACAAATGACCGCTTTTAACGACCCTACATCTATAACTGGCACTAACCCCTATCCCACAGCAACACCAAATGTCACCCCTGTAATAAAGACTAGCGCGTGTGAGAAGTCACGACCCATGAGTGCACAAATAATGGTTTGTTTAGGGCGAAACCCGTTACAAGTTCCAAGAAGCCACCGTGCTATTGTGATTTTGATGCCTCGGACCAGAAGGTTTTAGTTTTAAAATTATTTTTTTTTTTTTTTTTTTTTGTTTCTTAAAAAATGATCTTGGCATCCAGGTCGACCCTCCCTAAAATGGGTACCACGTAAAAGTCCTGGGAAGTAAAGGCAGCCGGCGTGATGCTTACAACATCAACCACTTAATGCCTGCTGGTCTATAACGTATAGGTCACTTTTTTTTTTACATCAGTAAATACCCCTGGGAGGGAAAGGCGGCCGATGTGATGCTGACCACATAATTCAACGCGTGTCGAATAGCCTGTTAAAAATATAGATGTAGCGATAATTCCACAAGAAATATACATTTATTTTACTAATAGGCATTATCTGCAGACTGTTGGTTCCTCGCCTCGCAGGCAGATTTGTTCCGACTTCGAAAGAAACACCTCTAATTAGTCCTCTTACGACATGCTTGATAGGGGGCAGTGCCAACACACTCTTCCCCAAAATGGGACCCCGGAATCCACACATGGAAATACACAGTGTACAACCACAGCTGGGGTGCAAAAGACGTGTACAACGATTACCATAGACACCAACACGATCATTTACCTTGACTTTACCAATAACTGTAAGTTTATTTCATTGATAATTTACATTTGTAATTTCCTAATTGGTTGCGTAGACAGTTTTCTATTGTACTTGTTTACTTCAAGGCCTAAGATACCGTTAAAAAAAGGCTCTGACAGACAGGAAAATTATAGGCCCAATAATGAGCAGAAAGTTTATTTAGACACCCCTTTAAATATGCTAATGTGAAAATACGTATACTCCAAGCGTGCTTAACAGGTAAAATAGATATTTTCTTTCACTTTCATGTGTTAGGTCAATCCGTTAGGAAAACCGTTTTGAAGTCACTTGCTGAAGTGCCTCCATTCTCTTGTATACTTTACGCTTTTCAGCTCATGGTAGAAGCTGAAGACACATTAGAGATGTGTGCAGGCTTAATTATACTGGGCGAGGAGAGGAGCGGGTCGGAGTGTCTGACTAAAAATCAGACTTGTGTAGGGTTCTCATCACACAGGACCGTGGCTGCAGGTACTGGCCAGCGAGCGCTGCAGAATCAGAACAAATGATTCTCGACAGTTCTCACCCAGGTGATGTGTTTTTCTAAACAGATGGCTCTGTGTTGAGAGGCAAACGAAGTCCATGGGGTTCTTACCAAACGTAAATGGACGTTGCTTTGTGCAACAAAGCATGGCGTATGATACCCCAACGTCTAACTAAGAAAGGGGGAGACAGTATGCTTCGTGCAGAGTGGCAAACTTCGCTTTAGAAGTCCCGGGTAGCTAGCGTCGTTTGGATATTTTCTCCATGTCATGCCAGTGTGTTTCAAGCAAACAGATAGGCTGGCTTGTTCTGTCACTTGGTGGTATACTGATGCATGACAAGCCAAATGGTGTAAGGTCCTTCTGGGTGCTAGTCAACCGTGCGAAGGCATACATACATTTTTACGGTCTGAGGAGAATGACGCTGAGAGGTATGACGAGGGATTTGGCCGACATTCAGCACTCAGGGGAAAGGCCAGAGGCATATACAATCAGACTTACTGGTGCCAACGAAGTTGGAACTCTGCGATTGTTGCTGAAAGATGGGGACGGAGCGCTTGTAGGAATATCTCGAGTGCTGTGATGTTGATGCTGAATCCAACAGTCAACAGATAAGAATGCAAGAATTTCCGCCTAGCATAAATCTGTGTCTCAGTGTCTTTGTGTGTCTAGTAGAAGGCAACCGCCAGACCCTAGCCACAATAGAATTTTGCCGCTGGGTTTGGGGAGCTCTCCAGGGCATGTTGAATTGGAGTACAGAATGTTGCCTAGGCAGTAGGTACGCCCTTTCTACATTGTCGGTATTGCCAGTGGAAGGACAAGTACCAACACACTGAAGTCGTTGCAGGAATTGCCGGAGCAGCAGTGTAAACACCGTTGAGTTGCTATAGGGATTCCAGGTTCTGAATTGTCCCTCAAGGTTAACTCCCGATGCTCTTTCCCTGAATAGGTTGTTGTCATAAGCCAGTAGCGGTTTGAGATCAGATTTTGCCTATTTCATGTAGTTTTCCACAGGACATCTCTTCTTCTTTCTGTTGTCCTCCGTCTTTCCATTTAATAATTTTCACTCACAGACCTCCATATTTCTTATTGTGACAAAGCCATGATATTTGTTTGTTAATCTCTTTCATTATGTGTCAGTACGTCAATAATACATAGAGATTATTTGTTTTTCGTATTTCGGCGTTACTATTTATTAAACAAACTAAACTACTTTACGTCACAAACCAATAAACTCTAGACAGTATGGTAACAAATCGAAGATAAAATGGCTTGGCCACGTTATGAAAATGAATCCTGGTATACTTCGCACAACAGCTGTCACTTGGACTCTATAGGGAAATAGAAAAGAAGGGCGTGACACTGTGAGGTACGTTTGTTTTTCGTTGGCACAGGAGCGGAGCATCTGTGGGGTGACCCGTTTGCTATGAAGCTGAAACTAGGATTATCAGATTACCAGATTACCAGAAAGGAAGAGCCCAAAAACAACATGGAGAGGAACGATGGAAAGTGAACTGAGTGATGCAATTCTGATACGGAAAAATGCACTGAAGATTGCACAGGACAGGAAAAAATGGAAAGTCCTCCCTGAAGCCTCATGTGCCATTAGGTATAAAGAAAACTGACATTTGATTATCGATTTGCTGATAAAAAATGTTTTTCAGTTGCATTGATCATTTTATCATTGTATTATGATTGTATTATACTGAACACGCGGATTAGCTAAAATTTTTGTTTGGGCTGATTTGTTTATAATATAAATCAGAGACTGATGGTTTCTCATTAAACGCACCCGGTGACGCTTCCTTTCGCTAACCTTACTTTTGAGGACTCATCATCGGCAGTCAGCAAGTTCTTTACAGAAGGTCGCCCTTGCCACATATCGCCTGAAAGTCTCTCTTTCTTTAGCCTATTCTTCAGCCCTATGTGCTTTCATAGCCAGAACATCTGTCAGAGGCTATTATGGTGTAGGTATGGGGCAGCTAGTATGAGGGTAGTGAATATTTCATGTCTGCAACTAGTTGACTTAGACATGAATTGGAGTTCACTGCGACGGACAGATGACAGTGGGACCTCATGCCCGACTGAGTGTTTCGCTTGCGAAATCTCGACTACCGCAAGATCGCTCGACTCAAGTGATGACGGCAATAAAAATTATCAAGAGAGCTCAAGATCAAGGAGAATTGTTTCCAGGACATGCGACCGTAGAGACGTTGTTAGATTGTACTATGTGTTAATGTGTGATGTTTAGACTGTAGTGACCGATAGTCTGTGTTACCATGTATCATTAGACAGTAGTCGTACTCTTGTGTTATGCCGCGCCTGACAGAGATAGGTTTTGTGTGCAGCTTGTTACTTGTATAGCTGGTTAGGTGTTAAAGTTAAGTCATTTTGTTTCAGATAGTTTGTATTGGTTGTTGTGATTTGATCTGTCCTCACTCACTTCGCCCACCCTAAGTGGAGGGTCCGCGATCCTCGTGTGGAGTTCCGTTACAGAGCAAAGAGTTGTACCAGAGCAGCAAGGGTTCGGGCCCGGTTACTATCCATGTAAACGTGATAGGAGTGAGAGGTGATTTGTAAAACCCTCAGCGACCTTTGTTTAGAATAGTGGTACCCACGACTCCCGAGGCTAAGTGCTATGTGTTATATGGTTCTGTACATGAAAGATTCTTGTCTGCTTGCTCCCTTGGTGTTTGGGTTTAGTGTGTTTAGAAAAGGGTTTATCTGTCACGAGCCTACAACAAAAGCCACTTTGAAAACATCTTCAATGTCCCCATCCACGTTCGCGAAGGTCGACCTTTGCCTTATATTCAATAAACTGTACCCTCTATCGCCTTTGTCCGCCCCCTCCTCCCACCCCCCCCCACCCCCCCCCCACTCCCACAAGGTCACTGCGTTTTACTGGCCAAAATACTTTATCTTTTGGAACAGGAAGCCGCTTATTACATAGTTCAATTTCTCGGAGTACATTATGCATCTTGAATGGATGGTGGGATTCTCTTCTAGAATTCTCCTGACAATAGAAGAAGTAAAGACCCTTCATTAGCGACTGACTTATTGGAAGCTGGTACTGGATCCATATTTTTAAAGACCAATCGGAATTTGATTCCGCCAAGAAACGGACATAGAATCATCGAACAGATACTGAAATCGGAAAGTGAGAGAGTGTAGTATTTTTTTTTTAAAATTATGTATGTGACGGTGAAGGCTCCATAGTCGCAACGTTCACGTTTTGTTTGTGTTCGTTATATTGTGACGCTTACTTTTCGTTCGGTTTTATATCTTTTATTGACAGATTAGGGAAACGAGGACGTCAAAGAGAAACCCTGATACGAATGATGATGAGAGAAGCCAAAGGTGCTTTACCTAATTCCATCCATAATATTGAAGTCATTGCACAGGCTACCACGGAATGGAGTAATAGATTACGAGACCTATTTGACATATAATGGAATAATATGGCAAATAATGAATTAATGAACGAATGAATGAGCAAACGAATGAATGAGATTGGAGCATGATGGGCGATGTGATCAACATGAAACCATCAGCCTTTATTTCCCATAATATTTCTTGCCACCAATTATAGTTTGGTCGATAAGGGAGATCCGGTGATATACTACTCCTGACTGAAACGGTAGACATTCGGACCGTCAGGCAAGCGTCTAGCCACTGAGTCAAATAGGCTCTTTCCAGTGACTATGACTTTTTGTTTCTTATTTTAGCCCAATCCTTTTTACTTTTCTTTATTCCTACATAGACCCGTCCAACAACTGAAGGTTCAATGTGAATACATAAACGTCACACAAATTTTGTGTTTATGTTCTTCTCCTTCTTTGCATTCACTAGCTGTAAACTCTGGCGGAAAGTTCTGATTGTTCGTCCACTTCTGACTGCAGTCCTTTTCTAGAACATAAGTGTTGCGTGTGCATCCGTTTTACAGATCTGACTCATTTGTATGCAGACTGCCTGTTCCTTGCCTCTCAGGCAGATGCACTCCGACTTTGAAGAAAGCTCCCAATTAGCCGACTTCTACGACATGCTTGTGGATGGACAATGGGTCTAATCCTTATTTTCCCTATAACAGGGCCGCGGAACACACACGGGGAATTTTGTGTGTATAAGGTGCATTACAACAGAAGACTTCGCACGTTATATATTGTGTATTATGTGTACATAATCCTTGCGTTCTTTTTAGGATGAAATTTTTCGTTATTTAAAGCCCTACTCTGGCTATTGCCAGGGGCCGAAATATAGCCCGGCCATAAATATGGCCTAATGGCTGAACGCGGTTTTTGGGACCTCTCCATGGTGATCCTCATCCACATGGTGGCACATTGTGTGATCGGGTGTTTATCGCTTGTGTGATGTCCTGGTGGGGTAGAAAGTCAGTCAGTCAGTAAGAACACATCGCATTGTTACAAACAACAAACCGCATTCCTGCGTTTCGACCCACATTCCGGAAATAACACTAAATATAGGGCAACGGAGCAAACACACTAATTATTAGATTTACATTGCGCACTTAATTATCTTTATCAGAGGTTCCCAAAGGTGTACTTGTCCCGCCAGCCTTGTTTTTAAAAGTAAATCATATTCACATATTCCCCTGTTGCATAATTGTGTGCGTCTTTTCCAGTCCCACTATTGGTTTTCCTAGTTGTGTGTTGAATTATATTTGTGTTTTATTTAGTACTTGTGTAAATCTAGCGGTTTCGGTACCGAACAACTCAAATGCGTTTGTTGGTCAGTCCAAAGACGATATGAAATTGTTATTGTGTTTTCACAAGCGTATTAGTGGCGACATGTGATCACTTCGCACGTGTAAGCATTATCATGTAACGATTATACTGGAGAGGGTATCACGTGATATTTCTTCCTCATCGCTTCGATGTTAAGAGTATGAGTGCACAGCGAGAATCGAGGATTAGTAATTGGTATCTTTCTCATGTACACTATCTGCATCAGTTGCGTAAGCACGCAGTGAGCGTTCTTTTGGCTATGTTCGGGAAGTAAACAGAGTGGCGTATTTATTATAAAAGTACACAGTAAAAAAATATAAAAAAAGTAAAATAATGCATGTTTATTTGCCAATAGAAAGTGCAAGCGCGATTACGGCAATTGAATGTAAATCTCACCACTGTTGCCATTTTACGTTTTGTATCTGATCAATTATTTGTAACTGTTCAGCTCCCTGGTGTATCCGTCGAACTCTCCCATACGTACTTATATAGTGTTTTAAAGCCCAGCTCATTGAGATAGATAGAGAGAGAGACACACACACACAGAGAGAGAGAGAGAGAGAGAGAGAGAGAGATAGAGAGAGAGAGACTGAGAGAGAGAGAGGCTGAGAGCTAAACTTTTAGTTGCCTGGGTTCATAAACTTTACAGAACAAGCAGGAAGTGACGTCAAGCATATGCGTTCCTTAGTATCTTCCTAATTCAAGCTCTTACAATGTTGTAAAGAAAGATACGTTAAAGCTCGAAATCGTAACTTATTGTTTCTTCTTCTTCTTCTTCTTCTTCTTCTTCTTCTTCTTCTTCTTCTTCTTCTTCTTCTTCTTCTTCTTCTTCTTCTTCTTCTTCTTCTTCTTCTTCTTCTTCTTCTTCTTCTTCTTCTTCTTCTTCTTCTCTTCTCTTCTTCTTCTTCTTCTTCTTCTTCTTCTTCTTCTTCTTCTTCTTCTTCTTCTTCTTCTTCTTCTTCTTCTTCTTCTTCTTCTTCTTCTTCTTCTTCTTCTTCTTCTTCTTCTTCTTCTTCTTCTTCTTCTTCTTCTTCTTCTTCTTCTTCTTCTTTTCCATTCCGTCTATAAAATACTGTTGATACGTTGTGGTTTGCAGCCAGGCTGTGATATTTGTACTTTTCTCTCCAACACATACAATTTCAGCATGCATTCATTCTTTTACGACACGCTAGTCGAGTCTATTTTCTTGTTCCCTCTTGAATAAGCTTCCTTAACTCACACGGGGATAGTTTTAACATTATATGTGCAATTAACGAAAGCAACACTCGCATTGCACACATACAATTAAAATAGTCAACGGCAGTACTGAAATATCAGTTAGAAAACACATCATATTTCCTCATATTCACAAGGGTGAACATAGCAAACTGCTGTGATCCTACGGCCCTTCACCCCCCCCCCCCCCTCTTTTTTTCCTTCCTGATCGATAGATCAATCGCTGTGTCATTTTCTGGCTGCTGCTTAAAGAAAAGGACACAGCGAGTCAATACGTCAATAATTAAATGCAGGTCTTTTTTAGGATGCAATTTTTCTTCATTTGAAGCCCCACTCTGGCTCTTGCCAGGGGCTGCAATATAGTTTGGCCATAAATATGGCCTAAAGGCTGAACGCGATTTCTGTGACCTCTCCACAATGATCCTCACCCACATTGACATTGTGTCATCGGGTGTTTATCGCTTGCGTGATGTCCTGGTGGGGTAGAAAGTCACTCAGTCAGTCAACAACTTCCGGGTCGGCCAGTTGTTTAAATAGCTTTAAATATTATTTTATTTATAGTTTTTTTTTTTTTTTTTCAATTTTTAGATGGGCCTATTACAATTAAAATTGGGCTCATTTGCAAAAATTGCCTGAGGCCTCCTTCTGGAACTTGTTCACGCTTCTCTCTCCCCCCCCCCCCCCAGCCCCGCTTTCTTCTAGCTTAAGACCACTGTGATAGAGCACAGTTGTAATAATTATCTAGGGTTGTTGTTATGTGGGCGCTACTTTCACACGTGATTAATGATAACATATTTTGTCAATATGTGTATAGGTACTTAATCTGTTCCTGATCCTTGGATGTATACCAAACAGGACGTATACCAAACAGGACGTATACGTAGAGGTTCAGGGTTCAATCCCCAGTAAAGGCTGGGATTTTTTCACATGGACTTGGACTTATTGTAATTCCCCCTGGTCTCTGGGTAGTGGGATCAGGCGCCCGTGTGCATTGTTGCGCACGTAAAAAAATCCCTTGGCAGTTGGAAATCGAAAAACGTAGCCTAACGGCGCTGCCCAGGCGAAATTTATACTTAAAAATCTACCCAAAGTATTACAGGATCCTCGCCGGTGCTACAGAGCTTGTGCACTGTGCTGGGCTTCTTCGGACTCAGACTTGCTTTACAAGAAGAACGGAGCACTTATGGGTTACACCCATGTGCCATGATGTTGACCTGTTGTTCAAAAACCTCAAAATATTGAAATACATAAACACGGAAGCAATCAGATAAAGTAAATGCAAATTTAACCTCACTTTATCTTTCTGAAATGAGTCGAGTGCCAACTAGGATGGGGCTGAGAAGGAAAGAGAAGATGTTATTGTTAGAAATGAGAATTCCCTTTAAAAAAAACTTGGGGAATCTACAATTTTGATGTTTTTACTAAACATCTGCCGAAAGGATGTTATTTCTGCCTTCTCCCCAGGATGTTTCAGGAATGTTGCATTGTCAGGTCGTTTCATACAGTGGTATTACGGCTTGTTTGGGCATTGTTAGGGTGATACTTTTCTACAGAATCATTGATATCTGCCCGTGGCTTTGTCTCGTCACAGGTAAACAAATATATTACGAGGCGTTCTGGCTAATTTTAATTGATATACGTTATAGCAAACAAAAGTCTATACAAAACAATAGTTTAGGTGTCTAAGCAGAAAGTATACCAAGTTTGCCCGGCTCTCCAGCGTAGTTGGCTAAACCGGATTGCACGGTGACCGGGTGACGAACTCCTTGTGGTTTGGGTTCACTCCCGGTTGTAGGCAGAAAAGTCACATTTTCTCCCAGATTTACGGTATTTACAATGGAATCAAGGCCGAAAGGTTGCGATATCCGTAATACCGAGCCTAAGGGGTAACAACTCATGGCGTCTGGGTACTGAAACAAACATACCAAGTTTAACGTATAAAAAAGCGAATGTATACCCAGGTACCATTGCATGTTGATATAGCACATGTAGTTTGACGTATGTCATCAAATAGTAATTATGTGTGAGAGAAAAGGAAGAGAAGAACAAAGAAAGGGTAGAGGGATGGAAGAAGGAAAGAGAGCGGAAGAGAAAGTGCGAGGCAGTCATCACACGTAACAAGCAAGTAACATGAACCCATTTAATTCCTCATCGTGCAGCCACCTAATGCTTGCTATACCCGAGAAAATAGAAGTCAGCATGTGTTTCGCATTGTGAGAAAATACAAACAAATGACACTGCCACGCCGCGTTAATCGCTTGGCTAACAAAGCAGACAGTTTAATGCAGATGGATAATATATCTAGTAATCTGTATCTAGACAGATTAATAGATCCGAAAATAGGCCCCACTGCTCGGCGTTTAATTGTAAAGATTTTATGGGTGATTAACCCACCCGTGTCCCATGGGTAATTTCCTTATGTGTATACCTTTCAAGGGACATTGCGTCACACATCAGAGCTTCAATATAATGTTTCATATGCTGGGTTAGAGTAAAAATTCTCGTATTTTCATATCTAGTGAATTTTAACAGTACTATGAACTAGTAGGATTAATTTTCAAAACAGCTCTATTAAAAATTAATTTCATTGTTTTATTTAATTAAATTGTTTGTATTTATCTCCCCTACCCCTCCCCTCCCCCCCCCCTCTTTTTTTTATTTTAAAACCTACGCCTTTTAATTTATTTCGTTTTGTAAAATAACACTTCATGTCTACACCCCCCATCCCCCATTACGTATTTCTTCTTTTCATCTTTACCGTAGATGCTTTGAAGCTACTTTGTCTTGTCCGTCAGATTTCCTGTCACAGTCTATGTTACTTAACCCATACTTAGAGTAAAGATACCCATGTTTTACTAACCGTAGAAGTTTTTCGTCAGTTTTCTATTGAGCCGAGTTTTGTTCAACAACAGTTGTTTGTTTACTGGAACCCATTGACTGTTTTGAAATTGCATTGAACACTAATTTTACAATGTTTTTTCCTTATCCGTCAGACAGAATCGCTTTTCTGGCACTCTTGTCAAATTTCAAAACTCCAGTGTCACGATGTTGAATTACCTCTGGGATGGCAACTCCAGTTTCTTTAACACTGATAACATCATTTAGGTCCACAATGTTTAGTGTGTTAAGGTTTGATCTTATCAGATGTATTTTGGTCAATATATTCAACAATACCACCAATTTCATTGTCTTCCATTTCCGTGTGTTTTTATGTCAATATTTTCTCTAGCACCCTCGCCACTAGCCTCGTCATGGTGAGTTTTGTCTGATATTAACCTTCTCTTTCACTTGTGATTTTTATGAAATTACTTCCTATTTATCTTGCGAAATATTTAAGCGATCCAATTTTAGATTCCAACAAACATAAACCAGGTGTCTCCAGGTGTCTTCATGGAAACTAATCAACTACTTGAGCGCAGAGAACTTGGCTGATTTTTAGCCTCTTCTGTTTCCGTCTAAAGAACATTCTTAAGAGCTATATCAATTCTGTATTGATATACAGAAGTAAATAATTGATGGTTGATCGATTAGTGAAAAACTGTCCGTGAGCTGTGCAGATGTGGCTTTATAGACGAATGACTAGAATACTCATGATAGATAAAAAGAGTAGTGAAGATGTTTTGACAGAAACTGACTCAGGAAGAGAACTGAGTGCCCGCATCAGAAAAAGACAATCTACATTATTTGGTAATGTGATCAAAACGAGGAAAATAAAGATACTGTACAGTCTAACATGGCATTTAGGATCATCTGTGTCTAAACTGATCGAAAGTACATGAGACTGAACGTCGTGGATACAAGTGACTGCAAAGCCGCATGACATAGACTTTAAGAAGAAAAAAAAAGCCTCCGTTTTTCGGTTCTTTCGCCCTTTAGTTCCTCTATTATTCTTTGTGTTAAATTGTTTTATTGTCTTCTTTCTTTAAAAACAAATAATAATATTTTAAAAAGTCGATTATAAGAGGACAGTATATTTCGATCAGGAATTACAAGAGTACAGGATGTTGAAAGCAAAGGACCCTTTTCCACGCCAGGGCGTATAGGGCTGGACCTTTCCTTTGACAGGCTGATCGGCGCTTGTTGAGTGATCTGGTCAGCATCACACGGTCCGCCTTTATTTCCCAGGACTACAGCTGGTGCCCACGCCAGGTTGGGCGACCTGGGAACAATGGTCATTTGAAAAAAAAAAGTTTTCCTTTACTAGGACTAAAATAGTACAGGAAATTCGAAAATGATATTAAAAACCGCAGACGTCGCCATATTGAAGACCCACCCTAGCTTTTGTCTGGGACCGCGTTATAGTCTGACGGTTAAACGCGGTTTCTGGGACCTCTCCACATGTGATCCTCATCCGCATGGTGGCACTTTGTGTCACCGGGTGTTTATCGCTCTGTGTGATGTCATGGTTGGGTAAAATGTACTTACTTACTAAAAATGATATTTGGTCTTGTTAAGTAAAATGTGCTCTATACTATTAGAGAAACCTCGCCTTCTTCTGTCCAGACTATATAAGTCAACAATCTTGTTGTTGTTGTTGTGGTTGTGTGTGTTTTTGTTGTTGTTGTTGTTGCTCCCCTACCCCTCCCCCGAATCCAACTGTCGGTCAAGGTATCTGCGCTATTTGACATACCCTAGGTACGCACCTGCGGGCACACACACACACACACACACACAAACCCACACGCTGCAAACGCGGGTGCGCGCACACGCACCCACCTAACACACACCCATACACAGAGGCATCACAATCATCAAGTGCCTTGCCGACTGGCATGGGCAATCATGCCTCTCCACAATCCCCGATCTGCAACTGACCGTATCAGTTCCTGTGTTGACACCCCTCTATGCTATGACAGTCATCATGCGGCTGTCTTTCCCGATCTTTCTGTCCACAGATATTTCTAGTAGTCACGACATGTTCCAATTATTTTATTAACAAAAAAACAAAACAAAAAGTGGCGACTGTCTCTTTATGATCTTTGTGATAAGTTGTCTTCCAGCACTCACCGCCTCTTTTAAAACATATGGGTTACTTTTGGGGGGGGGGGGGTGGAGGTGGGCCGGGGGGGAGGGGGTGTTATCCAAGGAATTCTAAGGATTCTTCTGTAAAACCGCAACTTCTCAAGAAAACATATTTATACACAAAACGTTAGGGCCGCAGATAAATACAAGGAAGCAGATATTCGTGAAAATAAGTTATCTGCACTCACCGACCTCGAAAGTAAAACATTTTAAACTCATATATTTATTTAAAGTAGGAGAATTCACACATTCAGAACTTAGAATTCACCGACAGCACTAAACCATTAACTCAAACAACACTAGCGTAGTCAGAGGCTAAATGCGAAACACTCCATGGCATCGCTAGTAGGTACAGGCAAGGTCATCATAATTCATTTAGAGAAAGACTGTTAGAGAAATACTCGTAGACAACAATACAAAGCTTATCCTCGGTTGAGTTGTCCCATTTCTCTGTGTCTTAATCACATTAATCGTCTCGCATTCCTCGTGGAACCTGAGTACAAGTATTTACTGACGCAGGTAAAGTGGAACGATACTAAGCCGGAGTATTTGTCTATTCGCAGGCTGTTTCTCGTCTCCGGGGTTAAATTAGGGTACTCCGTGTTTCTCCTTTTTCTGTTTCATCCTCCTTTTCCTCTTTGGGGGGAAAAAGTAGACCTACTTTACCATAACAAGCTTGTCGAAAAAGGCGAAAAATTAGAGTTGATAACTATAAAGTCAGAGTGCATCTGCCTGAGTCGCTGTAACAAACAGTCTGCATACAGATAAGCCAAATTAGTAAGACAGATGTGCACACAAAACTCAATATATGAAGAAGAAAAGAAGAAGAAGAAGAAGACGAAAAAGAAGCAGTAAAAACCGAAAGGATGTGGAGGGAGGTGGAGAGGGGTGGCACCCGTTCTGTGGCTTAGTTGTTATGCATTTTGCCTTGCACTATTTAGGTAAAGGGTTCGTTTCAAGGACTGTGTACTTCTGTACCCAGCTTCATTATTTCCGATAATTCAGCCGTAAAGCAGAAAGAAAATCCTAGCCATGCGAGATAAAGCTCAGGAACAATAAAATCTGTCGTCTCAATGTTTTGAAATCCTTTGAATTGTATAATCCGTCCAATTCTCTTGTTTCCATTTTCCCTTGTCTAAGTATTTGCTAGTATTCAATCATGACAGTGACATATTCCTTCTAGAGACAGTATTTTTGTGGTGTCATTTTAGCGCTTTTGTTCTGCTGTCATCATGAAATTTATCCGATAATTTGAGTTGCTTTCTTGCACTTGTGACTGATTTCATTTCCATTGCTTTTATAACGTTATCGTATGCCCTCCAAGACACGGCATTAAATGTGATGAATTCAAGAGAGGTAAAGAAATAATAGAAATGTCTGAACAACGGCTGGCATCAACAATTTGAACGGGACACTGCAGGCTCAACTACAATATGCACAAAATAAAAACCATACAATACCCACAGTAAACATGTCGTATGGACCACAAACACCCGAACATATTCTGCAGACCTACCCACTATACCTACAACTAGTAGGAGAAACCTGGCATCAAGAGCAAAGTGGGCAAAGCAAGCTTTGGAGGAACTACATGGAACCTGCAACTGACATGCGAGTTCATAGAGGCAGCCTGAGCAAAACAACACAGTACGCAAAAGAAGACGACGACGAACAGTTTTAAGACAAAGTAGATGGCGGTACATTGGGCTCATCCCGAGCAGAGCAAGCAGACTATTAATCACCAGGTACTGAATTAGGAAACAAACTGGCTGATGAAACATTGACGTTCAAGACAAACCCTCAAACGAAAGTTAATGAAAGAAGCCAATGTACCAATGATTGTACAGGATTGAAAGAAAAGAAGGAATAAACTTCGCGACTTCTTATAGCACAGCGGGATGACGATGAAAAGACGATGAAATACTTTATTTGTATCGCTTGCTATAGTTACTAATGTGTTATGGCGATATTAGATTGCAATTCTTTTTTCTACAATGTTCTGAACTACAGTGCTTCTCTAAAGTCGTGCCCTCATACAACACATATTTCGAAAATTTATATCAGGATCCTGCCGAAGCCGGACGTTTTTCAAAAATGACCTCGACACCCAGGTCGACCCAGCCTTGAGTGGGTACCGGGTGCAGTCCAGAGAAGTAAAGGCGGCTGGCGTGATGCTAACCACATTACCCATCTTGTGTCGATTGGTCTTTAAAAATATAGGTCTAGCCCTATATGCTCTAAAAAAAAAAAAATCTTTTTCTGATTAATAATTTGTGTACTTCTAAAAAAATATAATATACAGTAAATGAAACATGCGTGGGTATTGTTTGGAAATCAGTTCACATGTGCAGCGATACAGCACACTATGAAACATTCACAACTCACATGTGCAGTGATGCAACATTCAATGAAACATTCACAACTCACATGTGCAGTAATACAGCATACAATAAAACATTCACAACTCACATGTGCAGCGATACAACATTCAATGAAACATTAACAACTCACATGTGCAGTGATACAACATTCAATGAAACATTCACAACTCACATGTGCAGTGATACAACATTCAATGAAACATTCACAACTCACATGTGCAACGATTCAGCATACAATAAAACATTCAGAACTCATTGAAGACTTATGTCGAATATGACTACCTGAGAGTAATACGCCTATAAAAAGAGAGTAATTTTAATGTTGAATGTGAATGTTGACTGTTGAATTAGGAATCGACATCACAGCCCTTGGGAAACCCCCATAAGCGCTCTGCCCCTATCTTCAGAGTTAAAATTCCGATGGTACCAGTAACTGATTTTATATCCGTCTCGCCTTTCCTCTGAGCGACGAGCGACGGCCAGATCCGCTTGTAACTCCTCACAGTGACATTCTCCTGAGACCGTATTGATCTATCTGTTCCTCGGTACTGTTCACTCGCTCCCAAAGGGCCCTCACAACATCCAGCTTGTCATACATTTCACCACCAAGTGGTGCAGAACCAGCCAGTCTATCTGTCTGCTCATTTCCCAACAAATCGGCATTACCTGGAGAATATATCCAAAGGATGCTAACCACCCCGGAACTTTGAAGTGATGCTTGCCACTCTGCACGAAGCATGCCTGTCCCCACCTTTCTCAACATGCTCTGTGAGTCAGTTACAATGACGGCATGTGTGTACAGCTGATTCTTAAGTAATGTCGAGTAATTTGATGTTTTGACACCGCCCGTTACTCTGTTATCTTTTAGCAGGCTGGCTGTTTGCTTTGAACCGGTGTCTGTTTTTTTTTCATATTCCATAAAAAAGGCAAAATTAAAACTAGATGTTTGTTTATCATCATCATGTAGCAGGTCCTTTGCAGAACGTCGCTCTCATCTCGGTCTGCCTGAAAGAAACATGGTCTCTCGCCAGTTCTCCCGCCTCATGTACTTTCATACTCAAGAAGTCACTTACATCCTGTACCCATCTTCGTGTCGGTCGGTCCCTGCTTCTCGTTCCTGGTACCATGGCTTCTGCTATTATTTTTTCCAATCCGTTGTGGCGCTTGATATAACCAAAATATTTTAGCTTCCGAGACAGGATGCTGTTTATTAGCCAATGTTCAGATATTTCAAGATGTCAGTATTTCTTCTCTTTTTCCTCCAAGTTATTCTAAGAATCGTTTTAAAGCCTTTCAACTCAAAAGCCCCTATTCTCTTTCCTAAGGACTAGGAGATAGTCCACAACTCACATCCGTATGTTACTACAGGGAAGATGCATGCTCTCAAAATTCCTATTTTGATCTCCTCGCTGGTGCTTAGCCATAGACTTTTAAGGCTGTTCAATCTTTGCATTGCTATGGCCATCCTCCTTTTAATTTATGTCTCACAGTCTCCTTTGCTATTTTTTAAAGAGTCTAGATATTGAAAGTTTGTGATATTTTCAGTTTCTTTATCATTTATTGTTATTTTTGAGTGACAACTAGTTTTAACTGTAGACATTATTTTCGTGTTCTTTAAATTCAAGAACATATTTTGATCTTCACTGTGCTTTTAGACAGAAAATATTACATTTGCTATTCCCTTTACGCTGTTCGAAAGGAGGACTGTGTCATCTGTGTAGCCAAGTTCCGAGATAGGGTTGCCACCAATTTTGAGCGGATCATAACTGTCACAAGTCTGGTCATTTTTGACATTTCTCATTATATTTTCTGCGTATATATTGAATAAGTATGGTGAGAGGACGCATCCCTGAGATGTTTGTTTACAGCACACACAAATTCTGACAAGGACATGATTATTGTAAGGTTGCATGCCAGATTCCAACAACTTACACAGATCGGTAACTGTGTTAGATTTTTAAACTTGGGCCGCGTTAGCGCAGTCGATAGGGGACTCACTTTCGAATCCAGCTGTGACTCGCTGCAGCCACGGTCGGTGTTTGAAACTGGGTGGTTGCCGGGGCTCACCCAGCCTCTGGGAAATGGGTACCAGAGTTAACACTCTGGGGTAAATGGAGGAACGTCGCTGTATATACGGAGTTGCCTGCGGACGGCGAAATAGGTGGAAAGTTTATTATCAGCTGTCCGTACTGGTGGCAGAGCACTTATGGTTTATAACCGTGTGCAATGAAGCTGGTTCCCATCTCCCGACTTTACCTTTACTTTTACTTGGGCATAGCATCTGGAACGGACTTTAGCATGAACTGAGATGTCATTGACAGGCTTCCGCATAAGGCTAATTGACGGTATGCATTCTTTTTGTAATTGTATCATTATCCGTTTATGTTGAGACCTAATGAAAGCCTTTCAGCCGCAACGTTCATTTTATCATTCTCGTTTATAGTATCGTAAAGCTTATTAGTTACACGTCTAGCCAAGAAAAAACGTTTTTTTTTTTTTTTTTTGCGATATTCTTTCAGAGGAATTCACCAACCAACCAAACAGCCAATCTTTCCTCTCCTAAATTCGTCACAAACCGAGACCAAACGTGACAGCAAACATTCCGCCACGCGTTCAGATTGTGCTTGTCCTAGAAAGCGCACGAATCTCCGTGTCCCTTCAGTGTAGCTCGCGCATTTTGTGCCCAGGCTAATATGAAAAACAAATACACGACATTTCTCGAATAATTCGTATGCATAAACACACTCTGTGTTAATTGTAAGCTCTTGCAAATGTAGATTTGTTCAAGTAAAACATTTATAATTGTCTATTTAATTTCCCTGCTTACTGCGCGATTGTGAGAGGAAAAAAATAAATATTTTATTTATTTTGGATTAAAATTCCTACACATCGCGAGGTCTGTCGATAAGGTAAGTGTATGTATTATTATAATTTATTTATATATGTGTGTTTGTTTATGGGTAGATAAATTTGCTTATTTTTCAAAGTCAGATATCGATATTAAAATCGTTTTGTATGTGGGTTTTCCAATGTTGATATTGATTTCGCTATGTATGTGTGCTTTTCAAATGTCCATATTGAGTGTTATTTTTCGAATTTCTATTTTGAAATTGTTGTGTATGTGTTTTGTGGGTGTTGTGTTGCATGTGAGTGTTATGTTTATGTAGGTGTTGTGTTGTGTGTGGGTATAAGGTTGTGTTTGGTTTTGTGTTGTATGTGGGGTGTTGTGTTGCATGTGGGTATAAGCTTGTGTGTGGGTGTTGTGTTGTATGTGGGTGTTGTATGTGGATGTTGTGTTGTATGTGGGTATAAGGTTGTATGTGGGTGTTGTGATGTTGTGCGATGTGTGGGTGTTGTGATAGTGTGCAAAGTTTGGGTTTTGTGCTATTGTGCAATGTATGCGTATTGTGCTGGGTATTGTGCTCTAGTGTAATGTATTGGTGCTGTACTGCTATGCAATGTGTGGATGTTGTAGTGTCGTGCAAAGTGTGGGTGGTGTCTGCCGGGCAATGTGTGGATGTTGTAGTGTCCTGCAAAGTGTGAGTGTTATGATGTATTGCAACGTATGGGTGTGGTAATGCTGCGCAATGTGTGGGTGGTGTACTGCCGGGCAATGTGTGGGTGTTGTCATTTGTGCAGTATGCGAGTGTTATGTTGTGCTGCAATCTGTGGGTGTTGTCCTTTGTGCAGTATGCGGTTGTCATGCTGTGCTGCAATGTGTGGATGTTACAGTGCCCTGCAATGTGTGGGTGATATGCTCTGGCGCATTTGTTGGTGTTGTACTGTCGCGCAGTGTGTAGGTGCAAACAACCTGCTAGCTCTATAACGTAGAGATGAGAACGCCTTTCTTGTTAAATGACTGTCAGGAAGTTTTTGCGGGCCACTTGGACTTTTTCGGGACTCGCCAGTGGGCCGCAACCCATAGGTTGAAGAACACTGCTTCAGAGAACTGCAAAACAACCTTAACATTTGTTGACAGTTTATGCTGTTAGACTGTTTTAGGTTCGGTAGTTTGCCATCTGTAACTATCATGGGAAGATATAAGACCGAACGAAAAGTAGATCAGCAAGCTTTACAATATAACAAACATAAACAAAACATGAACGTTGCGACAATAGAGAGTTCATCAGCACATACATAAATCAAACAAAACCACACAAATACGCGAAATCACTTAACTGAGGTGTCTAGATGCAGCCACGTTGATGTTTTGCCGGTGGAAATCCCCAACTGAGATGTCAGCTGTCAATACCACTGTGTGAAATCGCCTGCAGTTTAATGTTAAACATCTTATTTAGTCTTCTCTCCAGGTTTTCAGTATTTAGATAACACGATAATCACACACGTTGTCTAAAATGGATTCTGGGGCCCCATTGATAGACCCACTGCCCCTAACAAGCATGTCCTAAGAGTCGTCTAATTAGAGGTGTTTTCTTTCGAATCGGAGTGCATTTGCCTGAGAGGCGAGGAACTAAAATTCTGCATACATTGAAGCCACATATGTAAAACAGATGTGCACACAAAACTCAAGTTTTTAATCTACTTCTGGAATAAAGAATTGTTTCAGAACTTAATTTGTGCGTGTTTATCAGTTTTACAGATCTGACTTATAAATGTGCCGTCTTTAAGTTTATCGTGGTGTAATCAGCCGTTTCTTTCAACATGCCTGTTAGGGGCAATGGGTATATTCATGCCCCCCCCCCCCCCGGCCACATGGTCCACAGAACCCAAACTGGGTTGAAAGTTCGTTGCGTATAGTTTACAGACAGTGCAAAACCAACTCCAAACTGTGTTGGCTATTTGTTGTGTTTCAATCCCTAACTGAAACGCATCTATCCACACTATCGTGAAAATTATCGCAAGTAGTCTGCTGTCAAATCGCCTGCATTTTTTTTTTTTTTTTTTTTTAAACTTTATTTTTTATTTGCCCATTTTTTCCCCTCTCGGAGATTGCAGTTTGTTAAATTAACACCCCATCGATGTCAAAAACTATCAAACGTAAGAGTTGTTTTACAACGTTCTGAAACGTATACGCAACTAACTTTTAAAGACAGTTTTTTTTTTTTTTTTTTACGTCAGAAAACAGAATGAGTTAAAGTAAAACCCGCGTGGTCGTTGAAAGCGTTAAATAAAAGACGAACTATATTTTTTTGGCCTTTTTAAACAAGCAGCATGAATTTGTGGGACTCATGTAGCATTCACCCTGGAAACATTAGAAAATCGGGATATTTCGTAATATCCTACCCCCCCCCCCCCCCCCCCCCCCCCCCCCCGATGACGTCACATGACCGTCCAACAGTTTCGAGGGAAGAAAGACTGTATTTTCCGGTTTTCTGAAGCATTTAACGACTTCAAGATGTGTAGAACTAACCCTAACCCCTAAACACCTACGTATCACGAGAGAGTGCAGCCTAGGTGTCCTGACTGCATGCAGCCTATCTACCACCCCGTGAAATTTTAGACTGTCCCGTGACCTGTGAATTTGCCTTGTTTGGGGTAGGATATTATGAAAGCACCGAGAATCGTATTTAACCTTCCTGGCAATGTCGACGTGAAAGGTAACGAACGAGCTGACAAACTGGCAAGCAGTGCACTGGTTAACGCATGTGGAAGAGCGGATATAATCAACCCTGCACGGACAAGGTTAGTGGATAATGACGACTCTCTGACACTAACGCAATTGCATGGCATGGGAGTGGCATGATGAAGAATGTCTATGCCAGGGCTGCCAATGGGATTTTTATGAAAAACCTGGCTTAGCTGAACAAAAACCCAAGCAATACATAGAAAGAGAAAACCCAGATTGTTAAAATATACAAAATTTATATTTACGAAACGAAACATTTACCACTTTTATATAAGTATACATAAATGTTTTTTTCAAAACCCAGATTTCCCCCAGATGTCAAAAAAAAAAAAAAAACCAGATCGGGGGTGGGGACACCCAGCATTGGTAGACTCTATGCCCCCTCGAGGCTCATGAAGGGGACATTTCAACAGCTCCTCAAAGGAACTGTCAGTAGAGACACGTTGGGCTATCTGCTGCGTCAGAGGAATGGGCAAGCATAGGAATGCCTAGTTTGCAGTGACGTCGGCAAGCATAGGAATGCCCAGTTTGCAGTGACGTCGATTATGATAACATAATTTGTTTGCGGCTACAATTTGCTAAAATAACAGGCCAGATTCGTCCTTGGCTGTTTTCGGGAGATAATTAGTTAACTCCTATACAAACTGGCATGTCCTGTGTGCTCTTGATTAGTTAATTATACTGTTTGGCAGATTATGAGGATCTTCACATTCAGTGAAATGGCTCATTTGCTGTTTATAATATCTTCGATTAATTGATTTATTTTGTTCAGCTTTGTGAGGAGAGCAAATGATAAATATAACACAATGGACAATGTTTCATGTGTATAATTTGAGTTAATTGATTATCATATGAGATATAAAAAAAAAACAAAAATATACAAGCAAAGGCAGATTTGAAGCATATGGGTGTGCTATGTTTCGCTTGTAATATTCTTTATCTCCTTCTCATCCTCCTCCTCCTCTTTCATCTTCTTTATATTTGTCTTCTTTTTCTTCTTCTTCTTCTTCTTCTTCTTCTTCTTCTTCTTCTTCTTCTTCTTCTTCTTCTTCTTCTTCTTCTTCTTCTTCTTCTTCTTCTTCTTCTTCTTCTTCTTCTTCTTCTTCATCATCATTATCATCTTCCTCACCATTATGCGACCATATGTTTTAATGCTGTAATGTCACTTGCCTCCATTCATCTTAGTGACCGAACTCCGCATTACAGTTGTTGGCTCAAAGTGTTTGAATTTATATATGGGAATTATCTCTCCGTTGATACCTTGGTCTGTCTCGTACTCTACGGTCATTCTCTTTGTATGCCACTGCTATTCCACTGTTCTAACCCTTACGATGCCAAGTGTCAGGTGGTAATGCTTTCACGATATTTCTAATTTTGTTTGTTGCTTACAACACTGCATTTCTCTCAGTAACTAAAGATGTTAATATCCCAGGCTACGACAAATGATCTTAGGGCTCTAATCTTCTTTCTCGTCATTTGTGCCTATTGCCATCTGTCAGTAAACATATAGTCTTTCAGTCCATGCCATGTGTCTTCACGCATCATGTCATTGTACTTCCAGTCTTGAAGTCCATGTCATGTGTCGATGGTTATCATGTCCTTGTACAGTCAGTCTTACAGTCCATGCCATGTGTCTTCAGTCAACATGTCCGTGTACTGTCAGTCTTAAAGTTCAAGTCATGTAAGACGGGAAATCATGTCCGTGTACAGTCAGTCTTATTGCCCAAGTCGTGTGTCATAATGTCAGTGTTACATTTGTCATCATGTCTGTGTACTGTCAGTCTTACAGTCCATATTTTGTGTCATTGTGTGCGTGTACTGTCAGTCTTACAGTCCATATTTTGTGTCATTATGTCCGTGTACTGTTAGTCTTACAGTTCATGCTAGATGTCATCATGTCTGTGTACTGTCAGTCTTACAGTCCATGCAATGTGTCATCATGTCCGTGTACTATCAGTCTTACAGTCCATGCCACATTTCATCTTGTCTGTGTACTGTCAGTCTTACAGTCCATGCAATGTGCCGTCATGTCCGTGTACTTTCAGTATTACAGTCCATGCAACATGTCATCTTGTCCATGTACTTTCAGTCTTACAGTCCATGCCATGTGGCGCAAGTCATGAAAAACATCTATCTTCTTAATCTTCTTTCTGTGCTTTTTTACAGCTTCGGGTGTCGAGGCAGATAAAAGATCCTGCTTCGTGCTCTCCTGGCTGCTTCCACCATAAACACATAGTGGTGCTGTAGAGTTGTTTTTTATGTAATCTGCTCATATTATTCTTAGTCTACGTCTACACCTTTGTCCTATTCTATTAGTATACGTCTTGTATGGTATAGCATTAGAAGGCATTCTCTCCCAGTGGGCAAACCAATTGATTTGCTGTGTTTTTATGTAATTTAGAATTGGTTCTGTGCCGACTGTATCTCAAATGACCTCATTCCTGATTTTATCACTTCTGATCAATCCTACAGTCTTTCTCAGACACCTCATTCCCATGGTTACTAATTTTCTTTTATGTTTTGTTGTGAGTGAGCACGTCTGGCACTGGTAGCAAAGGGTGGGAATGAATATGCGTTGTATAAGATGTTTCATTGTGCTGACTAGGATTGACTTATGCTGTAAGAGCTATCCCAGTGCTTGCTTCACCCCATAAAGTGTCATTTCTGTGTCCAATTTACCATCTCCAGTAAATGTTGTTCCACGATATTTAAACTCAGATTCTGTTAAATATATATTTTGAGAACCTCTGTATAGGATCAAAAGGTACACTCGAGTTTCTTACAAATGTTTAGCCCTCCAAAGAATTATTGGAGTGGAGTGGGAGGAGCGCAGATCTGACCCACCACTAAAAGAGTTACTCCTCAATGTCCCTTGTTTTGGTACATATAATACAATGCTCACAAAAGGACCCCTCACCAGCCCCTCCCCTTCTTTCCCCAGTGTTTTACACTCCTTCTCAGCGTGTACTATCAAAAATAGCATGTTAAGATGATGTTGGTGATGATGATAAAGATGATCTTCTTCTGTAGACTCTGGCGGACGTTTCTGGTTGTTCATCCACTTATGGTCTTACATTCCTGCTCTAGAAACTTAGTTTTCGGCATACATACTTTTCACAGGCCTGGCTTATCTTTTTGCGGAAATTTGGTTATTGGCTCTCAGGAGGCAGATGCACTCCGGCTTAGAAGGAAACATCTATAATTAGTCAACTTTTACGACATGCTTGCTAGGGGGACACTGTTTCTTTTTCACTTCACCCTACTATGAGTCCCCGAAACCCACACTTGGATGGTGATGATAATGAACATGATGATGATGACGGAAAAAAATCCCTTACCCTTAAACAACCACCTCCCCCCCCCCCCCCCCCCCCCCCCAAAAAAAAAAAATATGTGATAACAGAAACGTAAAACCCATTTATAGAGCCCTGTGTTGGATAAAAGCTTTTAAGACCACTCTTTTACGGGAGATTCTTTATGTATGAAAGCGTGTATTTGCACACAAAAGACAGCAGTGTCGCAGAATTATAAATTGTGATAGAATATTGATCTTTTCTGAGAGACTCTTTATCTCAAGAGTTTCTTTGAACATGTAATCGTCTATACCTTCATCGTTTATGTGTCATATTCCTTCTTTTTTTTTCAAATAAAATGCATTTCCTGGTCATTTATTTCCCCATTTATTTATTCAAACACCCAGTAAATGTGTTCTCATGCCTTTGGGTTTTCATATTGCAGGTTATATAACCATTTTTTTTCGACCACTGGTTTTTTTTCTATATTTGTTTGTTGTTCGTCCGTCACGAGTCTTCTTCTTCTTTCGTTCGCCTGAAATAAGTTGTCTATATCAGCAGTTTTGTCTCTTGTATAAATTTCACTGTCGTTGTTAGTTCATTCAGTGGTCCATAGAGTTTACGTTCCACTGTTGTTCTTTCTGGCCAAAAGGTTTGCCTTAATGTGTCAAAATCGGTGCAGTCCTGGAGTACATGCTCTGCTGTCTGGGGCACATTTCCACAGGTGCACATGGCTGATACACCTATCTTAAATTTTGTGTACATGTTGTTACGTAATCGGTTGTAGCCTGTTCTGAGGCGGAGGATAATCCGTCATGAGTGATAAAGACCACATTTCATCCAAAGTTGTAATTATCAATAACTGGATGAAAGTGACTTGCACAAGAACATGGATTTAAGTGAGGAAGCGTTGTTTATATATTTTTTATAACATCGGTCGTGGGACATACAGAAGTACCTATTCGAACATTTAAACATGCTCTCCAAGTATGTAAAGGGTTGAATTTGCTTTACAGCTTTGAACTTTTATCTTTTTTTATTGATTGTTTAATGTTCTCTTGCTATACACATGACTTGTGTGACTCCGTCCCTTTTTCCCTCTTCCCCAATGTTCATTTTTGTAACAGACTGGTAGAATGGATTTTTAGAAAGGTTGTTAACCAGTTATAATAATTTTTGTTTTGCTACACTTGCGAAATCAAATGGCATGTTTGCAGATCGGAACTACCCGGAAGTGACCAGTGGGTCGAAAAGATGATATAAAGTCTTACGGGGAAGAAACATGTTTATTTGGTCGACGGCAGTCAGACTAGAAACATGTAATCATACCTTTTCGGTTGCGGAACCGTTCAGGGAGACTGAGAGAAGACATGATTGGCTCACTGGGTTTTGTATTGTGGTGGTGCGTTCAGTAGATATATTGTTTAGATCTATAGATTTCGTTGTGGATCCTCGCTCAGGGATTTTCGATTGCAGGTCGCTTTAAAGGAAGGCAATCTCTCGTCTTTGTTAGCTACAGTGATTAGCACACGGTATGATCTAACACGTTGTTGACTGTTAATGCACTGTTATCTGCGAATCACGCAAGTTTTGTGTTCAGGAAAATAAACAGGAGCTGAAGAAGATGACTATATTCCATTTGTTCGGTTCAAAACAGTCTTTTAATTTGTACACACGATCTGATTAGGAGCTGCTTACGTAGTTATATGTTGTAGCTGTTGTTGCGTAATTCACTATTCGCATATTAATCGCCCAAGCCATGAGTAATATTTCAAAAATCCTGCACCCTTGTCTTTTCTGTACTTTTCCTGTTTTTGCAGTCCACTTTCGTAACAACATTTCTTTTTTTGTCTCCGTCCCTCCCCCCCCCCTTCCACCTCCTTTGTTTTTCGCTTTCCGCTAGCTCACTATTATGCTTGGGGCAGCTGTCGTGTGGTTGGTTACTGTGGTCCTGCAGATGACGAACTCTGGTGTGAAGAACGTCGAGGAGGGAGAGTTCGTTGAAATGTCTCTGTTCATCCTCTGCTGGTGATATGTTGCTGATATTGTCCATGAATATGATAGAAAAGATATAAAACCGAAGAAAAGAATATCAGCAAGCTTCACAATATAACAAACACAAACAGAATGTGAACGCTCTGCTATAGGGGCTTCATCAGCACATACATAAATCAGACACAAAATCACTTATCTTAGTATCTCGAAGCAGTCATGTCAATGTCTTACCAGTAGACTAACGAGACACGTGGGTCCCCCTGGATATACCGGGGGCCGTAACTGGAGGTTGTAGATAAAATTATGTTGGCAGTTTAATCCCCTGGGATTTTAGATGAAACTGCGTAGGCAGTTCAGTCCTTTAGTTTTTAACGTGCCCAAAGTAAAAAAAAAAAAAGCGATTTTCCCCAGACTACCAAACCCTAACAATGATAGAAAACAAAGCGGATAAAACACATCATTGTCTTACTCTTGATGTTACTAAAAATGGGTATGTAAGGATAGGTTTGTTGATTTAAAAAGTAGCCTGTTATAGTATTTTTTTTTTTTAAATATATAAATGTGGTTTTCTCGTCATGGAGAAGCCAACTTGTACTGTTATAACCACACACACACACACACACACACACACACACACACACACACACACACACACACACACACACACACACACACACACACACACACAGCGTATAGTTATCCGATGGCTTTTTTTTGATCAAAAGAAACAGCTACTGACTAGAAACGTAAGTTTATTACAATTTTCACGTTCAAAATCTGCGTAATTCAACGAGGTAAGTAACTCAAAGTGCAATAAGAAAACCTTGGGGCTCAACGAATCAGTTGACAGTTCTTTTTTGCATCTAGAGTCGTCGATAGTTTTTAAGCTACAAGTTTTCTGGTTGATAAATTAAAAACTCGCCATCTGATAACTATGTTTCATAGACATGTTACGGCCTGGGGACCGTAGGCTTCCCACCCTCTGCTAGAATGCATTGCCGCACAGGATTAGTCGTGTGTTGTATCTGTTCACGTATCTGCAATGTCATTATATCTGTTGGCAGATCAGACAAAGCCATCACAGCAAATGACGAGGTTCACCGTCTCATCTAAACCATGGACTCCAGCATCTGGGGACTCAGGTACCTTGAACCCACCTTCAAGGACAGAACCCTTTCTCTTAACTTCTTTT
Source organism: Candidula unifasciata (assembly GCA_905116865.2). Taxonomy (NCBI): domain Eukaryota; kingdom Metazoa; phylum Mollusca; class Gastropoda; order Stylommatophora; family Geomitridae; genus Candidula; species Candidula unifasciata. Next base: position 1,822 of record CAJHNH020008561.1, on the reverse strand, counting down.
GAGCAGACTAAATGGCTCCCGTTATTCACACAAAGACACACATACACACACATACACGCACACAAACATACTTCAAAGGAAGCCCCTAGTTAGACGACTTTGACGACATGTTAGTTGGGGAAGGTAGTGGGTATATTATTTTTTCCCACTCCTGTGTGTTGGGAAATGAGCAGACGGACAGACTGGCTGGCTCTTCACAACTTGGTGGAATACTGACATATGATAAGGCAGACATGGTTAGTGCCTTATGGGAGAGCAAGTAGAGAGGAGCAGATGGATCACCACAGTCTGGTGAGACCGATGCAGCGGGGAGTGACGAGAGATTATGGCAGATGCTCGAGGCTCAGAGGAAAGGCAATATGGACGTTCAATCAGAATGCTAATGGCACCATTAGTTTCGAAACTCTTCGCTGGCTGCTGAAGATGGTGACTGCGCGCTTATGGGAATACCCCGAGTGCTGTGATGTCGGTTCTTAAATCAAATCAAATCAATTATTTGTGTTTCCCACTATGGGGACCCAGAGCTCACACAGAGAGCCTTTTATTTCATATATTATTCGTAGCTTTAATTGTCCGGCTCTGCTCTTCTTCTCCCGTCCTCTAGCTCATCTTGGTCTCCACCGCTGCCCTATATGTAGGCCTAGTTTAAAATTGGCTCCATAATGTGTTAACTTCTTTCCCCACCCAGTCTGCAGAGAAACCATCGACCCGGCTGCTTCGAGATACCAGCTAAGTGATTTTCTGTATTTGTGTAGTATTGTTTGATTTGTATGCGCTGATGAAGGCTTCATAGCTGCAACGTTCACGTTTTGTTTTTATTTGTTATATTGTGAAGCTTGCTAATATACTTTTCGTTCGGTTTTATATCTTTCCCCACCCGGCTACAGATTTTAATATTCGTTAACTGGTATCTCAGCTTCCCACCGCCAAGTCCTGGTCACTCAGTGCTGGATCCACTGACCACGTTATTGAATGCCCCTTTTCCAAGATTAAAGTGACCTCTTGAACTCACGTGTCATTTAGCTCACGAATCCACTGTTTGCATCCCACGTTGGGAGCTCAGCTCTCTGGTGATGAAAGAAAGTTTCAGAGGTTGGTGGTTTTTCCCCTCCAGGTCAATACAGTTCTTGAATAGACCCAGACAAACAGATCGTCTGATGAACGGACGTACACGCAGAACATACAGACAGGCAGGGGGTAGGCAGGCAGACAGAGGCGAAGAGACGACAGGCGGATATGTTGGTACATATAGGAGTTCTCGTTGAACGATTGGTCGGATAGTCAGCCTGACAGACAGACATAGAGATAAACATTTAGAAATGTACAGAGATAGAGCTAAACAAATTCAGACGCAACAATACACACGGGCGTCCAATCTTACTACCCAGAGACCAAGGGGATTTTCTAGAAGTCCAAGTCCACGTGAAAAAATCCCATCCCTTACCGGGATTGAACCCGCAACTTCTAGCACTGGAGCCTCGAGACCACGCAGCCCCCTGGCAACGACTTTGAAAGGAAAGAAAAGACATATATAGTAAAAGACCCTTTTACACGTGTTTAGTGTCGCGCGCCCACGTGGGTAAATACACTGATATAGTGAGGGTGTGGGTTTGATCCTTAACAATGCCCACCCACGTGAGAAACTGGACTATTATCTAAGCTATGTTGATCCTAGACAGTCCTGGATAGCCAAGAAAACAGCGAGTGGCTCGTCCATGACATGAAAAGTTTGCTGTACTTGTATCCACAGGAGTAGGAGAAGGATGAGATAGAGATCAAGATGAACCCACTGAGATATATATCAGGATACTCAGTACCCCTC